>JAYKKI010000006.1:19372500-19972500 GCA_039881145.1 Druceiella hillmani | reverse complement strand
ACGTTGACCTTACACCTTTCCTGCAATGAAAATATCATTAAACGTAACCATTTAATTCGTCTCGCGAATAAAAATTGTGAACTCGTTTCCGGAAATCTCCATTACAACACATTGACCTGTTAGAACATTCAAATTTGTAATTGTAAACAACTGGAAATCGAGGAAGATACTCCTCTAAGGGGCTTATTACACTGCAGTGAGAATCAAAATAAATAAATATATATATACATATATATATATATATATATATATATATATATATATATATATATATTTATATATTTATATATATATATATATATATATATATATCAAAATAAATAAATAGTATATCCAGAGCTATTTAATTTCTAATGGATATCTTGATATAGAGAGTTGAAAAGCTATAGCTCTGGATGTAACTTTTCAACTGTCTAAAGGTTTCAGTTCAGATCTCATTATGTTACACTCTCTATGGTTATACGTTCTTGTGCACAAATGAAATCAATTTATTAAATTAAATTTCAACCCAATAAAACATATATTTTGTAAGACAAGAATCTAAATTAATTCAAATAGCTACATTTTAAATTTAAAAGTAGATTTAAAGCTTAACATTTTAAAATCGAACTTTTTTAATTGTTCCTCTGCTTGCATCCCAAGCTCATAATTTTTTAATCATTGCATATAATTTTTACATAAATTGTTAGTTGAATAGTATAAGCTCTTATATGGGGATCTTAAAATTCATAACTTTTAGATGTTGTGCAGTCTAATGTACATGATATATTAAGTGAAATAGGATATATCATCGCTTTACGATATCGAAAAAATACTAGCAAAAATTCGAAGTTGTTTTTAAAATACATATTTTTGTTAATGTAAGAAAACTTCTTACAGGAAAAATAAAATTATTTAATTATGATTATTTATTTGTATTTTTTTCTTTTATGAACATAACCTTTTTGTAAATTTTAATTAACGAGAAAAAATTAAAAAATAAAAAAAGAGAAATTTTAATTCACATACCGCGAAATGAAGCACTTGTCCGCACCGTTATCTATGAGTGAATATATCGTACCGAACTTCATTAAATTTGTGCATTTCAACTCTCTAACTAACAATCAAAATTATAAAGGATGAAGAGTTAATTTTTATCTATCGACAACGCACGGAAACTATTAGCATGGAAACTATTAGTAATTAATATAAAACTATTAACGTGGAAACTATTAGCTATCATATTGGAAATGTTGCATGTTAAAGAATTAGCAGTTTTTACTTCAATTACTAAACAAACAAACGAACAAAAGTTTCGTCTTTATTATATTAACAGGATCTACTAATATATACTCAAAGAGAAACCTCATCGCTTACGCCGGACTGGTATTTACCTTTTTTTAACATAAAATTTTGCTCATGGTAAAATTACTTTTGTCATATTCTACCAAAAATGATTTTATGGATAACAATTATTAAAATTTTCATTTATCATTCATCAGGTGGGCGATTTCGAAATTGTGATTTATTAGCATCAGTATACTTCGCCATTAAAATGAATTCACTTTTGTTATTAAAATAAAGAACTTCATAATATTTAAATCTTACCATGGAAAAATATAATTTAATCCTATGGTAAATATTTTATCAAGTAGGGTTATGGTTTCTTTATAAGTTTTTTTTGTAATTAAGAATACACTCCATAAAAAAAAATTTATCTTTATCTCTATAACAAATAAAATTCCAACGCAGTAAATAGTAAGTAAATCATATATATATATATATATATATATATATATATATATATATACATACATATACATATATATATATATATATATATATATATATATATATATATAATGATATGGATTTCAGATTCCTTTAAATATATGATAAAAAAAACAACCCAGACTATAAAAGCAGCGTTTAAATTTCCTTTAATTTTTCCCCAACAATTAGTATGATTCTCGAGGCCTCATTGTTTGCAGCCATATCGTAAAGTAATTCGTAATTTCCTACTTAAGTTGTCACATCTTGCAAGAAACTTAAATTGGTCATCACGCAAAACTTAATTTCTTTCTATAATGTCTTCTGCCGCCCGCTTTTCTTGCCACTTTTTAAAATGTCACTGTCAAGTATGCTTTTCAATTTTTCCTGAAAAGTATCCCAAAATACTAGTTTACTAAGAAGTAGGATTTCAATTCGTTACTTGTTTTGACGTTTCTAATATGCTTATATATGTTATTGGTTTTATTGGTTGGAAAAAAATAAACGCTGCCATGTTGACTTAATTTGTTAGCTATTTTATTTCTTGGTAATAAATTTTTGAACTTATCGTGGGTTACTCTGAACGCAATAGCCAACAAATAATGCTTTTCACATTCTACAATTACCTTTTTAGTATTCAGTTCTGGCTTGGATACTGAAACTCTTGTTTGTTTTTTTGCTGAGCTATTTTCATAGGCATCTCAGATTAATGTTATTGACGTACCCACTTCTCTTCACTAGTTACAAATTGCTTCATGTAATTAAAGTTACGTTTAATATGAATAAATGTCGACAAACAGTACCTCATTGCGTAGATGAGAGTACCTAAATTCACTTCCTTTGATGTAATTATCTTCAAAGCCTGATGCTAATTGTCATTGATCGAGCAAACATTGACTTATTTACACCATGTAAGGCAATATATTGGGACTTTCTACAATCTTTTTAGAAAAGATCCCATCTCGTAGCCCAAAACTTATTATTTAAAGCAACATCATTCAATTATGCAATCAAGAATACGACGAAAATAAATTTAGATTCAAATTAATTATTTATAAAAATATTATATTTAAGATAATAATATATGATATAAAACAAATTCGAATATTTCATGATGCTATATATCAAGTTTCTCCACTTAATTTCTTCTTATTTTCTACACATTTATAAAATTCGTAATCTACCAATTACAATATAAACCACAATGGGCAAAACATATAACAATATGTACATAGATTTCCTGAGCATTTTCGAACTGATTACAAAGTCGGCTGATGCCGTTAATAGTTGCATTTCAACACAGAGAAAGATGATGTTCTTGTTGATTTAAAACCTTTCTAGCAAGAAAATCTAGCCAATAAACACCACGCATAATTTAAAAAGGACAGATTTTTCTATTTAACTCTTCATAATTTTTATTCTTGGAGCTTCACTGTTTGCAGTCCATCGTAAAATTATTTCTGAATAATGCACATCGTAATGTTCAAACTGTCTTGTAGGATAGTTACGTCACGCGCAGGCGACTTAAATTGGACGTCGCGGCATGGCTCAGTACTTTATTTCACTTTACAGAGGTTATTGCTGCATAAAATGCAATTCCGTGGCGCTATGTACCAGGAAATCCGAGACAAAGTCAGTGTTTCGAAGTCACAAATGTGACATTGTTGTACGTACATATATTTTGAACGCAAATCTGTTGTTCTTTGCGTGTAAGAATTTTATAAATAACTTACATATGATATAAATCTATTCACAACAAAATCATAGCAAACAATCAACGATCACGAGCTGCAAAATATTTCTAGTAAAGAAGAACAAAGGGCATAACATTTTTTCTTAACAATTAAAACGATATACTCTTAAGTCTCACTGACGCAAAAAATTACTTCAACCTAGTTAAGAAAATATCTTAAAAAATTATTTCAAGGTTTTTAATTTGATACGGCGCCTGTATTACCACTCGTTGGTTCTAGATAATAAACTATTCTAGATGTCAAATAACTCTGCAACTGATGAGTAGACAGCATATTGTTAATGAAAAATGAGGAACAATAAGAAGACCAAGAGAATACGATTATAAAGACTTATTATATTCGTCTAAAGCTTCTTAAATAAAAAAAACCTAAGCCAAACTTGTTGCGTTTTAATCACAAATCGTTTAAAATTACAGTCCTGTAAAAACTACGCAGGAGTTTACATGCTTATACTGTAAAAGTGCGATTGAGTGAAACAATCGCCACGCCTAATTTATAGATTCATACTGGTAGGAAAAAGCGACCCCGCAGGTGAAATCCGCATTTATAAATTGCACAATCATGATTAAAATTTGCAATCATCCCAGGGCTTGTCACCTCCGATGTGCCGGTCGAAGATAATACACTTGGAATTATGTATGCGGATATTATTTATTTCGGTGCAAGTCCCTTCATAACGGTGGCCAAGTAAAAAAGAGGTATGGTAATTTGATACTCCAATATAAATCGCACTTATTTAAAAATAAATCTAGATGGAATTACTTTTATTGCTCTTACTCTCAATTATAATATTTTCTAAAGTTCCACGCGAATGAAGTCGGATACAACAAATATTACGTAACAATGTGTATATACAAAATTGTTATTCCCTAATACAAATACAATAGGGTAACCATAATTTTCAATTATAATTCAAGTATTCTATTTAATTTTCATCATTTGACCCCGCACATTTCAAAGCCGTTGCAAAATGTAAAACTGACAAATCCGTTTGCATATAATGACAAGCGTGTCTAAAACCTTAAACATTTCAATGATTAATTAGTCGTCCACCTTTCGTTAGCTAAATTAGTTCGGCTTTGAATATTTACTTGTCACAGTATTTCACATATAACTAAACCAGTATCTTCATAAGAGTGTTATACCCTTACTAATAAATTTATCATATCTTCTAATGTAACAAGGGATGTAAACTTTTAGGTACCTTTTTTGTTGACGAGATAACAGACATACGGAGAACATACAACAGTCATGAAGAATCTGATAATATTCACATCACACTTTACCACGAACTGAAATCCAAAAAATAAACATTTGTTTTATTAAAATAATATCTAATTCAAAATCTTGCAGTAGTATTCGATATACAGACGCAGTTTTTTATTGCGTTTTTACATTTTTTGTTTTTTCTCAAAGAGTTAATTTGTATACACCTGAACAAATAATGTTATTTGCATTCGAAACGAAAATACGTTTGTTCACCAACAAATTAAAAACAATACATGATTTATTCATATACTCCATTTGTTTTACTCACGATTCATACTGTAGAATTACAATTTTTGAAGTATAAACTCCCAACCTTCAGTTTGTTTATGACTATAAGTATAATGATTCAGAGAATTTATTATTGGCGTATCTAACGCCAATAATAAATTCCCTGAATCATTCCCCGAAGTCATAATCACGGCAGCAGGCCGTGATGATGACTTCTCACTGACTTCGGTGAATGATTTTACAGTATATATGCTCGGAATTAAACAACGATAGACATCCATATTCAGAAAGAATAGTTAGTTAGAGTTTAGAACAATTATAACGATGGTCCTCGTAAATTGATTTGGAAGTTAAGATGTTTACGACTTGGAATTTAAAATCAAACTATTTATACACAAATGAGCCTTGCCTCTTGCTAACACACCACGCTAAGTTAATACCAGTCTAAAATTGAATATGAAAACTTATATTTAGAACTGTTGATTTAAGATTCTATTAGTCTCCAAATATAATAAGTGAACATCAAGAGAATATTTAACTACAGCTGAATTTTCCAGAATAATTAACATCGCCCTTAAAAGTTCATTAGCAGGCGGATAGTTAAATTTTCTTCGAATTACGTCTTAAAAACACTCAACGTATTATGTCTGAAAAATAAATTACACAGCTTGGCAATTAATTCCATTATAGAAAGTCAACTTCTCTCGAAGAAGAAATTATATTTGTAAATATAAAGAAAAGATTATAAATATAAAGTCAACTACTCTGAAAGAAGAAATTATACTTATAAAAATATTCAGAAATTCTTATCAATTTCATTCCATTCTTCCCTCCTCAAAATTACTGGCAAAGAAAATCGATATTAGTTTACAATTTATTTATAGCTATTTTACAGTTTTTGACAAATCAAAGAGACGGATTAATTGAGTAACATTGCCACATGCAAACTGCGAATTAATTGACAGTAACCATTGAGACCCTATAAACATCGAACCGCAGTGGCTGTCGTAAAAATATGTCCACAATATGTGTAAATTTTATAGACTAAAATAAATAAAAACAACTCCGATATTTTTATAGAATCTGATAAAATTACTTAATTGATTGAATAAATATTCACTGTCACAGAAAGCAATTTATAAAAAATTATAATTTGCTTGTTTTCATATTTGTTTATTTTCTGTCTCTAACAGCTAAAGACTTCAATTACGATAACGTAGAGAACCAATTTTACCATATTATTTAAATAAAACGGCATTATTTGTTGGTTTTTAGAAGACATAGAAAATATTTACAAATTGCCTACCTGAAGATGTTGTCATACAACGAAACCTAGGTCGTGGTAGAGAATTTAAATAGAGTAGAAATAATACTACATAACGTAGTTTCATTTAGTGGTGAAAAATTAAATTATAATCAATTTATTTTACGGGGTCTCCCCCGGCTAAGCTATTTGACAATAGAAACAATCTCTCTGCTGAAGTTGGAAAATCAATTATGAATAACGAGATTTCAATATATCTTTCTGCCGTTTTGTTTGTTATGAAAATATTTTTTGATCTGTTACGAAAAAGTACTAAAATAATGAAACACAAAAATTACCAGGGTCGACGCACAAGGCAATTAAAACAAGTTATAATCCTTAGCAGAAATAAAAGCTTGTCTAGATTAAGAGACATAATAAGGCAAGAGATTGGAAAAGAGAGGAAAATTTAGTCTAGCGAGCGCTGGAAGTAAGTTCTCTAATGACATGTTACCTCCTTCTATTATTTTATTCACAGTTATTTTTTTTAAATATTCACTTTGTGCTCTTTGGTTTGATATTGTGTATTCTGATATCATTTTGTTATTACGGTTGTTGATACGCACTACATTCTCAAATAATTTTATAAATATGAATTTAATGGTTTTCGTACCTATTTTTGGAAGTTTAAATTGTTTAAATGTTCAAATACTACGAATATTGCCAAACAAAAAATGTCCTCATAGTATCAGTAAGACATTTATACTAAGCAGTAATTAAATAATTAAAGTGTAATTAAATATAAAACAAAAAAGACAAGTTATAAAAAATTACAACCAGTTTGCATTTGACGATCTTGGAAAGCTTATACCGACGTAATTGCATTTTTCCCCGATCATTAAATTGCAATGTATCACTTATATATTTTCTCTCGTTTTCTTAATATAACTTCACTGAAAGAAAAGTTCATCAAACTGACTTTACAACTTCATATTCATACAAAAATCATTGCAGATAAAACGGCTTCATTTGTTCTGCGCATACAAATTGCAAAATCATTTCACGTCGCGACCTATCTATCTACCTTTTATTTGGGCATACAAATTTGTAATCCTAAACAACTGAAGACCGAGTTATATTCATGTTTTCGTCCTATTGTGGGCTTCGACAATAAACTGTATTGAATATATCTAAACAAACTGGTATTGGTACTTTTTTTTTAAACACTGAAAAATTTTCCTTCGAGTTTTGACAGAAAATATAATTTTAAATGCCAGGCGCTTTGTACAAATCACATTGATTTATTTAACAAAATTTCAACGTAATAAAACATATGATTAAGCTAGCAAAAGTTCGGGATCGACTTCATTTACGTTTTTAAATAATCAAGGTCAATCTGTTTACAAGAGAAATTTAAAAACTTTTCTGCTCACATTCTTCACTAAAGTTCCGCATACCATTCTTCTTAAGCCAAGAATATTTTTTTTTGTATTTACCGTCCATTTCTTCAAAAATAAGCAAATTTATTTTTATTCGAATTACGCATCATAAGTTTATAACTTTTAACAATTGGACTAAGTAAAATTTTTTTAAAAAATCAATGCAACCAATGGTTGTTTTTTTTTATAAAATTGCTTCTATAGTAGTGTATGAACGTATATGAAAATCGTGCTTATGACAAATGGATTTCACATTTTTATGGTCGAATATTTGAGAAGTGAAATAAGAGGTACAGTCAAATCAACTGTTTAAAAAATATTTTGCGATATGTTTTATAAAATGGTCAATTTTGTAGCAATGACATTAGCCGTAATATAACAACGCAGTAAGTAACGTGTACACACTTAATGAATAAATCAACCTTTTTCTCCGAATCGCATTTTTTAACTTCTTAGTCTCTTTTTAAATTGTATTTTTCTTGCTCCTTGTACAGGGAAAATATTTTTCCTTTATCACAAAATATTTTTTTGCTTATCTAACATCTTGCGCCGAGGTAAGGTGGGTAACGAAGATATAGTAAAAAAGACGACAGGAGGACAACAATAATAAAGGAAAAAAGAAATACCACAATCCATCAACAAACGAATTTCTTTTGTACATTAACATAGCAAATATTTAGAAACTATCATATGTGCAATTTCATAAACGCATTTCTTTCAGAGCAATATCTATCCGCTATACAAAAAAACATACCCTATTAAGAAAATGTTCTGTCTAGCAAGAATCGAATTTAAGTACACTTACATTATTAGGATGTAGCCTATTTATTAGCACTCTAAGCAGCCTTTGACCATTGAACCTTACGTTTCCTAAAGCAATTTTAAAATTTGCAGTCTCTCTAAATATGCAGCATTATAATAACAACTGGGAGCAGCGAAGCAGCGTCGAATTTTTCCCTTGCTTTTCTTCAACAATTAGCAACATTACTAACTGGCTCATTGTTCATAGCTGCATCGTAAAGTAGTTCGTAAGATCCTGCTTAAGTTGTTGCACCTCACAGTAAACTTAAATTAGTCATGGTTTGAAATCTTTTCTTGCTACTTTTTCATATATAACTTCCAGATATGCTTATCAGCATTTTCTAAAAAATTGTTTATTATTTACTAAGTATTTATTGAGAAGTTGAATTTTTCAAATACGCTCTAATATGATACTGGTTCTATTTGCACTTTATAATAATTAATGGTCTTGTGTTTAATGAGTGCAGTGCAAGAAATAGACATTATAAGCAAAAATTACTTAATTGCTTAAAAAAAAAATTTTTTCTTACAATACCCAAATTTTCTTCCAATTTTTTATCATAAATGTAAGTGAGGTTTAAATGTAGATAGCTTAAGATTTGTAATTTCAAAATTATAACAATAAAACAAAAACAGAAAAATGACATACGTACTTGTTTTTCGTAAAGAAATTAACCATTCAAAAAATATTCGTAAAACTTTATTTTCTTTGTAAGGAATTGTGTAAGACGAAAATTCTATATTTTACTTTAATTTTAATTTCTCTGTTTGATTCTAACTAACACGCTTTGAAAAAATCGTATGCAAGAAAACTAATCTTTCCATTTTATTAAAATATTTTTGTTGAAATATGTAACCGAGTTAATGGATTGGACGATCAACCATAAAGTAAGGTAAGTTTGGGTTCATTCCATTTTAGAGATCAGAACTGTTCCCAACATGTGAAAGCAGCTCTAATGATTGAAAGCTCAATAATTCTTTTTCACTCTAATGATTACATTTATTTAGTTAACGTGCTATTAAAGCAAGCTATATATCACGTCTCTTTTATATTCATTCGTTTCCTTATAATATCTTAAAAGATTCTCAAAATGTAACTGTAGAGACTCATCTATCTACAGAGTTTACATTCAAAAAGTAATTTTATTCTCCTCGACAACATCTACTCTCTCCTTTCCAGAACGTGTTCTCTGCCTATACCGCCAGAGGAAACTAATCTTCCATTTAAATTCTAAATTTTTTATAGTTTATTGGTAAAAACAAAAAATCACCACGAACATCATCACATCACACATCATTAGCACGAACATGAAAAAATTGCCTTAGGAAATTACGTCTTTTCCGTTTTCTCCAACTAACTTACATTAATTTCTTCCATGTCCAACTAAATAACCTTCGGTTTACATTCATTATAATTTTCCTTTTTCCCAGCTGTCTTAATTCTTTCTTCAACAACAAAATTTTGACGACGGCCAATACTGGCACATCCAGATATCATCAATCAAAGTAAATATTGAATACCGAGTGTAGAAATTCAGCCAACTTTTCAGGAACTGTATACAAATCACCGCATAATATGAAGACTTGATTCTCTCTTTCTAATTACTTTTAGCTTAGTCGCTTACAGAAAGTAACTCTTGGGACAATAACACATCCACATTTTTTTCAGGGATATACGAGAAACTTAAATATCTATATAATAATTATCGGTACATATAACAAAACGCTGAAGCTAAAAAGGTTTGCACATTAAAGATATTTATTTGCAATTATAAATAACTGAGGTTAGAAACAGGAATCCGCACCAAGGATTTGTCACCCAGCAATAAACATTCAATAGGAGGTAGCTCTCTGTCTATTTCTACAATATTTATTTTACTCTAGTAACAAAGCGTTAACATTTCTAGGGTTACGTAGTGAAAAAATAAACCCCTATATGTTCTTAATATCAGTACGTACGTCTCAAAAGTTTAGTAAAAAATAAGTTTCAGATGGAAATCGAAGGTGCATAAATTACTACATATTCAATAGACAATGATTTATGGACAATCCTATAAAATGGAATTGAGTCACCGCTTAATTTTTTTTTAAATTTTAAGCATCACGAATTAAATATTAAGTTTCAATATGACATAGCGATAATATTCGCACTGCAGTGCGAATATTATCGGTACGCCTATTTATTTAAACATAAGCTGAAGCAGCTAAAAAGTCTGGGAGTAGTTCAAAAAATAAACCCAATTCACACCAAGATAGTTCACACCAAGAAGTTGATATAAAACCTTGACAAAATTATGTTCATTAAACAGCATGTAAAATTTAAACGGAGCTTAATTTAATATTCACTTCTCCATAGCCATTATCATTATGCTCGTGCTCAAAATTTCATAGATCACAGTCTGTCGTAAAATAATTTCAGAAGTATATTTAAAATAGTCGCGTTGTGCGAGGGAACTTAAATTGGTCGTCGCGGTATTTTTATTCTATTTATTTCACTTTACGTAAAGTCTTCCGACGTCATTACTGCATAGAATGTATCTATATGATCTGGCAATTTGTGTTGGGAATTTTGAGAGATAATTTTTATTTCGAACCATAAATGGTTAACATTGTTTATATATAGTGTTATTGTTATTCTTTCAATTATATTTAGGAGATATTACTTAAACATATTAAAATGTGATTTTTTGTGGACAAACATTAAACTAATAACTATAATGAAGTTGGCATGCCTTCAAAGAATAAAAAATCATATGGTTTAGCGTTTATGCAACGATTTAAATTTTTTCTGCACTTCTTTCAATGTTGTAAAATGATGGTAAAAATTAAAACCTTAAGAGAAATGACTAGTATTTTCAAGAGAAGTGGTTGGTAACAAAAACAAGCATAAACCAAATCAAAGTTTATTTAATTTCTTTTTAAATGATAAATTAAATAAACATGATGAAATGTAAAAAAATAATATGACTTCCAAAGTTTGTAGACACACACGCATATATATAAATATATATATATATATATATATATATATATATATATATATATATATAATTTAAATAAATTATATTTAAAGGCTACCCTCGTCGTTGATCACGTCATAACAGTGTCGAGAAAAAACTTCAAAGCCGTTCGTCGTAAATACTAATTACTTATGTGTTCAATTACTTATGCTATCTAATCACTTGAAGGTAAAGAAAACTAGGTTAATATCTCGCAAAAAGAGTAAACAACTTTTCCATACCTGAGCTTTTCTTAACGAGCTTTTACGGCAGGAACTTCCTAAAGGACATGAAATAACTTTTCCAATTCATCACTGTTTTCATAAAGTACAGAAAACGGAGTTAGGAAATGAAAATGAATTACGGAATCTTATTTATTTCAGTCTTAAATTTTCTGAAGTCAAAGCTTTTAATTTGCTTTCCAATTCCATCAGAAGGAAGATAAAATAGAGATATAATATGACTTTTGAAACAGATCTTATTCAATCTTCCCAAAACGTCTATATCAAGACGAGAAAGGAAATTAATTTCACCCATATTAACTTGACTCCTCTAACACAATTGTTTTCTGTCAGTTACAAATTATTTTAAGAAAAAACATTTCATGATCTTTCATAACTTACAAAACGGTACACACACATAACTTCTTATCTTTGATATTTCAAATATCTTGATGGACTAGTACCTTAAATATGTGTATATTCGCTTTAGGGAAAAGATTAATATGATACTAAATTCTAGATAATGAACATTCGAGATTCATAGCTGTTGCGATTCTATTAGTTTTGTACGAAACGGTAAATTCATATCCTCTAAAATTGTTTCCTAATCAATCAAATAACTTATGTTAAATTGAACATAACAATCCATATACATAAAAATGCATGTAAAATTATTGTTAAATATTTAATGTAATAACAGTTTCAATAATAAGTTAATTTCTAGCTGAAAATTATCTTTATATTTCAATTAATGTTTGATAGGTTTTTGAAAAAAACTTTCCTTTCATTACCTAATTGTAAATCTTTCATTATATCAAATTCAAAGCAATTATTAAATCATACATGTACAATTTATCGGAAAGATGGAGAAAATTTTCTATAGAAAGAATGTTTACCTTAAGTTATCCGAAAAATACGGGATATTTTTAACACGCAATTTAGACGTGTGTCGATTAATATCCAGATATTAAATACGTGATGGACAGGACGCTCTGCCTTATATACGCCGAAGACCTTAAGCTATAAACCGGAGCGTCGTGCGTTGCCGACCGTCTGAGTCCACAGGATAATATAGAAGCTGTAGTTGAATAGAGTAAAGCGAGTGGACCGGAGCTTCACTCTACCTCAATGATGAGTTAAAGTCGTGTTCGCGTTCCTATCAACCATAATTATTTTATTTCCACTACATTGTTGCGTCGTTGGGTATAAATTATGGATCCGAGTGTAATATTAAATATGCAGTTAACCTTCCATGATCATGTTGCTGAAATATTCCGTTTAACCTTCTATACTCTCGAACTTATTCTTCGAAATATATTTGATCTTATCATGTTACAATATTTTCATCTTCTGCAATCGTACTTTGTACGGGGTTTTCGGAATGGTAAAAGCTGTCTTATACTTGAAAGAGTTAAAAAAACTCCTATAAAAGACAACATGTTTACATCCTTTTTCTCTTAACTATTTCCTTTATCCTTAATATGGTAAATATCCATTTTCTCAAATTTCATATTAGTCATGTTCATTGCAAAAATTTTTGCGCGGAAAAAAATTCTCTCCCATACTTTTATATCGGGCATCTATTTTTGCACCAAAATATATATGTACAAGAACTCTCAACTTCAAATTATTTCGCTGTACATATATCAGTAAATAAATAAGGGCTCACGAGGACTAACTGTTCGCCACACATATATAAGGGAATGAGAGTTCGCGAGCACAAATGTTGACCGTATATACAGAAGTAAATCTATAACAGCTCGCGAGCACAAACTGTTCACACAAATGAAGTGATCCTGAGACGATCTACTGCGTGGTACCCTACTATGCCATAGTATGGATCTTGTAAACTGTCTCTTCGGAAGTATCTTTTAGTGTCATATGTTTATAGAAAATGAAAATCTATTCACGCCTCATTGCATAAAATTCCAGTCGTTTCGTCAGATTATTCTTGTATTTAATTGTTATTCGTTTTGTTTAACTTAATGAAATGTTGAAATATGAAATATTTTATTCATCATTCTGTCAAATTTCGACAAATGTGTATTAAATAAGTAACTAAATATAGAAATAAAGCATTAATTCCCAACAACTTAGATAAGGACAAATTTTTGTACTTTTATGAATCAAATTATGATTACAATATTTTTATGCTCAAAAGTGGCTCAAAACATATTGATAAAAAACATTTTAGGTATTTTTACTTATCTCTGCAGACTTGTTTAGTAAAAAATTTAAAAAATGTATTTAATTATTGTTTTCTTTACCTAAAGCAATGTCCCTTGAGGCTTAAACAACCTCCTCACGTAACAAGCTTTTTAAAATTACATAATATTTACATCCTTGCCTACAGAGTCTCAAAATGTTTATTACTATATTATTTAATTTGTCCTTAATTTATTTTTATGTGATGCAAATAAAACTTTAGTACATCTAAATTATTATACCGTCAACATGGAAGCATCAACAAATTAATATTTGACCATTATTATCAAGGTTTTGCGACATCAGGACACTCAAATTTCAAATTAAAATTGCGTTATTTCTTAATCGACAAGAAAATAGCATGTCATTCGCCGTATCATTTATACATATCAGTAAAACTAAAAAAATATTGGTTGTCTATAAAGTCGGTTTACGGACGATAGTTTTACATGATAACGTCATAAAGAAACATTGATGATTATTGATGGATAAAATTGCATACTTTCACGGATTAAATTGAATTATTATCACTGAATTATTATTATTTTGTATAATACAAAGAAGGAGTTAATAGAAAATTACTATTTTTTCGATAAATTAACATTTATTTACACTCGTTAATTCAAATATATTTTTATTTAAATTATATTATTTCCACTAGATTAAGATATTAGAGAATTACAGGTAACAATGTGCTATTAACAATTTATTTACAACTTACATACATGTGTTATATTTAAGATCTTCCAATCTGCGTTATTCTGTTAAAGATAGGACGATGGTAGGAAAAGTACGAAATCAAGCGGATTGTTTCAAGGTAATGTGTCTTGAAAAAGTTAAATTAATCAGACTGAAAATCAATTAAATCTCATTAAATTGTAGAAAAAAACACAAAACACGTTGTCTCGTATTCAACGCTTGTTGCAGATAATGGCTTCCGTCGAGATGGGCGGAGCTTATTGTATAAGTTCTCGAAGAAGCTCGCGTGGTGGTGTTCCAGTAGCAGAAATATTCGAACTGCTAGCTCTGACGTCACGCGAGAAGAGAGATAAATTCCAACGCTTGGGCCGATCGTGCCTCTCTATCACTTGTTCCGCGCTCTCGCTTGCACGCTCAGGCTCAGGCGGATCGTAACACTTTTTCATGCGTGCAGCCGGTGTTAATCGATTTATAAGGCGTTATCACGTCAAAAAGACCTTTGAAAAGAACTACCAGTCTCCATAATTCCATTTTTTTTAATTAACACATAAACGTCAATTTTGTACAACGATTAACTTTTGTACTCAAGTGTACACTAATGAAGAGATTTTATTCTCTAACACTGTAATTTAATTCGAAAAATTGACTTACTAACATTATTTATCTGTAATGTATCTATCTACAAGTAGTAATGTAATAAATTCGAGAAAAAATTAAATTTTACGTACACTCTCTCCAGGCTACTTTACCTTCAGGCGAACCCCCAGAGTATATTCTCTAGTGATATGTTACTTCGTTATATTAATTAATTCGTAGCGAGCTATTTTATATGGCTGGCATTTTATGCTCTTCAGTGTCATACTTGGTATGTTTCGAAATATGTTTTTAAAATTTTATTGATACCAAATTTAGTTAATGGATCCGATATTGATTTTTACGAAGTTATTAGAACAGTCGAATACTAAGAAAATTATCAAACACCAAATCTTACTCTAAGCATAACTGGCACGAAAAGAATAATAAAAGAACATTATAAAACTAAAGGTTTTAAATTTCCTGTATTGTTATACATATGTAGAACCTGTATATAGATTTACACTATGTGTTAACGGAATTATGATAACGTAATCGCATATAAAATTAGAAAATACAACAAACAACCAAGTTTTAGAAATATGAGACCAATATAATTTTTAGACAATCTCGGAAAGCCTATACTGACGTAACTACAATTTATCTTTCAATTATTAAATTGATTATGCTTATTTGCCTCCCGTCTTTTTTTTAATCATATATTTTTTTATAAAAACATTTTTGATTTTGTGTCAACTTATTCTTTTTATAGGTAATTTCATTCCGAAAAAAGACATGACGTCGACTTTATAGATTTACAGCAATAAAAATTCATTAAACGTGACGTGACGACTCCATTCGACCCACAAATTACAAAATCATTTCCCGAAACAATTATGGCGGCTCACTCACCTGTTATTGGAATATTTAAGAGCTTATTAAAAATGCCTTTCGGGTCAAAGACTTTAGATTTCTTTGATGTTTTTGGCTTGTTGTACTAATGTATAAAACTTTTAAAAATGCATTAATTTTCATTTGGAAAACCGAATCAAAATTTAAAAAGACGATATTGAAAGTCGAGGCGAACACATTTTTTTGAAATGAAGACATGTAAAGGCATTTTCACTGTAGAAATCCAATGATGGCCTCTGTAATCGTAAACAATTTAAGATCGAGAGAGAAGAATGGACAGATAGCCATGCAAGGGTTTATAACCGGATGTGGGTGTCAAAAGCAAATAGCTCTGCGTATATTTGAATAAAGCCAGTGTTAATGATTTTTTTAATTGCCGAAAAGTTTTACGCAAAGTTCTGATGCAGTATATATTTTATAGATTCTATCCCACTTTTTATACCTAGTCCCTTTAAAAACCGGTATTGCCTATAAATAAAATTGTTTTATTGAATTCAATTTCAACACGATAAAAACAAATGAGTTCGCGATCGACACCCAAAATATTAAAAATATTTTAGATAATTTAGATGGATTTTTGGCGCTAGATTTAAATACTCACGTTCTTTAACTACATTCCGTAAGTAATTTGATTCATCGTAGAATACTTTTAGTGCAAAGTCAAAATGTAAATACGGGACTTTTATAGTGAAAGCTCATTATTTTTCACTCATCACAAGCTTTTTTACTACATTCTAATATTTAACTATTAATCTAATTTTTGAAAATACGCCAATCTAATAAATATATTAGTAATGATACCAAATAATTTCAACATGGCTAAATGTAATATCATTTTCTATATATCGAACTTGTTTACACTTTTTTTTTTGTTTGTTTATTTGAAAAATGAAATAACATATGTGATGGCACTGAGACAACTAAAACAATAGTAATAATTTGAACTTTCAATACACCATTTCAAATATATTTACGAATTAAAAAAACGATCAATTATTTATTAATTATATGATAATATTATCGTTATGGTAAAATGTAAAAATACCTACATATAAAAAACGATAGATAAATACCTACAAAAAAAATCAAATACTAATCAGGACTAATATTTGATTTTTTTTAAATCTTAACATTTGACTGTTACTTAAATAACACTCTTTTTACATTTCACTAAAAAAATTCAAAAGGTATGTCTCATATTTCTTTGAATATATGTCAACTTAACAATAATGAAGAAGCACGAAGCAGGGCTACATTTTTCGCAACCATATCATAAAGTAGTTCATAAGATCCTGCTAAAGCTGTCGCGTCTCGTAGGAAACTTAAATTGGTCGTCCTTCTGAACATAATTCTATTTTATAACGACTCCAAACTCTTCTTTCAACAGAGGGCCTTTAAGCATGCTTATCGGTATTTTCTAAGTGGCTTAAAAAATTTATTCATGAATCTTTTTATAGGTCCTCCTTTCCCTTTTTCTCCACCTATCTGTCAAATTTAAGTGTTTCCTCTTCGACTTTTTCTTTTTTCTCATAAATTGTTATTATTATTTGTAACCTTTATCATCCCGCGTCATCACCAATAATTATTTAAACTGGCCGGAATCGAGTTCGTGGTGATACTAATGAAATTCGATTATGATGAGTATTATTTGAAAATAATAACTAATTTTTTGGTGAAATTTTAGTTTCATGAAACAAAAATGTTTTTTCATAATTGTTTTATTCTAATCGTGAACAAAATATACACTTTATATATATTAAGGAAACTTTACAAATATAATAATGTTTTTAATGTATAAAATTTCATTTTAATTGTGATTCATAGTTTATTTAAATATATACTCATGACTGTTATATCATCCAATTATATGAAAAATATATGAATCAATATAAGAAAAAAAATTAATTACATAATTTAATCAGTGGAAAAAGTAACTGTCCACAATTTCGACTCACGAAGTAGCGAACAATAAAAAAATCAAGTTAGTGTTACGAAACACATTAAACCATGAACCTTAACGAGAATATCACAGACTTAAAGAATTCTATATCTGTGACATTAGAATACACTAAAATATTCACCAATAATTAAATGCGCAGATTTGAGACGCACGTTGGATTGACGTGGGTTTGTTAACCATTAAAAAATACCTTAATCACCTAATTCATTAATGACTTTTATTTCATTTTTATTATAATCACATGAGTGAAGCACTTACTGCAGAATAGTTTTCCTTTTAAGTTCTAGATCAGCAGTTCGTGAGGAAAAGACCTCCTATTTTAAGACCTCATTGCACATCCTCCATATTGAGAACTGCTTCAATTTCAAGACTCGTGATTCCGCAAACATATAATATGTTTGCATACATTTTGGTCACTTCTCGGTCACTTATAGGACAATGTGCATGTGGTAGATTAAGGGATTGATAAAGCCCCACAGCCCTACATTTTAGAAAGTTATTATTTACAGAATCTTTGTTTTCCTGTTACATTCTCAAATTTGAATGCTGTAAGTCCAGATTTGTATCAAAAATATTTTATTCTTTGCCGAAATTGCTCAGTTTCTTCCTGGCAACCACCGACATGTTGTTCGCATTATAACCTCTTTTCTTTTTACATGTTTTTCGATTTTAATATGATATTCAGATTAATTCCTGAATATTTTGCCGTATTAACATAAGAGATAAATTATATTTTTCATGAATAAGGCGAGTAAATTTATTTTCTGTAACGAAAAATTCAAACGAGTGGACTTGGTTTACTTTAATTTAATTTCCTTTAATTTTCCTTAAATTTTTTGTGTCTATTTATTTATTACTACACATCTTTTTTGTGAATTTTCACATAAATTTGGCCATTTGCTTGATAGCTATATTATCAACAAAGGTTGCTGTTCTTACTTCTTTGATTATCAAGTCCCTTGTGTAAAGAATGTACAACTCTGGACGAAGTACTGGGTCCACATGCAAGAATATGCTTTTGTTTAAATATCATTTGCGATAATGTATTTTAAAGTTTTTACCTAAATTTAAGACTATTTTAGTATATTGTTTTAGAATATTTTTGTAAAGTTTGAGTTTCAAACTTTCATGCCAGTCTTTATCAAATGTCAAAGACCTTTATCTCTTCAAACATCATTTTATTTTTGTTTCTGGCTCTATATACTTAATTTTTTGTTGAGGACTTAGTTGTAAATCCAAATTGATGGTTTAGGAGCAATTGCATTTCCTTAATAATGCTAATTAAAATTCCAACAATACTTTTTAGAGATCTTTGTCTTAACAAGACTCTCACGTATGGGGTTCATTTTTTTTATTGGCATGGTGTTTAAAACAGACATGAAAACCATTTCGTTTATATGTAATTTTGCAGGAGTAGTGTATAAATAACAACCTTTGATTAAATCTTTGGAAACGAAGTTTTTTAACGTTGAAATATACTTTTGAGTATAGCCTTAGAAAAGTTTTTTAAATTGAAATTACGCTTAAAATAAATTTTGTTATTATATTCCAGTTATCTTCTAGTTTTCTTTATTTAAATTTAAAGAGTGGGTTACATAATACAACATATAGAACAATAGAATAAAACATTAATTTTATTTTATTATTTTATTTTTATGCGATAATTTATCACAGAGATACTTCTTAAAAAAAACATATTTTTAATTTTATAATACTGTTAACTGACAAGACATGAAGCTGCCAGAATTAAGTCGGACAAGACGCGAAACTGGCCAAATGACACATTGCGACTTGTATTCAGAACGTTTTAACTTCTATCCAAACGATTTTTAATATTTTTTTAATAATTTAAATTTAGGCAAAGATTATCTTTGATAGCATGTATGCATTTCATTAATAACTAACTTCAATTTCAAGTTTAAATATTGAGTAATATAAACAGAAAATGTTTTTTTTACTAGCACGATACCCCAGAGTATATTCTCTAGTGACATGTTACTTCGTTATGTTAATTTATTCGTAGCGAACTATTTTATATGCCTTTTAAACTGGCATTTTTTGCTTTCCAGTGTGATACCAAATTTAGTTAATGGATTCCAGATTGATTTTTATGCATTGATAAAGTTATTAGAACAGTCGAATGGTAAGAACGTTACCAAACACCAAATCTTACTCTGAGCGTAAATGTGGCACGAAGAGAATAATAAAAGAACATTATAAAACTAGATGTTTTAAATTTCCTGTATTGCTTTACATTTGTGGAACCTGTATATAGGTTTAGACTATGCGTTAACGGAATTATGATAACGTAATCGAATATAAAATAAGAAAATACAACAAACAACACATCCAAGTTTTAAACATATGAGACCAATATAATTTTTAAACAATCTCGAAATACCTATACTGACATAATTGCAGTTTATATTTCAATTATTAAATTGATTATATTTATTTGACTACTGTCATTTTTTTATTTATATAATTTCTTAATAACTAACCTAAATTTCAAGTTTAAATATTGAGTAGTAAAAACAATAAATGGCTTCATTTTTTTCTAGCACAATATATCTCAGTTAACAAAAATATCTAGCTATGACTCTATCTAGATTACATGTATACTTACACAATAAGCAAAATTCGCTGAAGAGGCTGCACGTGGCTAAATCGATAAATTTATCTTTATCTCAGGAGTGTATTTTCGTGTTGATTTAAATACTCTCTACTTTCAAAATGTAACAGTAAGACACAAAGAAATATTAAGACAAAAGGAGCTGAATTTTCCACCCATTTCTCCATAACAATTATCATTATACCCGTAGGTTCACTGTTTGCATCGTAATTTGTGAGTAATATTTTTATATAGTCACATCATGCCAGCAACTTAAATTGACCTTTGTGACGTTGTTCAGTAATTTATTTCAATTTACGGAGACTCCCGACATTATTGCTGCATAAAGTGCAAGTTCGTGGCGAAGCGTGTTAGAAATTTAGAGAGACAATTTTCGCTTCTAGACATGAATGGTTAAAATTGTTTTAATGTAATGCTATTATTATTACAGTCATACATTATAATTTTTTTTTGAGAATTATAAATCCGTTATATTTATGAAATACAATTAAATGACTAAGGATCATAAAGTTTATGTGCACTTTAATGCAAAAATCTGCGTGATCGTATATATTTATGGACAGTAAAAACATTATTGAATAGTTTCTTTAGCAAGTTTGTGATATTGTGATGTTGGCGGTAACCAATGAAAATTATTATGATTATTATCAAAAATTACTATAAAAAAATCAAGCATCACCTATTCACTTAGACACCACACAGGATTTGAATTAAGACTTGAATTTGCGCACTTGAATTAACACATAAATAACGTATAGGGTGACGTAAGTTGCAACGTTAGGTACATAAGCTTTTAATGCTTCTCTATTATCTTGTGATTGTGTATAAATTTTATAAACTACTCACACGTATAGGTGAATTCACCACAGCGTTATGGCAAACGACTGATCTCTCACGATCGACAAAATATTTGTAATGAAAAAGAACAGAGACATAATTTTTATAATTTTTAATGTGACAGAGTAATTACTTTATAAATAAATAATTACTCTGTATATTTTTTATATTTTATAATTGAATTAAAATTAATTATAACCAAAATGGTAACTTTTTTGAATGCTTTCCAAATTGTTACAATATGTTATAGTTATTATGTGCTCCATCTCATAGATATTTCTGAGAATCAAGAAACACAAACAACAAAATTTATCTTAAATATTTAAAGTTATTTTCAAAAAAACATTTTAAGACTTACTATTATATTTCTATTTAATATAGTACTTCCTTTCCAAAGCATTCAAAAGAATTTATCGCTTATACACGCCCTCTACAGAATTACATACAAATAAAACGACCATCATGTCTTCTTTACCGATCACCCCTAGATGAGATCCGCGCGTGCAGATTGCACAATCATCTGGATATATTCATTACAACCATCTGGCCTGTATTAGGGTATTCAAATTTTGCATTCATAAAGCGGTGAGAGTCAAATATTATATCTAGGACTTGGTATACCCGCAGCGAGGTCCGAAAATTAAACCTTGGGATTTGTGCAAAAATATTAACTTCGGCAATAATATTTTTGTAATAAATAAATGTCGTTGTGGTATCAAGTATAAATACCATTTTAATTTAACAGATGTTGAGTAAAAATAAAATTTTTGTATATTGAATTTCGCAAAATTAATTTTCGTCACACTGAACTCGTACCCTAAATTTAACAAGTGATTTAAGTTTATAACCTTCTCGACGATATTCATCCTTCAGAAACCTGAAAGTCATTGAACATGAATTAAAGACAGGTATATGCAACAGGTTTTATTTATAAACCACAATTGTATTAAAATATACTTAAATGATATTGAATTATAATTTTTTTTAAAGAAAAAAATATTTATGGCCCTATTTACTTTCACTGTGCTGTTTAACTTAAGTTTTACATGTTAGACACACAAAAATGTTGAATAATATTTTAGAATACGCATTATGTGATGATGAATATGCATTATGTATAATTATGGAAGGTAAATTGATTCCTCTTTTAAATGCATTCTGCTCAAGAATTTTATGTTTATATGTAAAAGAAAAATTGTGTGTGTCAGCTCCGACGCGCTACTGGAGTTTACTCCTGAAGTACGATTGTCTTGGAATGAATAAAATAGGTAACATTGTATTTAAATATAAAATAAAACATAAAAAACATTCCAGCAAACAAACGAATTTTGTATTCTAATTTCAATATAAACGTGTACATTTTACTGTTTATATATCCACCCTTATCAATAGCATTATATTTCTCGGCAATAGCCTCATATTTTTTCATCATTTTTTTTTTCATCTTCACGCTTGCTCCGTCGGTGCGTTTATTTTCAATTACATCTTTGCAAGGGACCGATATCTACAACAATATCCCTTTCTCTGTTTTTATGTAGTTTCTTTTTGTTGTCAATAGATAATTCGATACGCCAAGATGTGCCTGAAATTAATTAACAGTTGATGCGCAGTACGTTCTGCACAAGTTAAAGGATTGAATCAAAACATCAATCTCTGATCGGCTAATCTTTGATTTTCCAAACTGGATTAGTTAATACAAGTTTATTATACATCTATTGAGCCATCGGAGACATAATACGACAAGTCATATTAATCTAAATTTACCTAATTGTTATTTAATATGGTTTTATATTTTGTTGATTAATATGAGCCTGTGTGTCAATCTCCTTCATTGCGATTACGCCGTAAGAAAATGGCAAATAACATATGAATATCTCATTCTAAACATGCGCAGAAATGTTGTACAGAGAGAAACTTCTGATTTTACTCCTCATAAAACTTTCTACCGGGCACTGTATATGAAAATCGATTCTTAAAGTATAAACTCCAATGTAATTTTTCCATCATTGGACAATTGTGATTAACCAAAAAAATACCATTCAGTTATATATTTGCAATATTCTAATTTTTAGGTACCAAGTCAGGTGTCAGTCCAATTAAATATGTGTATTGTCTGTAATATAAGATGTTAAATATGATTAATAGGCAAATAGATCGAAATTATGATTTGCTCATTTCATATGCTAAGTTAAGAAGCTTTATACTTGTGGAAGATAACAGAAGTTACACTTTTCCATTCCATGATACTGTTGGGGACAAAAATTCTTTTGTCCCCAATAGTATCATGGTCATCTGACAGCTACCATTTTAAAAGAAATTAAATCATTTACCGTTTAAGCAAGTTTTTTAAACGTATTGGATACTGTTGTTAAGTATTGAATTTAAATGGACATAATTTTCATGCAAAATACATACTTTTTTCATTAACATCAACGACTTTGTAAATATAATAATCTGTAATGACAGTGTCATCCAAATGAGCATTTGTACGGCTGAAATATCTTTACTCGAATATAACCTTTCAAAAAATTCAACCACTTTCGACGCAGCGTGCCGATGAATGTTTATTTGATGGAAATATTAATTACATTATATTTGCCCAATGCTTTGCACACGCTCACAATAAGTTTCAAAGGTTGAACAATCGTCAACAATCAACCTTTCGTATTTTGCAATGATCAAACGCCGACTTAAACTTGGATATATTTTTATAACTAAAATATAATCGACATGTTATGCCAGTACACGTACTATTCATTAACTATGTTTTAAAATCGTGCATAATTTTCAAGACTTCGTGATCAATTTCCATTACTTTACTGAACCTGTGGCGCCTGTAACTTAGAAAAATAATAATACTTCATTTGCATCGACAATTCACTACTGAAACAAATGATTTTCCTCGACATATTTTCATATCCGGAATTATTAGCGGTCTATAGTGTATAGCGGATATAGTGCCCGGTAGAAAGTTTTATGAGGAGTAAATAAAATCAGAAGTTTCTCTCTGTACAACATTTCTGTGCATGTTTAGAATGAGATATCCATATGTTATTTGCCATTTTCTTACGGCAATCTGATTAGCGGTTTACTTTCTAACATGTAATAAATTTACATATTACTATTGTAATAGGCGTGAGCTTAAATCAAAATTACCCTGGAATAAAAAACCAATTTTCGTTACTGAACTGTGTTTAAAATCGTATTTCTTTGTAAATAATCAGTAGCAAAATTATAAACTTTCCAAAACTTAATCTCATATCTTCGTTTCTAATGTTATTTCTCAAAGTTTTTCAGGAGATATTCTTCCATTGCCTCATTTTAATCTTCTCATTTTGTCCACTGTTTATTTTATTAAGTCATTTAAGTGTAAAACGTTAAATAACATAAAGTTTTGTTTCACAATATTATTGGAATACCACTTTTATAGTTTTTGGTGTTGTGAAAATAAGTCATTAGTCTCTTATATGCGTGTTTTGTTTTAGGTAACGTATATAACGTATGTAATAACTTTTTCAGATTAAATTTCTTAATTTCTTAAGTTAACAATTCGCATTATTTTCGAATGTGAGCTTCATCGTGGAACTAATGCAGTGCAAACAGTTTAAAATATCAAAGAAATGTTCAGCAAGAATGTGACTAAGGAAAGCCCGGTAGATCGATGGTTTAATTCTTAAATATTCCTTTTCTACGATTTCATCTTCCACCATGAATATGAGCCACGGGGGCAACCTGACGACAACCGAACCGAAAGCAATAGTGGAAATGAATACATCTCAAACTACACGAGAGCTAGCAGTAATATTTGAAATTACTGTACAAAAAATATTTAATGATTTGAAATAAATCGCCAAGATTAAGAAATTTAATAGATGGTTTCTGCCCGAATTAAACGAGTATCAGAATAGAAATCGTTTGGAAACCTACCATTCTCTGCTGTCGTAAAAATTATCTTTTAGGTCAATGCTGCACCAAATTTCGCACAAACAACTTTGCTCAAAATTGGAGAAATAGGACTTGGAAACTCTCTGTCACCCACTGTTGCCCAACTATCTTTCTCAGATCTTGGATCACGTCTTGCGAGAAAAAATAGCTGATTCTGAGCAAGCTGTAGAAAACACCTTTTGCAATTTTATCACCACTAGCTTTCCAGGTTTCTTTGCTGCAGGCACTAATAAGATATCATTAAGATGGCAGAAGTGTTTCAATAGTTTAGACGTATACCTTGATTAATTTTATTGCTGGTTTCCTGACATATAACAAAGCAAACATTTAGTTTAAAATGGAACCTTTCGTACTTTATCGACTAAATATAATGAATATTTTATAATAGTAATGATTATTTCGCTTCTTAATTTAAATGACCTAAACTTAAAGATAATGTACACATTTATTTGACTTTATTAATGCTTTAAATTCTATAGATTTAGCTAATATTTTCATTTCGGAATTTTACACACATTAGATGAAAAGTTAGAATTTTAAAAACTTTAGTACTATTGACTTAAATAAAAGAAATATTTTGGAACCTCTATATCATTTGAACACACGTATATTGCACTGGACTTTTATTTTCATCCCTCAGTTACATGTGCCACCCCTATTATTATTTTTTTCCTAATTCCGCTATTTCATTGTATGGCAGTTTAAGAAGACATCTACCATCCAAATTTCATCTACATTATACCAATAATATCCGAATAAAATGGTTGTGACAAACGAACACACAGACGTATCGACAATCAGACGAACGGACAGACAAGATGAAATTAATAGGGTTCCGTTTCTGCCCTTTAGCTACGGAACACTAAAAATGGATCTTTGTATAATTTCGAAAGAGTTTCTTCTGGATTCACTACGACTGTGACGGAAATGAATGTAAAAGACTCGTCGAAGAAGAAGAAGACGCTTTTGAGGCATACCTCAAAAGCGTCTAAAATTTCAAAAGATGGCCTCATAATATATTGATATTGTTTATTAAAATTATAATTTAAAAATTTGTATTTTCTTCTTCATTTTCTCCTTAAGTCAGTCCTCACTGCCTTTTGATTACAACTTTTCTTTTATAGTTATCAGGCATAATGGCCTTTGGCCTTTCTCAGCACTATGTAGAGGTCCTACTGCCTACAGCATCCTTGGCGGTATTTCAAAGGTCACCATCTTTCAATCTTACTGGTAAAAATGAGCTACTCAAAATCGTCGATACACTTTCGCACAAAGTAATCAAAGTATTCGAGAACTCTCCGGGGATATACGGTGAATAACATTGTTTTGATTCTGAGTTCTTTCAGAATCTTTTCGTCTAATCTCACTGCAAATAAAAAATGTTACACTGATTTGAAAAAAATATATATGGCCTAGGAGATTTCTATGTGATTATAATAAACGAATAATTATCTTAATTCAATCAAGGCATTCACAGGCTATATGAAAAAATTTACTATCGTAATCTTTCCAATATTACTTCCCTTGTTTTAATTAAATTCAAGTCAAATTGCAATATTTTGGTCAAAATTTGTTATTTCGAATTAAATCATATAGACTGTATAATTTTCCAGGATGAGGTGGGATCTCAATTTTTATGGATCATTCGCAAACTTTCTAAAAAACAGTTTTGGGCAGGTTTATGTTACTATTAGAGATAAACAAAATTGGGCAAGCGCAGTCCACCATTTTGCACTGCCAAGTTTTTAGAGTTCAGTAGACAAACAGGAACCCTTATAATTTCAATTGTCTGTCCAAGCAACATACAACTACAGTAGTATTTATGTTCTTGAAAATTTTCAAGTAAATGCTTCTTCCTAGAAATACAATTAAAATATAGCAAAATATTATCAAGAAATATTTTTGATAATCCATTCTATATATTTAAAATGGTATTGAACTTTTTTCATACATCTCTTTAAGTAGATATCTATCAAATATATTTTTTAGATTAAAATTCAAGTTTAATATTGTATTGTAAACACCGTTTGCGAAATATTAAATTTCGAAGTAACGTGCAACTTTCCCCACATCTCTTGCTTTTCAACTGTGTATTTAAAAGTTAAAAATTTCAAGATCCCTGCATGAGGTCAAAACTTTAAATTAAAATTATAGCAGTTAACTTGCATCAACAATTTCAAGAGACAACGTTTTGAATATATTTGGCGCTATTATTGTAGAAATCCATTATTCGCAACTAAATGAAACTACGGGGTGTAGTAATATTTATACTTTATTTAAGTTATTTACCACGACCTAGGTTTCGTTGTATTACAATTTTAGGTGGGCAATTATCTTTGTTAATTGTCCACCGGAAGATGTTGGAATACAGTGAAACCTAGGTCGTGGTAAAGAAATTAAAGAAAGCAAAAATAACACATCACGTAGCTTCATAGAATTGTGAATAATTTTGTTTTACTTTTAATTAATATATTTTTACATTCACTATATCTGATCATCATCTAAATACCACAAAACATTTTACCGCCTTCTTCCAGGTTGTCATAAAGAGACTGCTCGTAAAACAATAAATAAGCCAAATTAATTTATAAATTGTAAACTTTGTAATGAATTAGGTTTAAATTATATATATATATATATATACATATATATATATATATATATATACGTGTGTATATATATATATTTACATATATATATATATATATATATGCGTGTGTTTAGGTATGGGCAAAATCGGGCAAACACAAATCTCTGATTTTACACTGTAAAATGGAATGAAAAATAAAACTTTTATATTTTATCTTCTTTTCTGCAAAATAACAGTCAAACTTGATAGACTTTCAAATACATAATTAAATGACGCCGGTCCCATTTATCATCACGAACGGCTTTAGAGAAATTGGTGCACAAGCGACATGACAACTTTCGGAATACATACGGGAGGACACCCACGGCGTCCAGCAACTCACGAGCTTTTGTCCCTTCTCCCTTAATATGACACCTGTCATTAGTACAGTATGTCATATGCGCAGGTACGGTTCGTGAGAAAAAGGAAATAAGATAAGTAGCTGCCGTTCAAGTACCGCCTTTTATAACTGGTCTACCGTCAATAAAATTACCTTTTTTAAATTTGTAGCTACATAATTCGATAAAAAGACCCTGTATGTAATATTGTATATTTGGAAGTAAATTTTAGGTAAATAGTAAAACCTAAGTCTGATCCATTCAAATCCTTTCAAGAATTTTACCTTTTAATTTAGCACAAGTACATTTTGAGCAAAAGAAAACGTCTACAGAGTCAGTGAAGATCTTATAAAATCTCCAATGAATCATTCAAAATCAAACAAATACATAAATCCACGCTTCAAAGTAAATCGTCCAGACGATCTTCAATGCACGCGTACCTACGAGAAAAGCGCTCCGTACGTACAAAAGGAAACTAGAGTTACGCGAACATAAAAATATTTTCGATTTCTTAAGCCCCTCGGTCGGCGTTTGCCAATCGTAATCCCTTTCCTCGCATCAACCTTCTTCGTCGTTTGAAATAAAAGATATCCGCAAATCGTATGGTAAAGCCTTGATTTATGCACGTCCTGATTACTTACGTCTTATCTAGTGCTTCTCTACGAGGTCTTCTACGACTTTGGCGATATTTGTGTAATATTTATGTTACATTTACATGCGAATCTCGTGTATTAACATATGAAATGTGAATTTTTCTCCATTTGAATCGATTTACTAGTATTTATACAGCTGCACCCACAATTTTTTTAAGCATCAACAATTGAATTCTTATTGACTCGGCATGAATTTTTAAAATACTCAGAAATTACTTCAATAATTACTTTTAATAAATATGAAGACGACGACATTTTAATGGCACTTAAATTTTTATAACTGTCTTAGGATTATATAGTTTTTTAAACATCACTTAATGCATTTACATTTTTTCTTAATACAATATAGGGTTATTTCAACAAGTAATAATGATCACTTAAAATAAAAGCGTTGGAAGCATAAAGCGAAATATATCGATAATACATTTTGTATAGTAGCAACGCATGTCATTACTTTAATTATATTTAGACTACGCAAAAAGGTAAACCGTATATTTTAAAGATAGTACGGAAGCAGCATTATTTAGAAACCACAAAGAAACGAATCTACGTTAATAGAAGTTATACATCGTATGAAATATTTTGGGACAAATTTCAAAAAATTATGGGTCTGCATTATTAATAAATATTTCTCGTAATCCTTAACTATAATTACCGATTTTACACTAAAATATTTAGACTCCATCACGTCAGGAATATATTCATAAGAACGAAAATGTGATAAATTATAAAATTCTGTTGAAAAAATGTTTGTTGGAAACTTTCAACTTAAAATCCATTTAAATTCTACTACTTTAATTTTTCTTTTTTATTCACTTCCATTTTAAATTCGACTACTTTAAATTTTTTTGAGAATTCTACCCACGTTGATTGAAAAATTAGACGAGTGAGCAAAGTTTGTAAGCGCATATTTCACCAACTTTTGACTTCAAATAAAATTATTTTGCGACCTCCATATCTATCTAGGAATACCCCACAGGCGTATGTGTACTGAATTTTTTTCAGCCCTCAGTTACATGTATGGAGTGCTACCCCCAATATTATATCTCTTCATAATTCTACTATTTCATTGTATAGTTCATGGAGGACACCTACCATCCAAATGTCGTCTATATAGTGCCAATATTTTCAAGTAAAATGGCTGTGACTTACAGACAAAGAGACGGATAGGCATATAAACGGACAGACGGAATAGGCGAAATTATAAGGGGTTTCCTTTTGCCATTTGGCTACGGAACCCTAAAAACGGTCAAAGATCTGTAAATATATTTTACCTAGCAGAACAAATCGTGCAAAAAAATTTCATCACAACCCCATTGTCCATTGAAATTGAAGATATAAGAAACAATTATCAAACCACGAACTGTACCCGTAAAACTGAGGAAAAGGAAAGTAAAAAACCATGAGCAAACAAGGAGCTCATACGACAAACAGAAGACGAAAGACCCGCATCTCAATAACTTCCTCATGGTGTTCAATATTAATTTCAGATCTATAGCGCCGCACGCGTTATTAACCGAATAATGATCAGCACCACATTGGGGTATTTGTCTAAAAAAACTGGCCAATTAAATTACTTACAAGAAACAGTTTATATGTTGTCCTTTGTCTAACGTTTCTTATAAAAATTGAGGACATTGTGTTATGAAAATGACCGACAAAAACTCTTTATTTCCAATACAATTAATTTTAACCACAGGTGGTTCTCATGTTTAAATGATTTCTATATTTTATTATTAATTTAATGTCAATGACTGAAAGACTTCTTTTAAATATGATATTAATCTTTTCACAGTCAAGTCAGATAAGTCTGCTAAATTGACTTCTGCTTCTTTGTCCATCTGTGTATTTAGATGGTAAACATTCGTTTTTCTCTCTCCACGAGATACTTTAGCACGTATGTATTTTTTATTAACCTTATTACTTCATTATCTTCTCTTGTCAAACATACTTCTGTATACGTAGCTTCTCATGAATTTGCTCGTCCCTCTCCTACTGATTTATCCATATTATTCCTAGAAGAATACTCATATTTATGTGCGCTCATGGGACTTTTTAAAATCTTGCATATCGTGAGATGTGTTTACTTGTCGTGATTCTTATAACTTTATCTTCGTAGCTTATTTCAACTCTTCAGTGCGATGAACTGTTGTAAGACTATTTGATTTGCATTCTTCTATTTTGTGCCTTTTACTTCTATCACTTAATTCAGCTAAGTTATTGCTGAATGACCAACATTTCTCAATGGAAAATAAATAGCCTTCCCCTAAGTTATTCACCTTTTTTTTCAACATTGAACTTTTTTATGCGCAACATATCATTTGCTTTAGAAATAATTTCTCAAAATTGACAATTTAGAATAAGTTCTTCAGTCGTTATGAAAATACTCCTTTTAAAAGACTATATCGATAGTTGTATTTTCATTATTAGACGTGGTTAATTTAGAGCTCTTGATATTATCATAAATCTGGTTTTTAATTAATAATATTGCTTGGACCTACACTAAATTTATCAATGATTATTTAATTTAATGAAATTACAGAGCAATAATATTTCATTTACATATGAAGTTTAGCATTTAAACACTTCATGTCACAAAAATACCCAGAAATACGATATAAAACCTATATTATAAAGTTTTTTGAATTTTAGGAACAAACGAATACTTCGATTGGAATGAATTAGAACGTTAATAAGAGTTTGACTTTAAAAAGTGTACATTAATTTAATGTATACCTAGTTCAATGCAATCCGTCATAAAATGAATATACTGCTTCTCTACAATAACTTGAAAATAGTTTTCCAAACTTTCTGATTTACGATTACATGATATTAAGCAACTTTCTGATTTACGATTTACGATTACATGTGTAATCGTCAATACGCTTCTGATTTACGATTACATGATATTAAGCAACTTTCTGATTTACGATTTACAATTACATATGTAATCGTCAATACGCTTGTATAAACCCTTTTGAGAATAAGTAATTGCAACTGACGTTACTAATCAATGAAAAGCGCTGATAAAAAAAAAGAATATGGTATTTTTTTTAACCGTTTCTTCTACTCGTTATGGTATTTATTAATTTCTAAAAATTGTGCCGGGGACACACTCTTCGGTCAACTTTTTAAAAATTTTAAGGGTATTAAAAATACCCTACCCGCCTAACGATTTCCAGATATCTTCTAAGTAACCTTCTTAAAATATTTAATGCAAGTGTTTGTTATACAAGTATTTCTTGAAAAATTTTGTTAATTTTTTTGCTTTGTCTTGTTATTAGGTCACCTACCATAAAATTTTCAAAGATTATTTAATTTAATGAAAATTTAAATAATTAGGCTAACGACTGAAGTTAATTAGGTACATTATTATAGTAAGGTGCCCTTTCATACATATGATGTGTAAATGAAAATATAAGTTATGTACTTAATTTGTATTAATGCCCCCTATTTAATGCTCACATTAATTTTAAATATATTTCAGATTAATTTTGTAGAAAGTCATTATTCACAATTAAATGGAACTACATGATGTAGTATTATTTCTACTTTCTTTAAGTTCTTTACTACGACCTAGGTTTCGTGATATTACATCTTCAGGTGGGCTATTAGCAAAAATGTTTGCTTAAAAATCCAGCTCAAAAATGATATTTCTTCATTTTTGGATTCAGTCATTGCGGATGTTTCGTAATAAGTTTCGCATAACTGAAAAAAACTGTTTCCTTTTTGTAAAATTTTGACGTTGAAATCTAAAAATTTAACTTCTGAAAACAATTCCCCAATGTGTAAGCAATTTTTTTTTTTAAATATATTTTAGAGATAAGAAAAATTAAATTTAAGTTATATGTTCATTACCTCTATTTATCCAAATGATTTATGTGAAACCACTACCAATAAATTCAAATAAGTCATGTTTAAATAAAATTTATTTCGGATTAAAGGAAAAACATTGATTACCAATAGTAAAATATTTCAATTTTGTCAATGACAATGGTGCCAAGTTTAATTCACAAAAATTGTTTCCATGGTTTACAAGAAACAGAGAAATAAATGTAAAAAAAAATTTTATATTCAATATTGGAACAAAACTTATGGTTCCATGAGGTTGTGATTGTTGCTAGATACAATGTAAAACTTTTTACGATATAGAGTTGAAGCACGAGCATAGATTGAGAATTATGAAATCTTTTTAAAATTTGTTGACTTGTGCTATACCATAAATTCGGAATAAAAATGAAGATAACATAGTATTATGTCTACTAGATAATATAATATCACGTATATATTTTTTCCTTGTTTTTAAAATGTGTTTCATTATTAAATTGCAAATATTTCGATCGAAAAAAAATATTTTCGGCACACCGTTAAGCACTTGGCTTACATCTGAAAATGAAAAACTTGCGAGTATGTGACGTTTCTTTACCAATTTTTATTTAAAAAAGAAAATATTATTTGGTGATTCAAAATAATTATTGTTTTACAACAAAAATGTTTACAAATGGTGAACCATCTCCGTTTTGTTAATATTTATATTCCCGTTACAAGACTCAGTACCCCAAATATAAATTAACTTTAAAACCAGATACTTTCTTCTCATATGTGTACTGAACGTCAAATATATTAACATTAAACCTCAACAATATTCAGCACTTTACACCATCATTCCAAAATAGACGACATCTGTTCTATCGTACCGCACATTAATTTCCCAAATTAAAATAGCTCAACTCCTGCGGAGCAATAAAATTATTAATATACGCAATTATCATTAAATTTCCAATAATGAACTCCTACGCGCCGTAAACATTAATCTAAAAACCATAAACAAGGATATAATGAAGGACGAGTACAATATAATCCCTCTATATCGGTCACTTGATTGATTTATGTCTCCTCGCTTTAACAGTTCATTATGGGGGGGAGTGCAGTGCGTTGATTGTAAGAAGTAACCTTATTTATAGAGGTAGTAATGGTTTAAATATCAATTTCACTTCCGTTAATATGTAGCAAAAGGTTAAAGGGAAAGTGTCTATAAACTGAAATAAGCCAACTAATATTATAAATGCAAAAGTAAATTTGTTTGTTTGTTTGCATGCCTCTTCAATTACAAAACTGGAGTCGTTTTTCTTTCAAAATAGACATTTCTTGGTAATTAAAAATTACCTCATGAGAAATGACGTCATAAACATAAGCAAAAGCGTGAATCTCCATTATTATATTTGACATCCAATGCCAATTACTTTCACAAGGACGTTATTTTTATAGGTACCTATGTATTAACTTGTAAGTTACTGCATATTCATCAATAGTTGATGCAACGAGATAAGATGCCTCTGGTGTTCTGCATTGTTCCAGTGAGCGCATCAACTGTGCGCCGTTTCGCAGTTTCGAATCGTTCCTGCACCTTGTTTTGCAGTCGGCACACCGTTTCTGCGTCGATCTATCAAAAACCGTTAGAAAAGCGAGATGAAACCTATAGTAACCAACTTAATATTTAAAAATCCATTAAACTTAACCATCATATTATCCATCGAAGATAAAATTCAAAATTATGAACTTTATGCAGATTTGCAATGCGAAATGAAGCGCTTTTGCCTGATTTTGTCTACTTGGAACAGAAAAGCATAACTACACAATTTTCTTCGTCATTTTCAGCAAGGTTGACATACACACGTACGAACGCTTGTACCATCACGCACATGCATAGGCATACATACGTATGTGTATGTATGTATGTATATATATATATATATATATATATAATATATATATATATATATATATATATATATATATAAATATATATATATATATACACATATATATAAGAATGAACGAATAAGAGAAATTTTAGAAAGAAAGTACTTGCATTCCCAGTTTTATTGGATTTTTGTACAAGCCAAGATTCAATTAAATCAAAGAACTATTTACACAAGACAAAAGTTGATGTTTTAAAAACAGAGATAATGAAAGAGTAAAGCCCCAAACATGTTCAAGTGCTCCCTCACGTTAATATTATTTAAAATTACTAATTTTGTCTAATGTAAATTACTTATTTATCTGATTCAGATTGTATAACTTACTGACAATTAAATACATTTTTTTCCACAGAGTTTCAATGAAAATTTTCTATCAAAATTTCCATAAATATCGTGTTTGGTATATAAATAATATGAAGTGCACAATACAAACATTTCTCACCACTAAAATATTTTTTAATATCAATTACATGATTTTGAATTTAGAGTGGTTTTATTTTTTCAGACACAAAAATATTTTAGTTACATAGGGCGCTTAAAATATTGAAACTACTGTAATGTACCAATAAATATAATACCCGTAACATAAATAAAAGTAAACTGCAGAAAATATCGACACAATTTCGAATATACGTTACACGTAAAGTATACGTGATCGGTTAAAATGATAATGGCGATGAACTATCCATCTAAACCAGATTACTAAGTAATTTATTCCTAGAAGCAGCTACCTGAATAATATTCTTCTGAAAGTCGTTGATATTTTTCCTTAATTCAAAATAACTGGGTAATGAAAAATCTTCCTCGGACGCATTTTAGTTTTATTCTGAATTTATAAATTTTCTGTAAATTTTCGTACTATGTATGAAATATAAAAAAAATCTGTGAAATTCTATTTTCGTCAATTTCGCAGGTTTTTATTTGATGATAAGGTAACACTAAAAAATAATTTAACAATTTTTCTTTTACGGAGTCGACTTCGTAAAATGTGTGTATATGGTATTTTTCTTGATTAGTATGTTAAGTCAGACATCAGTAAAATTAAACAAAGTTATCCATATTCAATAAATATTTGTAATTGATGATAGTATATAATTGTTGATATAATTGTGAGACGGATTCATGATGGCAATAACTGAGAAAAAGTAGGAAGAGAGAAAGGGGAAGCAAAATTTACTAATCGGCCAAGTGCGTGTCAGAACAGCACAAAGCTGGGCTCCGTAGTTGCCTATATCTCTTGAAATTATTAATAAAAAAAACCGACATACTTTTATTTACAATTTACAAGCTTTAATCAAAAAAGTAGTACTTAAATTTTCAAACCAAAGATTTTAAAAAATTGGGGAATGTGGGATATGTTCACTTCAGTTAAAAATTTAATGTTTTTATTCTCCAACAAAAAAAAATTAATATTTTTATTCTCCAACAGAAATATTATTGTTTAAAGTGACGTGAAATGTATTCTTAATACCGTACTTGAATTTTAAATTGCTATCCAATTAACCGTTACTTTGTGCATAATAAACAAATTTAAGATTTTACTACATGGTAATTGCTATTTATATATGAAGTAGATACATGCAATAATTTCATGTGCTTAGGTTTAAAATGTAGATAGTGTGAGTTTATGGCAGTTAGACGTAAGGACGAATTTTGGACGAAAAATTAATTTGAAGTGTCGTTTTTAATTAAAATGTCGGAAGCGATAATATCGTAAACCTACGAATTTCGAGAAAATATTTATTACCTCTTAAACAACAGAGGTTGGAAAAATTAATAAGAAATACCACTAAAGTCTACACTAAAGTGTAAAAAATATTTATTTATTTCTTGGAAACCCCATGCCCAATTTACAGTATTATCCATATCGTTGGGACATGTGGAAGAACATATGACAAATAGTTATAAAACAATGACGAAATAGGACAATACACTCACGGAGCAATTCCATACAACTTAAAAATAAATACACAGTAATTTAAATAACTATCCCACTTCTGAAACGGTCAATGGAGCAGAAACAAATATTTAGACTGGATGCATCTCGCAACACTGCGTTGAGTAATGTGACTTCACAAAAGACAGGCGAACGCTGTAGAATATTCCTGCGGGCTCTAGGCTAAAATAAACAATGGCATGGTACATGGTCATGTAGCAATCAGGAGCATAAAGGGCCACTAAATTCAGGATCGAGGGGTTAACAACATAATGATTTAACAATTAAAAAAAATGCATGATCAAAAGCAATTCCCTTCGAATTTGAAGGGAATTATATCCGATCATGCCCATTATGAATTCCGTGGGAAATAAGTAAGATGAATACTCCTGCATTTTATAATACAAAACCTTAAACTTTTTTAATATCTTCTCCAGCATGATGATATAAGTAGCTTTATATGGAGACCAGATGACTGCATTTGTTTCAAGTATACTACGGACTAAGGAACTAAATAGTGTAATAATACATTGAGTATCTTGAAAATCGTGGAAATTCCGTATCCGACAAATTCTAATACGTTGTAGATTTTCTGACAAGTTTCCACGATACGACTGTTAAATATAAGATGATTGTCCATAATTACATCAAGATCCCGCATAGTTGAAACCTTCCTGAGTGTAGCTCCGCCCAGTTCATGATTACGCACAAATGGGACACATAAGCGGGATTATGTCATCATAGAACATTTACTTTCATTAAAATATGACTTGTGGCTCAAATTTCATTGAAGTGCTGAGTCTATATCATGTTGGAACAGATCACCCTCGAATTGACTACTGACACCTAATAAGAGTTTTAAATCATCGGCAAAGAGAAGGCAACAAGCAGTGCTAACAGCTCTATTAAGCATTTACGTACAAACAACCAAGTAAACGCTTTAGAATTGATGAACAGAAATCGTCAAAACTTTTATATAAATTTAAAGTCAAAGCAACTTACAGCTAAGGTGTAAATTGCTTTTATTCCGGTTAAGTGTACTTTTTACAATATCTAGTTATTCATAAAATTACTATGATGGTAATAGAGAAAATTAAAAGGTCTGAACGCTTTATGAATTAATCATTACGGTAATTACAACAGACGTATGAAAATGAGTTTACTGACTTTGAACTATTTTATGCAAAACAAATTCATCAAAATAAATCTCATGAAACCAAATGCGTAATTTCCCCAGCCTGTTTTGGAGCAATTAAAAGATTTTATCACCATTTATCAAAGTTAATTGTCAAGTACAATTATTATAAAAACAAATTCGTTTTACTGTATAAATCCATATCTAAATATAAAGTTATAAACATGATATTTGTACCTGTGTTTTTAAATCTTTGTAATTTGTAAATACTGAAAATTAAGTTAGTAGAATAATATTAATTAATAGTAATTAATTACACCGGAAGATAATAAAAATATTCTAAATTCGATGAAGTACGAGCTATTATTCCCGTAATGAGAGTTCCATATCAATACATCTTAAAAATTATGTGTAAAATCGCTGAAGTTGCATGATATTCAATTTTCACGAGAAAAGTTGTTAGCACACCTGAAGGTGTGTAGGTTTAAGTCCCGTATTAATTACTTGTAATGCATATTTAACTGTTGGGTGTTTCATACAAATTGTGTCATTAACAATAATAATATTAACTATTGTAACAACTTTTTAACAATCTTTGCTAATATCCCACCTGAAAATGTTGTAATACAACGAAACCTAGGTCGTGGTAAAGAAATTAAAGAAAGTAGAAATATTACTACATAACGTAGTTTCATTTAATTGTGAACTCTATAGTGATAAATAGTGAAAGTATGAATAAAAACCATTGAATTTTTTTTTATATTTTAATCTGAGTTTATAATTAACTAATTTTAAGATTGGAACCTTCAAGGGGACATATGTAAACATTTTACAATCAAGTTCTTTGGTCCCTGTTAAATAAAGAACTACCTTAAATGGCCAGCAGAGGAGGAGTGGAGTCTATATTCAAGCAAAGTATTGAGAAATCTGAGGTTATAGCTGAGAGAAGTAGCTATCAACCGCAACCAGCAACTGAAATGTCACTGAAGTTAGTTCAAAATTACATTCTGTACATAAACAATAGATGTACAAAATTTAAAAAAAAAACTCTGATGCAGCTAAATGACAAATATGGAAGACCGTGTTTACATTAAGTTCCACACCAAGAAACCTATTTTGTAAAGTCTCATCGATCCCTTCGGAGTATAAACCGGCTATTCGAGCTTGTGAATATTACCGCTAGTTCTACAACATATGATAAATTCACCAGGACTCAACTTTCTACTGATCAGCAAGGCACTGAATGCAGAAACGTTATATGAATGATGGCTAATAATAGTAATAATACTAAAAATATCAATATTTATTTTATACCGTTTTCATTGTTAACTGTTCGACCCAAGAGCCATATTTTAATTTGTAAAATCTACAATATTTCGTTTTTACGAAGGAATTTTATATCTTATTATAACAAACTTTCCCAATATAAGTACAACCCCGAACATGAAATTCTCCATTAATTTTTGCATATACGTAATTAACCCTGAAACACCCAATAAGACAAGCTTATAAATTATTTCTATACACTGGTGTAAGTAATGGATGTTGAAGTCGGGTGCCTTGATTAATTTTTATGACAAAGTTATCTCAGTTAATTCCCGATTTTTACACTTTTGATTTTCTTGGGTATTTTACTGATTAGAAATCGCGAAAGGAGATTGAGATTTTTTCATTTTTTCTTTAATAACTTTTAATTTTATTTGATTTATTGGAAAGAAGAAATCATGTCCTCTCGCCCTTCAAAACTTTCCCCTGAAATTCAAACTTTTTGTATTATCTGTAATTGAATCCCTGTTTGCTTTTGCCAAACTTTATGTTTCAAACAGTCTCCGACAATAATGATGTGATAAAGACATTAATGCCTAAATTATGCCTTGCCTGTTTTGTTATTTTTTTTTTAATATTGATGCAAAACCGAAATAAAGTTTAAGCGACATATTCAAAAATAGAAAATACTCAAATTAAAGTAGAATAGTTGTTCAATTTGTCGCTTCAAACAGCGGAACGGCCATTACTATCGTCCCGCCATCGACGCAAGGCACTCACCTTCCCCTAACAAACTGTTAAAGCGAGAAGGTTAAATCAATCAGGCGCCAGATATTAAGGGCTACGTGGGAGGGATTATTTTATATTTGGCCTCCGTTATATCCCTGTTTAGGGTGCGTATCGGTGACCTATCGCAGTTCATTATTGGCAGATTTGTGTTCGCGAAGTTTTAATGAATCCGAACAAACTTTATGATATTAATTCTCGAAGCCGATTCGCGATTAAATGATAGCGACACAAGTTCCATAGGCGCGAGGACTGCCTTTGTAGATTAATGAGATTAAATTATATTTGGAGAACAAACATGAACTTCATGCTTTGCAGTTATGTACCTGTTTTACTGAGAAAATTTATGAACTCAGAAAGGTCAAGCGGAATTAAATTTATATAGATATTAAGCGATAAAACCATTAGTAATAGTAAATAATGTGGGGTATTAAATAGAGTGGTGGATGATAGTACAGATGAAATGACTACAATATTGAGAAAATTTTAAGAAAATAGAAGTTTACGTGACACATGTAGTAATTACTGATAAGCAATCACCGCTTTAAAAAAAATTGGTAAGGCTTAAAGTTTATAGCTTATTTTTAACAAATTTAAAAAAAAGGAAGAGGTTCTCAATTCGCAGCATGTGTATTTGTTATGTACATACAGCTGTGCCTATAGCTGTAGCACGGAGCGCGTTGACCAATTTTTTTTGTCTGAAAGGAAATTATAAACATAGTCAGTACCTGATAATGGACTCCCGATATGACCTAATCAACTCTTCAGCGGTTTTGAGAAAATTGGTATTAAAATTGGGCTCATTCAGCATGCCTTCATAAGTACTTTAGTCCAGTTGGTGTTCAAGGTCTAATAATGAAGCTAAAAGATGGTAACAGAACTCCTTAAGTAAGAAGTATATTCATCATATTTGAACTTATTTAATTTATTTTGACGAGTCTTGATTACAAATAGCGACAAGAGCCTTACGATGGAAAGGAGCAAATACATCACTATTGCGTTCGTTTGCCATTTTTTAACGAGTGTTTTGGTCAAAAGTAATGGCCAGGCTCTAATGATGGAGTTTAAATTTACGATAGATAGTAGTCTCCCATGCTACTACTCCTCATTAGTTTCATCGAGTTAAGGTTCGACTGAATTTTTTTGACAATATCTTAAGTCATTAATGGTGAGCTACAGTCCGATGATGGAGTGTGACGGCGACTACAACAACTCTTCATTCATCAGGAGTAGATTCATCGTATTTAAAATTATTTGGATTGTCTTGATGTATCCTTTGGGCACAAATAATGGCCAGAATTTGACGATGGAACCAAAATATAGTGACAGTACTCCACAAGATCGAGGATTAATTTCACCGAGTTCGAACTTATTTGACTTACTTTGAAAAGTCCTTTGGTCACAATTTGTGATCAAGATATTTTGACAAAACCAGCGGTAATAACAGGAACTCTTTGAAGGTAGATAAAGCCTGACCATAGAGTCGAGAAATGGTGACTGGAATCCCTCAGTGGTGAGGTGTGAACTCATGGAGTTTGAACTCGTTTAACTAACTTGACGTAAACAATAAAGTGAATAGGTATATATGTATATGCAGGGCATATACAAAGTCATGAAGTAAATAAAATTTTGGTTGTTAGGTAGGTAAGAATGTATGCATAATATTTACACAATAAATAAAGGAAATGGAAAACTGAACAATACAACTTATTTAAAATAGGAAAAATTATAATTGTTTTACAAACAACACTTTAAATTTGAGACAATCGTAAATTTCCATAAAAAAATCTTGTTTTGGAGAACTTCTAAAAATCGCAACTAAAAAGTTCGCCATTCAGAAAATGATAAACGCGATCTATCACTAAGTAGAAATACTTAGTATGAGTAATAATATATTTTGATGTCACTACGGTGAAACCAAAAAGGGTAAGTTATTGACATGTCCATAGGTATAACTTCATATATGTATGCATTCATGTAAACATGTAAGTTTACATGAATTTATTCTTGTTCCTTAAATGCCTGATTCGAGCATTAAAAATAAAAAACAAACTTTTTGACTAAAGAAATTGATCTCTGGTAGTAGCAATATTATCCCAATTTATGTATGTTTAGAAACGATATTTTGCGACAAAAGTTTCAATAAATACTACTTAGTTGAAGTCAGTTCAATTTTTAATTTTTTTTTATTTGTACATAAAAATGAGACGGTATGGGTGAACCTATTATCTATTTATATATATAAATAGTCAAACCTTATGTATATATATATATATATATATATATATATATATATATATATATAAATCAACCTCTGCAATAAATAAATGTATCGGGATAAAAGTACAGATACCCCGGATATAACGCGTAAAAACCTTGCCATACTAACTACATTACCTCTGCCCACACTAACCTTACCTCGTAAAAGCAGGCAAAACTGTTGTAAAACTTGTCACGACGCCGAGCGAAACCCGACGCCCCTTTGTCTTATCTAAAAACAGCGCAAAAAGCACAATTCACACTATGCCCGCCCGTCAGCTACTAAGTCCTTTAACAGCCCCATTAGCACGCAAGGTAAGCCCGCAACGAATGACTCAAAACAGCTTTCAGTCATTCCGTCGCACAGTCTGACAGCGGATGGAGCTTTTTTGTTGAGCGTAAGAGGGCTTTTACTTGTGTATAATAAAATCTCGCGTAAGCTCAAGAAAATATGAAAGTTATTTGTAAATGTAATTTTCTCGGGTTTTCATTAATATTGGTTTAGGTATACTTGGGATTTCCATACGCACTAATAATATTTATTGACAGAACTTAAGCCTGCTGTCTAGATCTTAAGATGGATTTTTCTACATTTTTTTTTCCATTGCCTTGTCAAGGTACGATAAAAAAAATGTAAAATTCATGATAAATAGCATATTTACAGTTAGGTTAAAAGATAATACCATAGACCAATAAATCGTTTTCGTATTCTGCTCCCAAAAATACTGCTTAATTTTCACATTCACGGGGAAGAAAATATTACTTATGTTAAGGATTACAAAAAAAGAAAAGAATCAGTTACACTCGAACTCCTATATAAAATAAATTTATTTCAAAACCAACAGTCATAAGTATTTTTTTGAGATTTCATATCCGAAAATATCTTAAAGGAATTATTCTCATCGAGTTATCGATACACTCATTCGCTTGACAATTCTTAAAACAGAATATATGAAGGGACATTTCGAAGAATGTGTTGTTTTGTCTAAGAAAGAGACTATAAATAAACATTTTAATTTAATTAGAATTAAAGTAATATGAATAACTCGTCTAGAGAAATCTTATATCAAAATTATAACTTCAGTGAATAGGATATGCCTCAAAAAGGAAATAACATTAATATTGTACGATGGCTCCTCTAAATGTGTGTAATCAACTGATAGCTTTTTAATCGTTGAAAAGTGACAAATGGAAAATGACTGGCTACAAGGGTGAATGCAGAAAATTTTTTATTTTTTTTTTATTCGATCGCCAAACGGATATTATCAGATCTAGATAAATAACACAATTTTTACACATTTATTTCCTTTATGTATTAGAAGCAATTTTACTCTCTAATAACAATACAGTGTGATGATTTTTACGAAATCTGCATCATTCTTAACATTTAAATAAAGATAAATGTTTCAACATGCTAATATTGAGTTCACTTGATTTATTAATCAATAAATTTGCATATCATATAAAAAAGTGTTTAAAAATGTGTCATGCTTAATTTTAAAAATAAATTTTAGATAGAATAAAGAGAGAAGAAGTAAAAACTATAACTAATTTAGCTCATTAAAGACCAATATTACTTCTAATTCTTCTTTAGAGTAATGAAAAAGAATTTCTGAAATAAACGTGACGCATGACTGAAATTGCGCTTTTCAGCTGTAATGACATCTTAATTTATGTAAAATTAATCATATGACTACAGACAGAATCATCCAAGGACACCTGTTCTAAACATTAGAAAAATCATTATTAATTTTCAGTAATTATAAGAATTTGTGACTGCAAAATAATGAACTTCCGTGACATATATAAAAAATTAAATAAATATTATTTGAAATGCTATACGTGAATGACATCCTATACATATAGATAAAATAACCAGCAGAATATTTCAAATAATGTTTAATGAGGAAAAGACAACTGTTACAATAAAAATTACAATATTATAGTTGTATATTAATTCTGTTTTAACTGACTACAGCATACCAAGTCGGGTATTATGTTAATCAGCCTATGTATACATGTTTCTATAAATGTATTAATATATGTATGCGAATATGTCCCAATATTATTCTCTGGATACAGAACAGGTAATTTGGTTTAAGCAAATAAAGTGTCAAAACAATTATATTAACCCTTTCGGATGTTCTTAAGTATCATCTACGTAAGGCCATTCGAAATTCACAAACAATGCAATATGGCGGCTGAAATTCGCCATTTTATCCAGCGTGAAAAAATTAAAAGGTCTTGGTGACCAGATTTTGAAAATATATAATATGCTGTACAAATAAATACAATATTTAATAAAAGAATTGAAAACTCGCTAAGCAGCATTGCTTAGAAACTACATTTTGGGCCAATCGGGGAAGGCAAAAATTTATATTAAATAATTTATCTGAATCCATCTTGAAATGTGCTAAAAAAAAACAGTTTTAAAAAAGAACTTTAAGCGACGTTTTTAGTCAGGTGTTTTCTCAATTTTTCAATACAACGTAAAGTATGCTAGAAGTAACGATTTCAGTTTCCAAGCAGCAAAGTAACTACGTGAGTAAACTTTAGCATCCAAGGATGTTAGTTATGTTAGTTATGTTAACTAATTTTCAGGGAAACTTAAAATACTTGCCCAAACTATATACATTAATGATCCTTAACCGCAATAGAGGATTAACCGTAGTTTAAAGCCATTTAAAGATAAACTGCACAGCAAATATGTTAACTGCATAAATTTCAACGCTCTACCCTCCTATAATGATTCCCCGTTGACCCCCGATTTACCACATCTATCAAACTCTATCTCAAAGGCTTCCAACTCTCAACAAATAGTTTTCGTATTTAATGCGTAAATACTTGTAAATTTTACTCGTAAATAGAGAATTTCTGATGTGTGGATTAAGTTATTTGACACTGGCCATTTTGAATTAATATTTTGGTCATAAAATTAATGTTTTGTTTAATTTTATCAACGTGTGTAATTTGTGAAAATACGACGTTTTCTCGAGGATAAACAAACATTCAAAACTATACCTAATATTAAAGCTATTAAATACGAATAAAATTCACACTACGAGGGTTCCATGCGTACTTAAGCACTTATGAACAGCTAAGGGTACGTAATGTTTCTGTTTAACTATTTACAAATATTAATTATATATTTCTCTATGTTAATGTTTGGTCTAGTGGATTCAGAATCATTGCTGTATTTTTACCGAAAACTAGACTTTTACTTCAACAGTTTTAGAAAAAGATGGCAAGTTGTCATCGATATTCTTTCACAAAAATATGTCTGCTTTCTGTTCATGTTCTTTGAACACATGAGATAAACAATTTAAAAACCGAATATTTAATTTGTCGTCTCTAAAGTTCTTTACGTAAATATTTTGGAATATTAGCTATTAAAATGGCACATTTATTTTAATAGGGAATACCCACATCGTACACATGCCTTATCACTGGGCAAAGTTGCTACTTTCTATGTCAGTTTGTAGCTTAAACGGTTTCTGAAAAAAAATGGCTTTGACAGAAGGACACACGGTTGAAATATAAGTGATCATATAACGATTCGTTTTTTTTCCTTATTAGATACGAAACTCTGAAAACACTATTTTTATTTTTTTTTGTTACGTATACAAATCGTAGAAAAAAAATTGCAATTTAAAAAGACCACTATTTTTTTTTACCGCGGGAGCTATTATACCACGTTTAATGTTAGGATTTTAAATCATGTAGATGGGAAGTTGACAATTTCATATGTCGTTCTTAGGAAACCCGAGTTTAGTTGCAAAAAAGTAAGAAATAGCATGAACCGGTATACTAAAATTTAGCAATTCTATAATACATCTATAATCTTGTATGATTCTATAACAATGGGGGATTATAAAAAAATCGTCATTTCACTTTGTTTTCCATATTTTAAGACATTTTTAACTTTAAAATTTCCACATGTGAGAAATGCAATGTAACGTGTTTATTATAAATCGAGATTACTGAAGGTTCGCCAAGCTCTGACAATAAGTTAAGTTAACCTATTACCAAAGGATTGTAAAACGCGAAGACTTAGCTACCAATTTCATGAGTTAATTGTAGTTAACAATCGCAAAAATAACAATACTAATGAAAGATAAATTTAAAGCACCTATATATTTACGCTTTTTTCTAAAAAGTAGTGGACACTGCAATGCATAAATTTAAATTTCTTCCCCTTCCCCTTAAATATGTCTGGACATTAGAAAAAAAATTACTAAAATTTCAAAAATTGAAGCTCAGGAAGAAATCAGAAATAAAATCAAGGAAGGTAAGACGTTAATTATATAAATTTGGTAGACCATAGCCATATAAACTAAGTAAAACTAAATATAAATGTACATCGGCCCTATGTTATATAATTATATAAAGTGGTGTATTGTGAAAATTTAAAGTACATACGAATATTTAATGGAAACTTTACGACCATGTCTGAGACACAACGTAGCCATTCATCCAATTTCAAATTTATATTCCTGCTACGTTGAGTCTACGTGCTCGTCTCGATTTTAGCTGTCTTATCTCTCGACTTTTGCGCTTACGATTCTGTCACGATAGTAAAAGTTTTACTTTTTTTAAATAGCTATGTTATCTAATACTCAAATGATATATACAGCTATGATGTAGCTTAAATATACAGCGATGATGTAGCACGGTATCATACTTAGAATATTGCAAAGAACCATTTTAACAAGCCTTCCTCTCATAATCTCGAGTTCTGCCGCTTCATTTCATATTTCCTTGGAACACAAATTACGTAACGAAATTTAGTTCATGTATGTTCAAGAAAATCTAAATCACGACGGAAAAATTTATTAGAAACTATAGCAGCTTATCATGTTTTGTTAATATTATTTTTAATGGGAACTCAGTTTTGTGTTGGTCTTGAGTCTTTATTCGATATATTTGCTGTTTCAAATGATGTTTTCCCGTAGATGTGATGTTTTGTGGATTTGGATACCATAGAGGTTGATGTACAAAAGTTTCATCAGCAAAAAGAAAATAAAAATTATCATGGCAAATCGATTAAAACAACTTAAAATAACGTGCTTTCCTGACATATAATTACAATGAGGTCGAAAAAATAATTTGGGTCACTTTGATAACAGGCTGAAAATTAATTGAAAATGGATAACCTGAACTGTTCTTTATACCTCTGTAGTATTTGTATAAAAAATTTAAATAAATCATATCAGAATTTGAATATTTGTTTTATTCTCTATTTTCTCGTGGGCCCAATACTCTTCAGCTGTATAGTTCGCCAGGCCTTATTAATTAAATTCTAAAAGTATTTAAAAGTTTCAATTACATTTTCAATTTCTTTTTATCATCCCAATATGATAAATACAACAAAAGTTAGTTATAAGAAATTATATTTTGTTATTTCGTGAAGATAAAATTTATCCTTCTATTATTTTCTTACGAACATATATTGCTGTCTTTTTGTAAGATGACCAATATAATTTCTCTTTCTTATATCTTATTTTTCATTACGTTCTTTTACTCTCATCAATCTTTTCCGTTGTCGCTATTTATGATATATATATATATATATATATATATATATATATATATATATAACGTCTTAAATAATAAATAAAATAACCGACTTCACCTTCTAGTGAGTATTCTAATTTCGTGTGGCATCACATGAAAAGCTTCTTATTTTCTTTTACCGTTTTCGTGTATGTTGTTACTCTTACTTACTCATAAATTTTTACGTCGTCTCTTACCGACCATTTCAGCATTGAAAACGACACGTCATATCTCGCAATCATTGTAAGGGTCATTTACTTTATATTTCCATAAACGCTGTATTGTTGTTAACGCGTATAGAAGGTCCTCAATATGATCGGTTTGTATCTTTGGCGTTATTCTATACATATACATCTTCCTCTAGTTTCTCACTATTAATTTATTTCATGTATTGAAATAGTGATGACTTTAACGTCTAAAAACTGGAAAATAAAACTGTAAAACAAGTGCGTATATTACTATTTTTTGTCCTTTTAAAATACGAATTTGTTTTCATATAAACTTTCCTTCTTAGCTTACAATATTTTGAAAAATAATCTTCCTTCTTAGCTTACAATATTTTGAAAAATCTTCTTTAAATTTTTTTATTTTATTAACTTACTTTGTTAATTTTACTTGTTATATTTAAGTTATTTATAACAAGTAGCTTCCGTTTCATGAAATTAACTTCCATTTATGAAAAATTCTATTTACATAGACATTGTTTCTTTAAAGGACTTTTCCAACTTTTTTGGTGTTCTAGGTTTTATTCTGGAATTTTAACTTATAATATTTAGTGTTTCACAATTTGTAAATGAAAAGAAAATACTTTTATAATTAACCCAGTATCCATATGTTTGTCTTAACATTCATGCAGTAACGCTTTATTTAATACATTTAAAATATTGCGTAAAAATTTATTTTAAGCTTCAATTTTATGTAGAAAATGAGGAAAGCCCATAAGTTGAACCGTTTTTTTTGTGCCATCATCTTGTAGAGATCAAAAATCATATTTCTAATTATTGTGACTCATCCCAAATAACGTAGACGAAACTGAAATCAAAATTTGATAAAGAAAAAAGTACCGTATGCAATTCCCTGTCTTCAAAGATTTTATGAAAATTACGTTGAACGATCTTAAAGTAATTTTTCGTCAAACGAACCACCATATCCGATAGTAGGTTATTTATAACTTATGTCTCTTAACTAATGTCAAAAATCATATTTCTTTTTATTATAACTTATTCCACTGATATAGGTCAACAATCGTTGACGAATTTAATAATAATATAAAAAAATCTCCTAATGTTCAAATAAAGTCACATTAACGTAAATAATTACCTCGGCAAAAGGTGGTTGTAATATCATGGAAATATATTTTGACAGTTCGCGTTTTTAATATTGTTTTCGTAATTTTTTGGCTGCTTTAGAAAAGTCTTTTGATTTGATTCAATCAATTTCTTTATTGAAAAGGTCAGTTTTTGTTGTATGAATCGGGTATGACCTACTAAAGAAATAAACAATAATGTCTGGGTGACATATATAACATTAGCGTTAAGTACAGTATGTCTAATAATATGTAATATTTTTTATTTGACTTATAAATAAAACGTGGTTATGATACATACTATATGTATTTGTTTTTATTTCTCGTAATGAAGAATACTACATTTTTCACAGCTGTCAAAATAATATAGACATTGGCGTATCTTGAATTGAGTAAACGGACCGGAGCCTTGTGAGTTTTTTTCATGTTTTTAAAACCTTATAATTTTTATTCAGTGGGGTTAGTGCTCCATAATATCGATCGTTATAGATTCTGACGATTAGGCTACATGATATATTAAACAGTAAGTAAAAATTGTGAACGAATATAACAAAATAAAATAAATTTCATTGAGATACAATCTCTTTCGATATGATGTGTTTCATAGTTCCGGGAACATTTGCATTTCAAAAACAATTATCTTAAGTTATACTAAAAATTTTTACTTTTTGGTGTCTAAAAAATTAGCTTCCAAAAGTTAAATAAACAAAAAAAATGTGTACAACTTATACATTTCGCATCTCCTGTACATCATGTTACACCAGATTTTGGTAACCGTCTTTGTTAGATCGTACAAAATAAGTCATAACTTCAAACAAAATATGTAAATTATTTTTAAAATTACTTCAAACACTTCTATCAAACTAAAAGAAAAAAATTGCTTTTCAAGTTTTACTAAAATGTAAATTATTATACAGATAATAAAATATTCAAAAATTTAAGAAATAACATCGGATAATAGTGTAAAAAAAAACTAGATATCCAATAGCTAAGGATCAAATTGCACTTGATTATTTTAGTAAAAGAGATTTAATCTAAACTAAAAAAACATGTTAAGAAATCCAAACTAAGCTCTTGTTTCTACATAACCTACTTCTTTCACTTCAAACTATACAAGTAGCTACAAAGATGATAATGAAATAAAAAAACGAGTGTGCTTTATTTAGACCACACGACTAAAGTAAAACTTCAAATTCACAAAATATGAACTTTAAAATGAATTTACAATTTTATTCACTTTAAACGTAGAATATTTAATATATTGAACAAAATAATAATTTATAAAATTGTTCAAGAACGAAATGAAATTACATTATGAAATTATACGAAATGAAATTATATTATATATCTCTCTTTCTGTCTTCACTAACTTATATCTCCCTCTCAATTTCCATTCGCCTCGCCCGATCAAACTTTTCGTAACGCTCTCGTCACGTATTCACCAGCTTACTCCCCAAGTCAAGCGTGCGTAAAGAAGTTTTTCTTCAAAAAAACAATTACAATATAAGACTTTCACTAAATTAGTATCAATTCACACTTTTGTCCTTTTCAGTTGACAATCCAAAATACACATATAGTAAAGCCTTCTAAACGTTTATCATTTTTGACTAAACTCAAACGAATTTTGAGAAGTTAAATATTAAAATCTCATGGAAGGTGAATTAAAAAATTTAAAAATCCTTTTTTTTATTCATCTTCATTAAATGCTAAGGAAGTTTCATAAAAAAATTCGGCGGGAAAATAAAAATGCATAAAAGTGTATGTTACAAATTCGATAACTGAAACAACAGTTCCAATTTGCATTTATTTCTAGCTTGAAGCCAACTTCACTTATAGACTATTATTACGTTACGTCCCAAGAATAAGATTGCAGGAAGAACGTAAACAACTTTTTTTGGCTTCAAATAAATTAATTGTGGCGTCTGTAATTACTATGAGACAGTCAATAAATAATCTCGTTTTTCATTTCGAAACTGTTTCATGAGTTTCGTCTGTCGTAATCTTAGCACTTATTCATGAATGTATATACCGTTTTCAGCTTCGTTATTTCCTTGAAATAAAACTACTGCAAGGATAAAGCCAATTAGCAATGTTAATTTAATTATCTTCCTTCTTACTGTCTCAGCAATCTAACATTTCAAGAAACACGGTGAACTTTCGAGAAACCCACAAGGAACATTTTGAGAAACACACAAAGGAACGGTATATAACGATTATAATAAAATATAATTGTGTAAATATTTTGAATGCATATAAATTAATTCGAAATAAGTCGTATTATTCTCTAGTCGTTGAAAGAGGTTTAAAATATTTTTTTGCGATGAAATTTATTTTGCATTGTAGAATATGTTCGTGTATTAAAAAATGACATCGTAATAAAGAGTGAAACATATCGATAGTGTAGAGAGCGAGTGACGAACAAAGTTGGCGAGAGAAAGTTTAATTTTATAGAGAACGAGGATGAAAAGCAATAGAGCGAGGGAGATGATGCCATATACAAAGTGAACGAAAAACAATCGCGAATGTTTCGTGTTATTTTTTGAAGTAAAATTTCTTTTGTTACAGTACTGCAAGTACTTATGTTGAGAAATAAGGCTATAATGAAAAGTAGAACATACTAGCAGTTGAAGGAAAAAATGACTGGAGGGTTGGAGAGAGAGAGGGGATGCTTTAGAGAAGCTGACGGTGAGAAGCGTCATAGAGAAAAAGAGATAGAAAAAGATAGATTAATAATAATACATACAAAGTGAACAAAAAAATAATAAATTTAAGCTATTTATAAACAGTATTTATTACATTATATTTACAATATTATTTATTTATAACAGCTTTTTACAATAATAGTGCAAGCTCATATGTTAACAAATATGACACTGGTGAAAAGGTATCAGTAGGAAAGAAATGAGTGATGGATAGGGTTTATTGAAGGGAGAGGAATGCTTTAGGGAGGTCATTGGTGATAGATGACACAGAGAGAGAGAAAAGTATATGGATGGATTAACAGTGACGTGCACACAGTGAACAAAAAACAAAGTGAAATTAAACTTCTTTTGCGACGATAGTGCAAGTTCGTATATTGAGAAATGAGACCACAAGGAAACGTAAAACCGATGACAGTAAGGAAATCGAGCGATGAATAAAGTTTTACCCTCCGCAGCTAGGTGTTCAGACAGTTTCGTCAGAGAATAGAAGATGGCCATTAAGATAAGCCTAGTAATAAATTATTGAATTTCCATAGTATGCTGAGAACACCCTGGTTTTTCCAATGATATTTAAAATTGAAAATTTTAATTTTCAATGAAGAAATTATTAACAGATAAAATTAATTTTTACAAGCGTCTATTGTAACAAATTTAAAATATTTATTAAATAGTAACAAATTTATGCTAATATTGTATAAACTTATTTAAATAAAAGTTTGTCTCCCGTCGGTTCGTATGTGATTTTGAAATCTCATCATAATCAAAATGTCCCTAGTATCAAAGTTGTTGACAGCACTGGGAGACCAATATTATAACAAATAGCTCGCAATACACATGTACTTAAATCTTAGCTTCGCCATTTAGAATAATATTGTGGGCATAATAGCAATATTAAAGCTGCCACCACATATAATGTAAAAATAAATTTGAGGCATTTACATTTTCACGCCTACTCCTAATAACAATAATAATATCGTTATATTAAATTGCTTAAAATTTAAACGAACATTTTGTAGTATGAAATATTTGCATTTCCAAATGGATTTTAAATTCATTTTTTCTCGATTACGGCTCAAGAGCTTAGACTTACTGGCCCTGAAGTTTCAATTTAAATAGCATAGTTAATAAATTTGTAACAACAATTGCATATATTGGAAAATGAGTTGAATAATTAAGTAACAAGATTATAATATCAAATTAATACTAACATAAAAACTATGTGAATTTGAAAATTAATTTGTTTTGTTACTTAATAACGAATTGTTATCGCATTTAATTTTATTGTAGTTCAACTATCTTTGGCAGTAGTTTCATTTACATATAACACTAATACCACAAGAAGTACGTTGGATATTTGTTACTAATCATACCTTTATCGATAGACAATTTTCATAAAATGTGCAAATAATTAGTGGTTCGAATTAACACGTAACTACTTATCAACTCAAGGCATAGCATAATTTCTGTAGAATGAAACTAAGAATTGTTTAGTTAATAATAAAAAGTTAGTACGGTAATACGTCGATAGATGATGAAAAGCTTCGATAGCGCAAAACCTACATATAAATCAACGCACATAAATTAAAAATGCTGCAAACAAAGCCGCTGGCAAAAGCTAATTAACATTTGAAAATATTGAATATTTACATTCTAAAATATTTATAAAAGAATATATGAATTTAGTTAAGTAACATAGTTCGAGGTTATCCGACAGATAACGGCGAACTAAAAAGAAACAATACGGTATAACTATCAGACAAAACAAATTACCGGAACGCTCATCAACGACATTAAAACCAGATATGTCTAAGCTTTCCAGAATTTAGGCATCAAGAAAAGAGAGTCGACAAGCAGAACCCAAGCGACTGACAAGTCATTCTATCAGCCACCGTCTTAAAGCACACAGGTCATAGCTTTAAATCTTAAGTATAATTTTATGAACTATAAATTCAATATTGTAATTTTTAAATAAATAAATTTGAATTCAATTAATAATAAATACATAATTTGTTGAGTATCTGTGGGATGCGATACGTAACATGTAACTTATAAAATTGTCAACACTTATATTAGTGTGACTAAATATAAAATATTCTCAAAATCTATAATTTTATAAACATATAATCATAATGAACATGTAAATGATAAATTTCCAAAAAATATATACAAATTTATGAAAAGAATGGTAGTAAAAATGATTAGGAACAACATTCAGATAAGTATGAAGACAAACGATGATATTTAAATGTTGATCGTAATGAGAAATATAAGAAAGAATGTATATGCATTTACACAACTTCGAAAGTAGTAAAATTTGTATTACGGGGAAAGGGTCCAAAGGATGATTCAGAAGATATGTACATTTATTACGTTTTTTCTCTATGATACCAACCTGAGTAAGTAAAATACTGTTACTGAGTAAGTAAAATAAAAGTTAATACTTATGTTGGTAGACTAAGAAGAAAGCGACAGAAAAGGTGTCCTAGCAGATAATTTAAGTATCGAACATTTTATGACACTCCATAAATTCAATATCAAACGGTGTGTGTCTCATTATTGGAACTATTTGAAAATTTAAATAAAACTTACGATATTTTTCTTGACTTGTACAAACTTAATAGAGAAATATTGTTGATAATTGCCCCCAACTATTTAAATTCTATTTGAAATATTTAATTAAATATCAAGTAAAGAAAATGAAGAAAAAATTAAAGTCATCTTCGATGCAAACCGTGACATCGAAGCCTATATAATAACATTGAAGCCTATGTTAGAACCCCAAAAATGTTTAAAGCGATTCGGTCATATTGATATTTATAGAATAATATAAATAGGCCTAATAAATAAAATGGATAGACCGAAAAATAGTCAGAAAATATTTTGTTATACTTAAACTTAAAAAAAAAAATTCATGGCAAAATATCCAATAAAAATGGCGGATGAAAAGTCTTGTAAGACAAGCTTATATGTTTTAAGTTTCTACAGATAGATAGTGGAACTGTATTACTCTTAGGTCATGTTGGAATAATTCTTGATTGTTTACATAACTATATAGAACAATAATATCTTTGCTTATTAATTAAGACTACTTCAATTAACTAAAGCGCCGTAAATTAGAAACAATGTATTTTGGGGAAAACTGAAATACACTAAACGAGGATGTAAAAAGGAAATGAAATTTTGTAAAGCCAAAGAAAAAAGTGCCATAAAAGACTAACTACCAAAATATATATATATATATATATATATATATATATATATATATATATATATATATATATATATTTAATGAAAATAAAGGTAAGCGGTGGGATATAACAGAGAAAAATAAAGGAAATGAGATTAATCAGGACTTTAGAAAGGAAGAATACTTTCACTCTTTAGTACATACATTTTATATGTACCAAGTCACATATTATACAACTGGTGAACACTGAATGACTTATAAGACACAGACCATGAAACTAGAATACAAAGTTTGTCAGCTAGTACAAGCTAAACAGAAGTGAAGTAATAATGTACACCATAGTACAATCTCAACGTCAATGTTCCAAACTATAGCCATAACATAATCTATAAAGATGCGATTATCAAGGTTTCCACAGCTTAAATATTTTCCGCTTAATACTCCGTATGGTTATGGAAATTTTAATCGAACTGTATTTAATCTGTTCTTTTTTCTAAATGAAATTGTTGCCCAACTTAAAGCTTCATTAAGCAAATTAATATTAAAGAAAAAACGTATAATACGATAATGAAGAGAAATTAGGTATATAAAGTAACAAAAGTGTGCTTGATTATAAAGTCGTAAATTGGAGAGCAGAATATATCAAACAGCAACAGTTCTGTCTTAATCAAACTATCGCGCAAGTATTGAGATTAGCAATCAGATGCTTTTTCGTGCATGCGGCATATGAAATGACGGGTGTCTTTGCGTTTGTGCATGAAATATTTAGATTAAATATGACACCGAAACCAGCATAGCTGAGTTTTTAAAGTAACAAAGATTTTGAATAAATACGAAGTTTAAAACAACTCTCTCCTCACAGTAATGTATTAGCCCATGTTTGAGTGATGTTTATCAATTTATAGTATAAAAAGCGAATGAATCTTTCATACATTTTTCCCATCATTTAGGATATTTTTAAAATGTAAGTTTCGTCAAATGAACAGCAAAGAATTAGTTCATTCAATTACTACCTCTAACTTACTACGAACAAGAACAGTAAACATAACCTAATATAGCTGATACTGCAAAAATTTCAATAATACCGCATTACAACCTGCATTAAAATGGAGATAACGTTTTTTTCTGGTTTAAATTGAATTTAAACCGATAAATTATTGGTCACAATTCAAACGCTTCCAACGCTAGTTTACGGCGGCTACAATATTTATGCGGCATTTAATTCCGCTTAGTTTTCAATAGGATTCATTATTTTCACCCAAATTTTGACCCGCTACTTTGCTCAGGTGGAAAAAATGCCGTTACTTTGCTCAGGTGGAAAACATTTACAAAATACAGTCCTGTTCTGAGATCACGAGTAGTCTACGTCTATTTCCATAACATCGGCTATGTTTATGCGAAATTGCACAAAGGTCAATTAGGTTGTTCAAAAAGTAAAGCGAGACAAACAAGCAAATTTACTTTCATGTTTATATTATGGGCTAATTAGGACTTATATTTAAAAATACGATGTAGGAATATTTCTAAAATACCTTTTTATGTTTGGAAATAAGCAAAAATTAAGACATTGATATCATAATCCAATATCTCATGCAGCTTAATCTTTTATGTCATGTTGTCTTTAATTGTATATTAAGTTATATAATTAGGTTAAATCTTATTATTCTCGCCTTTACATCAAAATGTCAACACATAGTTAATTTTTTTTAATTAGGTTAAGAAAGCACTACTGTGCGATGGTTAATAATTGTATTTTATATTTATTCCTACAAAGTACATATGCAATTCTACCCGCTATGAATGTGAAAAAGTTTGGACATGTTATTTATTTCAAAATCTTCACATATTTTTCTCCCGATGTGTATAAATGAGAGTGTCTTACAGTCCGATAGAGAGTATTGTCATGTCAATTACTGATATGAAATTATAAATACATCATCATATTAAAAGAAAATAACTGTCGTCATCCTGTAAATAATTACATAACTGTGATTACGATGTCTTCATGGAGATCAAGTGTTGTTTATGTTGTTATGTACTTTATGATGTTAACGTAAGCATACACCCTCGTCCATGTTTTCGTTAAATATTAAACAGTAATATATTAATTAACTGCTCAACCTTCATGAAGAATGAGGTGACGATATATGTATATTACAAATGTTGATAGTCTCGCTTTCTTTATGCATGTACGCTTTCACTTCCGTTACATAATTTTGTTATGTTGTCTGTATATCATTGTAACTCTTTCACATGGCAAGGAAATTCGTAACTTAGCGGTGACAAAATTTAATCATTCAATGAACAAAACATATTGAAGTTAACAAAATTTGTTCGACAAAAATTAACGAAACACGTTGCTTAAAGCGGTGAATATTTAAATTTACGACTTAACCATATTTTGATAAACGATTATTTGTACAAGTATGATTCGCTAGTATAATGTAATTTATATAAGTATTATATGCTGTGAAGTAGTCATTATGAAATAGCCATTATTCTACGTGTAATAGCTATTTTTTTATTCCATAACCAATGCTAAAAACAAACTCGTTTTAATGACTAGTTTAATGTGATGCTCAACTGCACTGTTTGTGTCTAACATTATCATAGCTTTTTTATGACTAATTGTAAAAAAATTTTGAGAGACTTACATCTTAAATGAAGGAAAAACAAAGGAGTAAAGGAAAAATATTCTCTATTTTTTTATGTACCATCTCGTACACTGAACTTGAGGATGACAATTTTTCTACCGAAAGCGTCATCCACGAGATGTTTTAAAATGCAATCGAAGTAATTTTAAAAAAATTTTTGTAACGGCGTCTCCTTTACGCAGTATCAAAATAATTTTTTGGACATCTCTAATTGCATTGCATCATTACCCCCATTTAACCACATATTTTGAAAGTACTTTAATGCAAAATTATATCGATAAGCGTGTATTGAAAAATTAAAGAGATAAACACATTCAAGTGATTTATATAAGGATGGTTACAATATATTAGAAAATAAATTTACATAGTAAAAAATAATATCAAAGAGTTTAATTGAAATACTAAGACTCTTAAATATTTAAATTTGTATGTACACCTAAATGTATATTGTAACCCTTTTAGTCCGAATTTTGTTTCTACTTAAGAAGTTTATTTTGAAAGTATTTTGACAGTAATAGAATTAAGGATATATTTAACGCTCTAGTTCCTTTTATTTTATTTAGTTTCAATTTGTTATTAAAACTAAATAATTTTAAAGTGTAAAAAGAATAGGACTTTCTACACCTTTTTGATTTTCAATACGTTCAATAAAGTGGCTTTCAATAGGGTTCACAATTCAAATATTGAAATAAGCTTACGATAATATTCAAAACATTGAGATATATCGGACAACGGGTAAACATTTAATTAACGTTTTAAGTATAAAATTCTGGCAATAGAGATAGGTGGAACGTAACCTGAATAATTTTAGTTTCTGTTAAATATAATTTTATTTTAAACTTTTAATATTTTCATACTTTTAAACATAAGTAAATAACTAAAGCGTTTGAATTAAAATGTACAAAAACACGATATATACCGCAGACAGACATTATAGGCACAGCAAAAGGTCACCTAAACGACATACTTTAAAATAAACTAGTATTTTACCTGCAAGCCCTTATAAAAATACTGTATATAAAATAACCCTCAAATATATGCAAATTACCTATCCCAGAGCTTCCAAGCTCTGAGAGGCTGCAATATCATCAAACGTACATTGAGAAATACCGTTAACGTCAACCACGTAGTACTACGGAGTGCGTATCTCGCATTACTCCGCCTATAGACGCCAGATGTCTCCACAGGGTGGACGAGCTTTCACTGTGGGCGGGCAAGCTGAAAGCTGGTGGGGCGACGTTCACAACAAAACAGCCAGCCGGGAAATTAATCAGTATTTGCCGAACCGCCGCCGAGTCGATACGTGTCATCGACTCGTTGCTGCTTGTTCAATTTGCGCGTAATTGTGTTTTATGTAAATTTTAAAAATTTTCGGCTCTAAACTTAAACGAAGAGTGCGATTTTAAGCTTGCTCTAAGGAGCAATGACAATTTAGTGAATTATAAAAGTTCATTGCATTGTGAATGTTTTGTTATTCGTTTATTTTTTCTCCATTGATCTAAGTGCTGATTGCTTATGTGAAAAATTTTACGAGCTCACTAGTTCGGGTTGATGTTTGTCGACATTATATATGGGTTTACGTAAGTTTATTGTGCATTTGAAAACAGTCCAAAGTTTCTTTTTCTGATGGACAGTTGCTTTATTATACTATTTATTTTAGTGGCAAATTCAAATTCCATACAAAATGCTCATGTAAAATGGTTATGTTCTCGGACAGCAGTTAGATGTTTTATTTATATCAATCGTATTTCTTGAAAATTTTCACGTCTTTTTTAATGTTGTCAGATGCTGAATATAACGTCTCAGAAGTAAAACATTTCATTGGCTTATATATTGTATAAAAAGGGACATACAAAATAAAAAAAATTAATATATGATTTGGGAACTTAGAATTTGTGAAAATAAAAGACTAACAAAAACATACGTAAGGTCAGAGTAAGTGAGAAAAGTTAGTCTTCAAAGATCGAGGAAACGATAGTAAACACTGATGTAAATACGGAAAGATGACAACAGAATATAATGAGTGGAAAACGAAAACACCACATGTGCATACTTTATGTTTGAGGGTGAACGTTTATCATAAAAAAAAATATGTTTTATCACCATTGCTTAATTTGCCATATTTATAACGAATTGTATAAATTTTCTTACTGAAAACTCTCGAAATTTTTTTTCATTCGATTGCCCTTTAAATAATACGAACACCTCACTTTTGTTGCCTAGCTATATAGTTAGATAAGAAAATTGATTTGTTCATAACGTATGCATGACGTACATCGTACTTATGAATATAATTAATTCGTTGATTACACTTCCTATCTCTTTTATTCCGGTTAATATACTCCTATTACTTTAATCATTTTAAAAATATATCACGAGACTAAGCTCGCTCAGAGTTTAATCACTATTATTTAAAAATGTATAATATGCAAAAATCAATTCTAAAATTAATATATCTAGAACCAGATAATGGAATGATCTAAATATCCGCTTCGAAAAACGACAAAGTGTTTGCAAAGAATTATTTTAACATTTCTGAATTAAATTCAAAGCGAAACACTAAAATATAAAAACGAACAATATAACGTCTTTCAATGCGCTGCTTCCGCGATATTAAAAATAAAGGATATTGTTACCTTATTGTTTGTTTGTATAGTGTTCAAATAAAATATTTTAGGTATAATAAATTGCAGTAACAAGATAATCTCTATAATTTTCACTTCAAAAATATCTTCATTTCTATAATTTGTTGAATTTGTACTCTTATTCATCCAATAGCCTCTCTGGTATCCTTTATTGATTCCACGGATAATGAATACTTTTCTGAAGTCTTTAAGAAGCCACAGAGTTTATTATCTGAGAAGTTTATTAATTTTACTTTTGTTATTTCGTCAGTTTGGGTATCTATTACAGACAATGATCTCATAAAACATTTAAATTAAAAATGCGAAAACTTACCTAATTATGTAAAATATAGAGCTATCAAATAAAGTTGTGAAAAATTTTAAAAATATATTCTTTTTTATGCTCGTCTTATTTGCCAATTTAGTTTTTGCTATTACCAAAATAGTTTTTCAATATTTTTCTTTCAAAAATATGAGTAAAAAAGTAATTAAAAACAAATAAAAGTACAAAAAATAACAAGTTTTAGATGCCTTATCAATGGAAAATATAAAAGACAACAAAACAATTATGTTTTCAAATTTCAAATATATTAAAGAAACCTGGTAATAAAGACCTCAAACAATTGGCTTATTTTTTTATTTTCTTCATAAAATAAATCATATCATTCAAAAGTTACAGTCACATTTCGACCCATCGAAGCAATTTCATGACGTAAATACCCTTCGTAATACGAAGGTTTTTCTCTGCTAATATATATATCACGATAACCTCAGTTACCCGCCAGGAAACTAATTAATTCAAGAGACTTTCCTCGTCTCCACATTAGCATATCTGTTTCGTCAGTAATTCATCACTACTATGTTGGCGCAAGCGAATGTTGCATGCGTTGACGAGCGAGGGGATCGAACACGGCGCCAGATTGAATACATCATGATCCGCAATAACAAAGCTATCAATCAATCGATGTACGTATGTTAGGATATAACTCGAATTGTGTGTCTGCTTTATATTAATTTAACAAAGCATAGAGATTTGTTCACTTGCACATATTTTTCAAACTGTATGAGTCTACAAAAAATTCCTGCGAGAATAACACAATCTTTATCATCTCATAAAATTGAACTTAAAACAAAAGTTGTATGAAAAAAATTAACATAATTCTGCCTTTAAATTCAGTCTGAAAAAAGCTGAGTTTGAATTAATATAGTATTAACTTCAAAAATATTATTAAATTGTTTGGTAAAAATGTGAAATAGGAAAAAAGGGGACGTTTCAAAACAAAACCTTTCAAACGGGGACGTTTCAAAAAAAAAAGTTATAAGACAAAAATATATTTTTTATCAACATAATTTATAATTAAGCATGCCTCGTCATGAGGAATTTGCCTTTGAGGCATATTTTGAAGACCAGTTATGGAACACCTAACCTCTTGTTACCCCTTGACTAAATGTTTGCTCTCTCTTTCTCTCTCTCTTTGTGTCTCTCTTTCTCTCTCTCTCTCTCTCTCTTAAGTCTCATGTTTAATTATATTCTATGAATGTTTGACGTTATTATTTTAACATTTGTAAATATTACAAATGTCAGAACTTTAATTAAAAATGCCTTTAGTTTTGTGAAAAGTTTCGGTTTTTCAATTTGATTGGCATTTGTGTTGCGTAATACTAGACACTTCCAACGTGTTTCATAAATTTATTATACATAATTTTAGAGTCAAGCAAGGTAGAAACCAGCTCTATTATTTGAAGTTCACGGGAACATCTTGTTCATAGTCAACTGGTTTCTTCCTTCAATGCTCATAAGCCTGTATTTCCCCTTTTAATCTGGCTTTAAATAAGTAATCTGTTAAGTCGTCAGATACGTATTCTAGGCAGACAGACATTACAGCTGGTGTGCCTCAAGAAGGAATTCTGTCTCCTCTTCTCAGTATTTCTTGATGATATTGTTAAGAATATATGTAGCAATTAATATCTCTATGCTGATGACTTGCAAATCTGTACATATTTAGACTTTTACACCTTATCGGAAACCATCGACATTTTAAATGGGGATCTTGCCTCCATTGGTCAGTGGGCTCATGAAATGAGCCTTTTGGTTAACCCAAACAAGTATCAAGCTATCATCTTTGGTAGTCAAAGACTGATCTCAATCATCGACCTGCTTAGTTTATCTCAACTAGTGCTAAATAATACAAAATACCATATATGTCAACTGTTAAAAACCTGGGTCTACTGATCGATCAAAATCTCAGTTAGCGCCCTCATGTAAATAATTTTTGTCGTCGTATTTTCAACAGAATACACTCTTTAAAACGTTTTCAAAATTTTCTGTCGACTAAAATGAAAATCTACTTTTGTCAAACACTTCTATGACCAAACATTATATATGAAGACGAATGAAGACGTACGCTATCTTAATGACAAATATTTACACAAGTAAGAACGTCTTCAAAATGTATGTATCCGGTACATCTTCGGCCTCAGAAAACAAACTTCATATTTCTGAATACAGATCACTTCTCCTTCGAAAAATCCTCGGAGTCCAAATATCTTACTGGCAAATTTAAAGATTTGTTTGCTCATGGCCTTGGGCTACGGTCTGAAAGTTTACTTATCCTACTTATTCCCAAACATACATCTACTTCTTACGAAAAATCCTTTGCGACGAAAAACGACGAGAATTTGGAATCCTGACACCAATAAAATCACATGTTTAATGTTTTCAACGATCGAGTGTAAAAGTTCTATCTCTCCTGAACCCTTTCCCTTCATACCCTTGTCCTTTCCTTTCTTCCCCGTCCTGATTTGTTTCAATAGTTTGCATTACAGATACTTTTGTCTTTTTTTTTAATTTTGCTCTTTCAAATATACTGTAAACAGTTTTTATTGTAAAATATTTAAAACTACCAACTAAATTTCAATACCTATTGTTACGATCGACTGGAAAAAATTGCTCATGTGGCAATAAGTCCGCTATATGTAAAGTGCATTAAAGTTAATAAATAAAATTAATGCAGCCTGGTGATAAACAAAAAAAAAACGTTCGCCTAATCATTATTATTTTGACTTTCCCACCGTGTAAAATTACCAAGTTACTCGATCATTATTGTACTAGAGTTTGATTTATTTGTGGTGAGTGAGAATCTAGTTATACTACTTCTTGAATTAGTACATTATAAATATTATTGAATTTAATAATTTTCTTGTTTTCATTGTTATGTAAATAAATAAACGTCAAATATATCAATATTTAACTATACGTAAATAATAAATTAATTAAAATTACTATTAAAAATCTCTCTCGAACAGTTACTTAAAACTTTATACACACACACATACACACACATACATATATATATATATATATATATATATATATATATATATATATTTACATGTATAACCTCACTGACTAAATACATACCGAGTAAATATATGTAACTAATGCGCGACGTAATATTATATACTTTTACGAAATGAATTAACAAAATTTTCCTTTACTGCGCCACTTTCAGCAAACATAATTTTGCAGCAAAGAGAAACAGAAATTTCATGCCACTATGACTCATTTAGCCCAGTTCCACGGTCACTTTAAACCTTTATAATTTCATCATGTTCCCTCGCACGACATACTCTCTTAACTATTCAATTTTACAATATTTTCTTCGCCTCGTTACAAAGGTGCTTTAATTATTCGTGAAAATAGTCATGCAGAAAATTATAAAAATATTTTTCCCTGACAATTATTTTCTTTTATTTGGCTTATTGAAATGGGTATCCTCGGGCGTATCTTTTCAAACGTAGCCAAAAATCTCGTAAAGTTTGAACTGTGTTTATCTATCCCAATCTTCAAATCATTTTTTTTCAAAGGCGAAATCAATCAATTTTTTGAAAGGCGAAAAAGAAATTAATAATTCATGGAAAGAACACTTAGAGAATGCGGTTAAGTAAAATTGTTTTAAGCATGTTACAATGATATAATATTTATGTATAAATAAATAATAGGATGTTCATTTTATTAGGCTGGTCGTATACGATGATGTATATCTATAGCATATTGTACACGTGTAGTATATTACTTCGATAACATTATTAAAGACGATTTTCTTGTTTCGATACCTCTCTGCTCACCCGCTCTGTATTATGTTTAAGTATTAGTCATCACGTCTTTTACCACTTTATTTAACACCACCTATATTTAATGGGATTAAAATGAAGTATAAAGTTTGAGAATTGAGACGAAGTTATAAAGAACGCTAACACTAAACGTTACATTAATTATTACTTAACTAGAAGCAGTTAAATTTTCAAAACTACTTGAGATTTAATGAGATGAAGTTAAGAAATAATTAAGTAAGTTAAGTTAGAGACGTCGTTCAGAGAAGAAATACACACGCGACTCGTTACCAAGACTCCCAAAGATACACCAAAATATTTTTTTTAAATTTTAGTACCAGAAACTATAAGACACACAAAATGGCATTAATGATGAATACTTTCGAAGATTAGAATCTTTTCAAATGTATTACATTTGAAGAGATTTTAGTCTTACGCATCGCGGCAAAAAATGTTTTATTAAAACCTCTTAATTCAATGAACATTTTCTTCAGTCTTGTATGGTCTATATTGCCTATACTTGTAGACTGCTATAAAAAATAATCTCAAATTCATAAATATCTCAAATTCATAATAATAATATAATGACTTTTTAATAAGTTGCGAAACTCAATTATGATAAATATTAAACAAAAGTAATCATTTATTTTTTCATCGCGATGTAAATTTATCAAAAGAAAAATGTCCTATCCAGATCATAAACACAATATACATAGTTTTGTATAGTACAGATTTCATTATGAACCTTTTTAATTCCATTGCTTTTCTTGTTGATTTCGATAAGTATCTATTGTTGAATTACACAATTAGATCGAGATTAAAACAATGTTGAATTTAGATTGCAATTACATTTTTTGCATTAATAGCTTTATTGAATATTATGGAACATAGGTCTGATAGGTAATACATACATGTACAAAAAAAATGTAGAATTGGAATATTGAAAATATTTATGCGGAAATATGTAATTACCTTCATACTTTCGTTTAAAATTGTTTTACATTTCTATTGCAAAAAAAACTACTTCACACCGGATCCATCTTTCTAGGGAAAGGTTACAGTCGTTCACACCACCTTTGCACTTTTGTTTTATTCAATGCTCGAATTACACATTGTCCTTTCGACAAACAAATTTTTTTACTAAGTCTCATTATAACATAGACCTCCAGACATCAAAATAATTAAATTGAATTTGGAGCAACTTCAAAATCCATCACCAGAACCTAATATAACATCTTTACTTAGCCTAGGTAGCCCACTTGCTGTATTTAACTGCGACTGTTTTTGATACGCGAAACACTTCATTAAACCGCAGAGTACTCGCCCATATGTAAGCTTTCACGATAGCTCGAGTGGCGACGACCTTGATTTGTATTTGACGTTAAGTAGTTTTTGAAGCTTTCTACTCGTGTTGTAAACGCGTAGCTTTTACGGTTACTTAGGTAAGCTTAAAAATACGAGCTTAATAGTAAATAAAAAGAAAATGTTGACAAAATATTTTCTTTTTGGTGCGGTAATAAGATATGTTTCATTAAATTTCTTCGCTGCATGATGTGTGATAACATTAGCTTTATTTTAACTTAATAATTAGTTTTTCTTTTATAATCTGTAAAATTATATTGTAAGATAAATTATTATACTACTTTTCTCACGTTTACTTCTATATTAAACTTTATATATGATTTTAAATATATAGATGGACTCTCAATTCGTCATTTTATTTGCATCATTATAATATATATATATATATATATATATATATATATATATATATATATATATATATAAGTATGAACGTACAAATATCCACTATTTTACCTACTCCAACCATTAGTTCAATTGTCATTTTTTTTTGCTTTTTAGAGATTTTTTTTATTTATACAAAAGTTCATACAAATTCTATCCTAACCGTCTTTTTCGATATGTAAAAGGAAAAAAATCAAAATTCACCAAAGATATAAGCTGCATTTTTTAAAGATCACCATGTTAACTCAGCGTCCCGTGAAATTGATTTTACAACTGGCTCTTCCCATTGTTATTTTTTTGGAGGAAAGCATAAGTAAAAACACGGTGAAATTTGAGAAATACATTTGTGAATTTTGATTTTTTCCCTTTTACATATCGAAAAAGACGGTTAAGATAGAATGTTTATGAGCTTTTGTATAAATAAAAAAGTACTTAACTTTTTCCTAATAACATTTAAAAATTTGTTAAATGATGAAAAATAGGACGTAACATTTGATGAATTTTGACGATTTTTTTTTACTTTATACCGCCGCCATTTTGAAACTGTACTTCATTTATTTAAAACAAAATTCCTTTTGTGTCATTTCACTTTGTCAGATCGTCTTTAGTGTGCTGAATGTAACAATAGTTTGTGAAAATATACCAAAATCACTCCAAAATTGAAAAGTCGATATTTCCTCAATAACAGTATTTTTTAAGAAATTGACCTGAAACCAGATGTTTTAGAGGCTTATCAAATAAAATAATGTAATGTAGAAATTGTCAATGCAATAATTTAATAATAAAGAGTCTAGACAGAAACAATTTCGTTAAAAGTTACCGCCGGCCCTATCTAACATGTATTTATACCATTTCTACCCCGAAACACAATAGGTCTACCCCGAAACATTACAGTCAACTCGCTCATTTTCACTTCAAACATGCTTTATTCGAAATAATTTATTTCAAATCTGGTTCAACTGTATTATCGTCATACGTTTTCTTATACCAAATTATTTAAGATGCGTTGTAACCTCTATTTTTCGTTGTACCATATTCGTTGTAAGAACTTTTGCGCTAAAATATACGAAACGCCACGTGCGGCGATAACATTTTTAATTTCAATTAAGCGTATCGATCTTAATAAAGACGTGTATAGTATACGTGTGCCGACTCAATCGCCTCATTCATTTTTCTAGAATCTGAATCGTTTAAGTGAAAATTATAAAAATTGCATGTTTGTTATATTTAAGCTACCGGTGCGTGAGGCATGGATAAATGCATATTCATTATTCCACAAGTCGGCCATTTTTGCACGGATCTGCTCGAAACTTGACTCATCAATGGGCATAAATATATATTTCGTGCCGATTCGTACAAAATAGGCGTGAATTAAGCTTCTATCCTGAAATCAGAAATGGGTCGCTATGGATAATAATAAATGAATCAATGAAAATTTTTTGTTTAAAAAAATAAATATCTTTTAAATTAAAAATAATTATTACTTTCATACAATTAACGTCCAAAAAGTTACTGAAATACGACGTCAAAAGATAATTATTATATTAAATTCCTCGATAAAATGAACTATGTTATACTTTAGTGACGTACTGTACTCTATTATCAGTACAATAGGTCTTTATCGCGCTATATTTTATAAAGTGTACCTCTAAAATGTTAGTTTATTTGTAAATGAAGAGGCATTATTTTGAGATACGTTAAGAACTAATTCAGTCAATAATTTTGTTAGCTAAGTAGTATAAGTCGAATGTAAGCATTCTATAAAAAAAACAGTGTCAGAAAATATAATATTTAAAAAGAATAATGATAAGTTTAACATTACAATTTAAGTGAAATATTACTATTTAAAATATAGTCCCTATGCTAACTGTAACATGTGTGAAATATTGATCTCCTAATGTTCATCCGTATCTACGTGACATATGTCGAAGCTAGTCATTGGTTTGGCTATATGAGAGCTTATTTTATACTACAATGTTGAAATTTTAGTAAATCTGACGGGTTTCATGATATCCGTCACCGACTTACATATTTTTTCATTTCAATAATCTTTGTATGGTATTGAATCACAAAACATACTAAAATCTGTGAACAGCTTCAAAAATTTCTAGAATGTAAGTTCACAGCGGGGAAAGTATACTCATAGCGAGAACGTACGATATATATATATATATATATATATATATATATATATATATATATATATATATATATATATATATATATATATATATATATATAGAGTAAATTTATATAGTTTTGAATTATGATAGGTAAGCACCGCAAACATATCATAATATTATAATACTGTCGCTATTTATTTATCTCTGTCTTTACATTATATCCTTTCCTTCACGCCGTATCGTTAATAAAAAATTATATCCTCTATACTTTCACATAATTTCTTTCGTGAAAGTATAGTTATACTAAATTGATCTAATTTGAATTGTACCCTGTAAGTTCTCGTCCTTGTTTGTAAGTTTTATTGTTGACTTTTATATACACAATTATAGGCAAATTAATGTAAGGTTAAATCTTCATGTCTATAACTTTTTCAAATATACTTCAAAATGATCGTATTTTAATTGTATCCTAATTGTTCTCAACCATCTTTTGCATCATTTAAGCTCGACTTTTACATACACAACTATGGCACTAATAGAAATTATATTCTCTGCCTTGTAATATAATTTTTTTCAAAGAAATTCCAAAATAATCTTATTTTAATCATATCTTATTAGTTCTCATCTTTCTTTTGCATCTTTTAAGGTCGACTTTCATATACAATACTATTGGCACTGATGGAAAGTTATGTTATCCATCATGACACACAATTTCTTCCAGATGTACTCCAAAATAATCTCATACCAACCCTATTTGTTTTCATTCTTCCTTAGCATCATGTAAAACTCGTTGTCATTCTAATGCATTGTCGTGTAGAGCTCCTCTCAATATCTTTGGCATGATTTTTTTTCGCAAACGTGCCACACATTCTATCAGCTCTATGGTTTCATCACTTTGCTTCTTTTCTCATTGTGTTCCTTGACAACAAATATCCTGAGCGAAAAACTCATTCTATCACTCTATACATTGACTATTTTTACTTAGAACATAATCTTTTCGGTATCATTTTCATATGTTAAACGTGATATCAGTCAATATTAAGACTAATGCGTCTATTAGGTCACAAAGCCCAGGTGATTCAAATTGAACATCGCAGCAAACACCTTCATCGTTTCAAGTTTAATGAGAAATAATTATGAAGCGCGTAAATTTAAATATATCTAGATAAAAATAAAAAGTAAAACGAATTAAAAAAATCTCCTTCAACATTATGCTAAAAGCAATAGGTTTAAATTTTAAATTTTCTTTTTAACTAATTTGTAAACACCGTCTTAATGCAATCGTTATGGAATCTTACTCGATTTTAGTAAGTCAATCAAGTAAGTGAATTGAAAATCAAAGGCATACCAAAATCTCGCACCAAACTGACGACGTTCGTTTAATTACAGCCATCCTCTACTAATACAAGCTCAGTATATGTGCACTAAAAGGAGAAATATACTATAGCAGACTAGCTGATGTTAACATACAATTTGTTATTCATACTTAACTTAAGAATAGAATCGATATACTTATAAAAAAATTGAAAATCTCTGTAGTCGGTTACCTTGTACGGAATTTTAAGTGGTAAACAAACAACAGGCGCTCCATATTATTACATGCAAACCGAACATCGTTTATCGTCAGAAGTAAATATACATTGTACAACACCAATTTATTTTTGCAGTTGATTTAAATCGCTTGTATGGCGTTTCTGTGAACTAATACATGTTACAAGCCCAAATACATGTCATAAGTTGCTCGACTGTTACTCGTAAACTAATATAGCCAACTTAGTTGTGATAATTTTCCGCTTTGATTTATTTCAGCTTTATATCAATAACAGTCTGCAAGTAAAACGGCTGTGATAAACATGGCAACGGAACCCTAAAAATTGGAGTTAAAATAAACTATTTTGTATTATTTAGCGTTTAGATAAAATAATATTCGCTTCAATTAAGCTTTTAATTGTTATTTACACAAAAAAATATTTAATTTTGTTTCTTTTAGTGATACCTACCTTAATCTGAATTGTAATACATCACTTTTTAAAATTTTTTTTATTAAATTTAATTTTTTTAACCTGAGGTTACATAAAGAAAATCATTACATAATAACTCATTTTTATTTCATTAGTCTGTCTTAAATAATTTTGAAGAAAACGGATACTAAATAACGCATACGTTATCAATTATTTCAAGGAAGAATGAAGATCGGGAGCTGACTCCTTTCTAGCTACATTCATATTACTTGTTAATCATGAACTATTTCATTTTATATTTATTTTTATCTTAAAGAGCAATTTTACTTGCTTATGGAGCTAGACCCTTTATTATTAAAACTCTTAATACACAAAGTAAACATTGCAAGATATTTCCATGAACTTATTCGAATGATAATCCTTCAAAATATGATTCAATTTTCACGATCAAATTAAAGCATTGCTATTTTTTTCCGCAGCGTTTGATACTCACTTTAACTTTAAAAATAAATACTGTTCAGAATATTTAGCATTAAAATTTAAGTTACGTAGATTTCAGTGACACTAAGAGTAAGTCATGTTCCAGAAAAGGAGCCCCGAAACAACATTATAAGCATAATTGCAATATTTCATGTTATTTATTATATCAATTCTCACAAGGAAATGATACGAGGATATCGATGTACATACATATACGTCAGTTCGCTATTTCGTATATGACGAATGGAACAGTTATCTGGTCGCACCACATATATTGCTATAGGTTAAGCGAGGAAACGGTAAACGTCTCTGGAACAGCCACGTTTGGTTTCTCGTTTACGACTTAGTAATAATGATTTCGAACAAAGATACAAATCAATTCCAATTGCTCATTAATCTATTGAGGTTCGAATAATCGTTCCGAGTTCCGCATTTGACGTTACTTGGACGTTATCCAATGACGGCAAAATTTATTTGATGGCGTTCAGTTTAATAATTTATTTCCACTATGCAGGCTACAAATATAATCACTTTGTGGGGTAAAAATTATTTTAATCTACGTAATTTATTTCAATTACTATTTTTTTTTAAAAATAGGTAAAACATTTAGATTTGTGAAAAAGTTTCTTTATATACATTACAAATGAAAACCCACGAAAGAGAATAATATCACACCAAATTCGTTTATATCCATACAAACGTTTAATATATTTGCTTTTTCCACGTGCTCTTAGTAGACCTAACAAAAGCTGTTATAAATGCCGACAAGTGCAGTAAATATCTCTATCAATAACCGTGTCGAAATACTGCAAATTTTCTTTTAGAAATTAATACATGATGAGCTTATTCTGCATATATAATTGTTTTTAAAGTAAAAACTTCTTTAGCCATAACATGCGCATTTTTTTCTGAGTAGTGAACGAAACTGAGCAGTCACGCTCGGGTCGGTAACGCTGAATCGGGTAAACTCAGCTCCCTTCGGCATCGGCCCAGCAAGTTCACTCTTCGGGTAAACTCGGTTCCCTTCGGTATTGGGCGAGCGAGTTCAGTATCTAACACATGTGCATTGTTTCAAGAATTACGCTTTATTTTTTATTATTTTATTTCAATATAATTTAACATAATACGCGTATGTTATTGTATATTTTATTTTAGTTTTCATTTCTATCGTATGGTCATAAGTATAGTGTGGCAGACACCAGTGTTTTTAATCTCGTTTATCGTACACTATTTCTTATATATTTTATGGCTATTGACTTTACGTATTACATTAATTATTTACGTTAAACAAATTTTATTTCATTGGCTTTCAATATTTATTTTATAATACTGTGAGATCACTATTATAGTTCAAGCAATACTATAATAATGACTCATCTGGTATTAACTCAGATGACCGTACCGAGTTAGTTTTTATTGAAAATGATACACTTAATGCGCAAAGTTACAAAACAGAGGTTCTTATTTCTCATGCCCGACCCGCATTAACAGCAGTTGGAGGCGAGTCCATTTTCATGGACGACAACGCTCGCGCCAACCGCTCTAGAGACGTCGATGTGTATATGCAGGAGGCCGGAATTCGTCGGTTAGACTTGCCAGCTGGAAGTCCCGACCTCGATCCGATAGAACACATATGGGATAAACTCAAACGACGCGTCAGAGCCGTAAAACCAGCTCCAGAAAACATTCAGGCCCTTAAAATCGCTGAATGGGAACGTACTCGTCAGGAAATGATAAAAAACGTTATCGAAAGCATGCCTAGCAAATTAAGCGCATTGATTTTAGCTAAAGGAGGCCATACTCGTTACTAAATTTTCAAATTTTATGTTAAATTAATAAAAAATATTCAAAAATAAACTTTAGCCATGTTTAATGTACCAGTATGAAAACAGTCGTCTGTGGACTTTACATCGTTTTTTTTTATTTATTCGCATTTTTAATTACTGAAGTAGGTAAAAACGATATCTTAATAAGAAATAACAATATTCTCATCATATCGCCATATAAAATACATCAAATAATAACAAAATAACTCTGATATGGTTTATTCCTATAAGTGCCCGTTTTTTTTGTAAAAGAGTTTATATATATATACATATATATTGATGATTATATTTGGCAATTCTTTACTAAACTTTAGTGTGTCTAAAGCCAGGAAAAAAACGTTATTAAGTAACGTTTTAAATGTAAATTTAATATAAATTCTCTCTTATATATAAGTAGTCTTTGAACAAAGAAAGCAGATTAATTTTTTGTCAATATCTAATTCAAACTTCTGTTATAAAATAATTATGATTCAGTAAACTTTGGGAAGCACAAAATTAAATTTTCCGGGTTTACCTTCGGAAATAATTTTCTAATTGTAACTAAAAACAATAGATACCATCCACAAACTAATACAAACAGCCCTCAATTTAGGCGGTTCCAACCCATTATTTTTTGTGGGATATGTATCTCAAGGCGACACGCATTTCTGCTCTTTCGACACGCATTTCTTCTGAAACTTATCGTTTTGTTAGTTTAAATAAAACATCTATGATCAATGAAATACTCCCTTTATATTTTATAAACTTTTGAAATTGTATATACATACCTACTTACTTAGGTTAATACAAACAAACGCAGACTCCGAAATGATTCGTACTTTTCCAATAACATTTTCCTTAAAAACAGATTCCTTTCCGTTCTTTAACTGACAGATGCTAACGATAGTTTTCCCAAATCACGATAGTTTTTTCAAGTTTCAGTTAGTAAAATATTTTAATACATATTTTAAATAGATTTTAGTGTGTTTTTCATATACAATATATATTTTACTAGTCGGCATATTATAAGGTTTTATTTCAAATATATTAAAAAAAAAACAAAATCTTCCTTGATTAGTTATGCTAGTTTCTTCTTCAGAATTTACTTCAAACTTTCGTCTTACAGTAAACGTGTGACCAAATTTTCATTAAAACAACAATTTATAAGATTGAGTTTCAAGGCCGAAATAATAATTTTTCGAATAGAAAAGGACACTTTAACTAATTTCTCAAATTTAAATATATTCGTCTATGTAACGACAACCGCCCTCCATCTACCTAAACTAAAAGCTATTTATCAAACCGCCCAACTAACCTTCCTTTCTTATGCTAATATTTCATAATCTTGATCCTTGATAAAGTAATCTATTTATAGCGGTTATTTGGGGCTGTCGAATATAATTACTCTATACGTCTTGACCGTGGAACTGAATAAAGCTTAAAGAAGCTTTTGTTAACCCAATATCATGAGGATAATTTGATTATGGAATTATCTTATGGCCACACTGATTCTAAAGTGTTGTTAAATAATTAACAAAATGTTGTAAATTACCTATATAGCAACGAACGACAAATACGTGAGTTATAATTTGTTATACTTAATCGAAAAGGCTGCCTCATAAGGTACTCATGTGGAAGGTATGTTTTTCACAAATATAATAAGTATTCATTGACACATATTTTACTATATAATTTTACTACACTTTTAGAAGCCTTTTTCTTTCATTATTATTAAACATTTATCCCATCTCTTTAAAAAGTAGCTAACAACTTACATCAAATGAAAAATTGGTGGGTCATAAAAAGAGAGAAACATTTTTTATGAAAGTTTAACTCGATAGCACTTTCGTTCGTCAGGCTGTTTGAATAAGAACCTATACAGTAATAAATAATTTGAAATAAAAATGAAAAGTTATTTCTTTTTTATTTTATATGTGTGACATATATTATAGCATGTATCATCCCAGTATTTAAAAGGCTTGAAAAATTACATATATTATATCTGATTATCCTCTGCTTTCCGTACAAATATCTACCACTCTCATACCCACCTACCATCTCTCGATTTCAACATTTCGCAATGTACGTGACTTGTATTTGATATTTATTCATAACTTGAGTAAATAGGTAATACAACCTGCGTAAAACAGTAATTTAAAAAGAAATACTTGTCAAAAATAGTGCTCATTTTTAAAAGGAAATTCATTTTCATGCAAATTTTCTATGGACGATTTAAAAGGTGATCTCATCATATAGTAATAATAACGTAACCTTAACGTGAATGTACTAAGCGAATATTTCAAAATTTTAAAACATATATTATGCATATCTTAAACATTTAATTGACTTAAATTTAAAAGGGGTAATCGTAAATTACCTTCGAATATTTAATCATTATCAGCATCCGTTGGTGTTGTTTGAACTATCAGCATCCGTTGGTGTCATTTGATTGTTATTTCATCGAAAATTCATTTGAATGATTAAGATCCCAGAGATATATCTCTGGCATATAAATAATTTCTATAAAAGATTAACCTCAGTTATTTGTAAAACCTAAATTGTCTATTTTATTTCGAAAACATATACCTTCATGAAAGATCCTAAAAATAAGTTCCAAATAAACCACAACCGCCATAATGAAATTTCTCTCATTTTATATAGTTTTTTTTATAGGGGATATCGCATATGTCAAAATACATGGAGTAAATGATTTAATGTTACAGGAAAATATATATATGTTTCACATCCTTAACCTTAACCATATATCCCTCGTCCACAATTTAACGAGTTTCTTAACCTGGTTAAATCAGTAACGGCGCACGACACAACAATAACTGGCTACAAACGTCGTATTTTCGAGTGATCCGTATCTAAATGAACTTAATAATTGCGCGATATTGTAGTTAGTAAGTAAATAAGACCCTGGTTGTTAGGTGGCGGGTTAAACAATTTATTTAAACTTCCTCTGTTATGAGCATATGTTTATGTTATTCTGAATACGAAAATAAGACATAAATATACACGTTAAACACGTTAATCGACGAACAGAGAAGACTCTATCTCATTTATCATCAATGAGCTTTAACCTGTGTCATTGGAAAATGGACTTTTTTAAATTATATAAAAATAATTATAATATATATTAAAAATATATTATATTTATTTCCATAATATTGACTGTAAGGATACATAAATTTATATAAATTGAACTTCATATTAAAACTAACTGTGTCCATGACTTGCGAACTAATTCATAAACACAGCTAGTTCTAATATAAGATGATGGTTAAATATTCGAAGGTAATTGATTACCACTTTCTAATGAACGATTACCACTTTTTTATTTAAGTCGATTACAGGTTTTCAGATTTGTATAATCAGGTTATTTAAAAAAAAACCTGATTATACAAATCTAAAACAAGTGGGACTCGCAATACGGGGATTCCGTTCATATTAAGGCATTTGAAAAAATATAATGGTATACAAATATTCCTATAAAACTATTTACAAATTTAAATGTTTTATAAAGAAATATTGCCTACTATATCTATCACAGGCGCACATTTAAAACAAAAAAATTCAAGTCAAATAACTGCAAATTAAAGATTTTCGAATTTTTTCCTTTGCTGTGAAGCCTTACCTCTTACCAAATTTCTGATTCTAGGTCAACGAGAAGTAGGCTATAGGTTGCCATTTATTTGCTAGTGTCACAATATTGGCCACAAATGGCCATATTTTTTATTTTTTTTTATTGCGTTGACTTAGAAGCTTGATTTTTCTGCAGCTCCCAGAAACCGTACCCTAAGTATTTGATATTGATTTGATACCTCCACGCGTAAAAAGAATGTCAACAAACAAATAGACGGACAGACTGACAACGAAGTAATCCTCTTTTTTCCTTTTGGGGTACGGGACCCTGCAAAATGAGCATAAAATATAAACCTTATCAACCTATGTAATTAATAAAAGGTTTCGATGCTGTCTCACAAAGGATATAATAATTTAAAATATGGATATTGTCTATAAAACTTATTTCACACCAATCGAACAGTAATCATGTGGCCGTATACAGGAAAATTTCAAGATTCCATTGCATTTGAATAAATTATTTGACTTACATTATGTATACAGTATGGGCATACCATAACCTCAAAAAGAAAGAATATCCGAACATTCTTCATGGATTCTAATACCAACATTATCGTAACATGAGAACCATTTGAGATATCATGATATACTAAGTTGGTCCCAGGGTTACTGTTTACAACTTGTGAAAAATTAAAGTCAATAACAAATCGTACAGACAAAAAGACATCATTTTTTAAATTAGTTTCTTTTGATTAATGGAAAATGCAAACGGAAAATATATTCAAAAGCTTGAAATTCCAAATCAAGACAGACACTTCAATGTTATTTATCCGTGTTGATGATAATTGAAGGAGCTCAAGCATGAAAGCGAAAAAAAACACAATCACTTTCGCAGTTAAATGGTAGTTAAAGTTATTTGGTTTTCTTTTGTATTTATTTTTAAGATGAGTTATAATATTTTTGTAACAAAAACTATATTCATATATTAATAGATCATCAGTACAATGTATATTATTATTTCTTCGTTTGTTATATTGTAAATTATTTGAAATGCATTGTTAGTTTACGCTTTCGAAAGTCGCCTGAAAGTTCCTTTTCTCCACATCGGTGCGCCCGTCCGTCTGTCATAATTACATAATTTCTACTGTTTTAGATGTATGTGCATGACTTTTTGCAAACAGAAGCTTCACACAAGGGCCTCAATCAATAGATGACAAAATATAAAAAAATTAAAAAAACAATATACCTTCCTGTATATGAAAAGTGATAGCGAATTTTTGGCGCGTTTCTATCGGGGTCTAATTCTAATTTTTCAATAATTTTTAATTTTTCAGTCAAACCTCCAAAACTCTTATAACATTCTGGATACTACAACTTAACATATATAAATAATTTCAAAAGACATCGACTGCTACGGAACCCAATTTTATGCACATCTCAACGCGCACTTAGCCGCTTTTTTAAAATTTCTTATCACTGCCTGTTCATTTAATCATCGTCAACGTGGCGTATTGGACTGATCATAAGATATGCGGCCTTTAACGCCGCGGCGTGTCGCGTGTATCCGGGTTCGAATCCCGCCCGTTCGTCGAGCGGGACTGGACTGGTGTGTAAGAGTTTACTTGGCTGTAAGAGATTGCTCTCGTGGCGATAAGTCCGCTATATGTATCAACTGTATACATTAAAGTACATAAATAAATAAATAATATCCCATTCTACTCCCTTGTTCATGTAAGTGTTTAAAAAACGATGTACGTTTTTTTAATTATAATTTTTATTTTATTTTTTTAATAAACAATCATCGCTGAGACATAAATTTTAAAATTAACAGTAGTTTAATTGATTAATAGAGTATGTGCTGTGTACTAGTAAGATACAAAAATAAAAAATTAGATAAATATAAGGAAATAATACAATTTTACGTTTACATATTTTATACACAAAATTTCTTCCCATTAGAGAAAATAAATTCAGTCACAAAAATTAATTTTAGTACTTTGAAAAACAAGAAACATTTTGGACAAATTTAAAATAAATGCTGACTATGAAAAATATTTATGACAAGAATTATAGTGACATAAAAAATGATCGAACGAATCAAGCATATTATGTAGTTTTTAATGACAATTTTGAAGTATTGTTTGCTTTGTTGTAAAACTCATTTTTCAACGCCCAGTTAATTTTTCATTGTTCATTTAAACAAATATAAGATTTTGAAAAATCGTATCTTCCTACAAATTATAAAAATACTGCTAATTCGTAAGACGACCGAGTTACTACTTTTACTTTACATTTTTAGGAAAATATAATTTTGAATTTCATAAGAAAGCCCTATAAAAATATAATCCAAAAAATTCAACGTCCCAAACCGCTCTAGAAATTAAAGGAAAATATTTTTTCCATTCATACTCCTGAATTATAAATGGATTAAAAAAACTTTATAACAAGTTTTCTTCTTCTAACTTTATAACAAGATACATTCGCTCGATATAACCATTATAAAAACGCATAATGAAAACCAACTGTTAAGTTTCCATCTATAACAGGCGGCTCCCACCCACCGCCAACAGATATTCGATATCATTTCTAAAGCCACCTAACTACGACGGCCTTCTCTTTTCTTGTACTCTATCTTTTAGGAGCTTTGAAAATGGTCAAAATTTTGCTAGAATGATATTTTCTATATAGATAACGGGTACTGATACTAGATGGTTAAATAAATCTACTTCGTACTTTTCAATATGCAAACTTCGAAAATCTTAACGGAGTCTTTAGTTCAAACCTTTTTTTCCCTTTTTCCAAATTAGGCATATGACTTGCAAATTAGACAAGACCTATATTAAAATATTTCATTTAATCAGAGAATATATGTCAAAATTTATATGGAATGAAAATAACTATAATTTAACTAATATTAAAAAGCACAACTATAAATGAAAAAGAAAAGAAAAGTCGCCGAAATAAAAATATAATTAGATAGGCCAAAAATTCCAAATAGTTTATAGTTTATCTAATAGTTTTCGACGTTCATTTTATATCAATTTGATGCATAAAAGAAATTCATTCCTACCAAACAGAAGGAAGTAACAAACTTACTGCCTACACTTTAGAATAATTATAACATTACAATACCATCTATGACGTTCTATTACAAAAATCATATCCAAATGAGATGTTTCCAAAGATAATATTTTTTGTAACTAAAATAAGTCTTAAAAATATAGTTAATCATTAAAAGAGCATGAAAGTACGTTTTAAGGGTGTCACTAAACCGGGATATATGGTCTAATTCTATATAATACTCAACACATGAGGTATATTAAGAATTATAAAAATTACATATTGAAAGATAACAGATTCTAAGGCGAGTTGTGAAAAAAATGTCACAATAAACCGAAAAATACATAAAATATAATGGATATATAATACATAAATAACTCATGTATGTCATACAACAAAAACTAGTATCTACTAAATTACAAATATATAAAAAATCCACTTACTGCACATTGTAAGACTCACAGGGTTTATAACGCAAATTACAAATTTATATTACCATCATGTAAATCAATAGAAGATTTTTATTTTTGATTATTCTATTTAAAATCATAATAAGTTCATTGGTAAATATTACACAGAATTTTTGAACTAATGAAATTGTTATCTCTTATAATCAACCTTTACTAAGTTAAGGTGACTCTATTACGTTCGATTAAACAAACAATTACGATGGCATTAAGCAAATTCCTTGTCACCTGTGATTTTAAAGGTTACTCGCAAAACAGTTACAAAGTGCCGTTCGTTACATAAATTTTATGACGTACTAAGATTTTTCAATGCGCAGTCGTGATACACTCATTTTCGAAATTAATACCGGAGTTGTGGCAAGTCACCATCCAAATATTTATTAAATGAAATGTCGTTAATATACTCTCTTATTCTTCTTCCATTGGCTGGAAATAAAGTCCTTACTATTTCATAAAATATTAATTTATTTCATGTTTATCATGGTCATTGTTCATCTTTAGTTCTTAACACCCAATAAATGTTACTTGCGGCATAATACATCTCCCATCGTTTCCGAGATAAATATATATCAACATAAAAGCTTACAAGAAGTTTACGACCACTTTTATCTCATCCAATTTTATTACTCGAGTCCATTCAATTTAATATTTTCCATGTTAATATCATGATTCTAAAACGTTCTCATGTCACCTAGATCGTTAAAGGTCTTAGATATGACTGTAAACTCTACAGTAGCAGAAGCGTAAAGAATTTTATTTTATGACGTCTCCATAAATCAAAGAGTGATAAACTATTTTTAATATTTCAATACCATCTTTGTAATAAACTTGCCGGATTTTTCCAAATATGCTGTGCTTAGCAAAACTTATGAAATATGATTTTCATTTAAAACGAAAAACTCGTGTCATTATTCAAAAAACCTTTATATTTGACACGCAAAATAAAACTTATTGTAAGCCTGTCCACTTAGATTCTCTATTGCATCTAAATCGAATATAAAAAAAACTAAACTTTAACTAGAGAACTTTATATTGCAAAACTAGTAGGTCTTTAAAACTTTTGGCACACAAGGTTTCAAATTTAATCATAATTAATTAGAAAGTTTTCCATAAGCGATTGTTTAAAAAATAAAAGCCTCTAAATTGAAATCTTACTACTTGTTTACAAACTTCGTTATAATAAATGAAATTTCTTCAGTAAAATATGCCTCCATTTCGTGAATATCTCGTCACGAATTAAAATCGTTAGTATTCATTCTTTTCTTTTATTTTGAATAATATTTAATATTCTTGGAATGTTTCTACATATACAATTCTCCAAATCTCAAACCAAGAAAAATATTTATTATCTGACTTATGACATGTAGATTGGTCTGTAAAAATTCATGAAAATTCTATGCAAGTTAAATAAACTGAAAAAATAAATTCGTATGTTAAATATATATTCGTTATGTCTATGACAGATATACTAGGCAATCCATTTATATATCTTCATAGGGAGAAAAAATATTCTTTGAATATGCAGCATATTTTATGTCTGAGAAAGGTATAATAGGCAATATATTTTCGTTTGAATAAGTAATATTTGAAAATGGTTTACTATATACGCTTGAATATTCATAAGTGCCTAAGTGTGAATGTAACTCTTGTAGTGCGAGTTCTGCCCTTACTTGAGAAGTTTTATTCAACTAAAAACGAAATGAAATTGTTAAATATTTCAAATACGATATTAAATTTATATTAATTTCAAATACGAATAAGAAATTTTATATTTTGAAATATTACGAACCGGTTACTTTTACTTAATATAAAATAGATAAATTTGCAAATAATTTCGAGGAAAATTATAGCCTCCGGTTCTCACCATATGTATGTATAAGTTCAAATAGAGGAAAACCGGTAAATACAAGTGCTATTTACTAGCAACAATTTATTTTTTTTAGTTCCTGCAATATGTAGATGCATTTGGCAGCAAAATATTTTTTCAACGGAGATAATTTTTAAATATTAAACGTAGAATATAAATTTAATACTTGAACTTTTATTGCAGTCAATGTATTAAGTGGGAAACTATCAAACCCGCCATCTCATTTTACTAGTTTTATATACGTATGTTGCAATCAAGCGGAAGGTATCAATTTCTTCCCCAAAACATAAGTTGTTTTCTATCTTATTATAGCAGCATGAAAGTAGCACTGTCAGGTAGTATGAATGTGAAATGGAATCTGTTTTACTAAAAACATTTAATTTGTCTAAATTGAATAAGAATTATCGGAGAAATCAAAATTTTCTTCCTTATTCTTTGGATTCAGTGCTGAGCTGTGTCATAAAAGAGTACATCTTCACCAATTATTTTGCATACATAAGTTGTTGCTTTATTCATTTTTGCCATAAATGGATTTCAAAAATGATTCCAAGTTCTTTTCATGAAATCTCCATATTTTTTGTTCGTCCTTTAGTCGCGAAATTTAGTTGCAAAACTGAATAGAAAATTGAGGGTAATGCTCTTTGTACACCTTACCAAAGACGTTTTAAATTTTCCATAAAATTCCAGGAATCTCTGGAAAATGTAGAATATTTATTAATATCCGATCTTATGCAAAAAAACGACGAAAAATTCTTATGACAGCTTGACTAATATTGAGAAAATGATTTACTAAACTCTTTTTAACTCAGCTCCTCAACCATGTGGGTGTTCTATTTGGTTTTGTACATTATTTGTATGTTCCTGTCTTATAGTATGCTATTATAATTTTCAGTATCATAGGTATTTCATGCACGCAAATTAGTTTCTTCCCACATACTGAACTCCTGTCAACAGGTTTTTTATTCATAGTAATGTCCAAATAATTGTAGTAACGCCTGTAAAGCTTAATCGCCAAACCAGATAAAGTTTCGAAATATTTGAGAGCTTACTGAATAATATATCTATATCGTCAATATTTCAATAAGCAATTTTAATAAAAACACGTATTACAATTTAATTTTAAATAAAAAGCAATATATATATATATATATATATATATATATATATATATATTTATATATATATATGTACATATATTATATATATATATATATATATAACGCAAGATTTACAAGAGCACAAGGATACAGGGAACTAACGATTAAAAGCTGGCCTATTTTTTGCCGATTTTTATACCCTCAAATTTGATTTCTTTATAATTTTATTCAACGATTAATTGGTTATAATACTATTCTAAATAAAAAAACATTTTGTAGTAAGTATTTGATTAGTTAGCGAAATATATTTCGTCCGAATGATCGCCATTCGTTTAAAAAGTACTATATTGCTAGAAGTTTGCTACGCGAATATTTTTCTGAAGCAACTATATATGATTATATTTATACTTTTCTTGTGCCGGTATTTATTAATTTATAGTTAAAATAGAAACATTCAAAATGGAAGAATCAAAATGGCGCGTAAAATGTTGACAAAATCTATTTTCACAATAGTTGTTATGCAAAGAGATACTGGCTAGTGGTTACTATTTTTACTGAATTGGATTTACTACGATAACTTAAATCGAATAATATGCTGTACTTTTGACCATGAAGCTATTGAGTATTTCATCGGTGCTTCCGCCTATAATCAAACTAGGAACCTCGCACGGACTTAAGCCAACGCACTGGGTAAAACTCCCAGTGATACGATCATCAAATAATAAATTACTTAATAATTAATTCGGCGATACCAGGTCTGCTATTTCAATTTTCTTTTAAATTTTAATATTATATTCATAATCCGCCCGCTTAAAAATATTTTAAGTATTTCAAAATTAGTTCAGTTAAGGACGTGTGTGTATGAGTGTGGTTAAAATCTAATTCTAGCATATTTATTGAAAGACGGGTTACGTTGACTCTATATTTCTGAAACCAATCATAAATTCAATGTAATTTTTTTCTGTAATTTTTCACCATAATTTTTTACTAAACATATAATATTATTGTAAATTCCAACACCCCAAAACAGGCACGTTTTTCATTTACTTTTTATATAGAAAGGCGCTAAATTTCCCTCTATTATCAAAATTAAAAGAATCAGCATTTAAAAAGAACATGCACCTGTCATAAATTGGCTTATCGTTTCAAAATTGTGTACATGATATACCTCCATCACTCTATCGATAAGTTGAGCTTCAAATATTCTTTCAGCAATGGAAAAGGATACAAGACGTAAAGTCCAACATACTTCTATAAATAATATGCCCAACTTATCAATTCACCAAAAATCCCCGGCAAAATTCATTTCTTATCATACAAATAGAAATTTTCAAATCTTGATCTTGGATAAGGCCTCCGCCTCGGCGGTTGGGTATAATCGGCATTCTATAAGAAAAGTATTTATGAACAGAAGTGTACCAGAGCTCACTTGTTACAACTTACGAGTATAAAATGTCGTAACAAACGAGCTTCCAAAAGCTCAAGGAAGCTTTCATTACTATTATTATCAGTAAATTGAGCTCAAAAATTATATGTGGGATAAGAACGTATTTATTATGACATTATATTGTACTTGATCCAATAATGAGATGAGAGTAATAATGAAACGCACGTGCTTGGTACTATACGCATGAGCATGTAGTAGAGAAACCAAATCGTTCTCTCACGTGCACTATTATTTGGTATGTTAAACCTGTTTTCATATTTAATTTTTTTGTTAAGTGTTTTTTATTTTATGATAGATAATTTGAAAATTATTCTTAAAAATATCTATAATTTGTTACTGTATCTAATTTATATTAAATTAAGTAATAATTAAAAATTGAATTTTATATGCGACGTATAAGGACCTTCGCTTCCGTCAGATGTATCACGACACCTCAATTTTACTTTTTTTACGAGTCAATTTCTCAAAAGCTTATCGAAGCTCTCCTCATAAATTAAAATTCTTTTTCAGGAGACATTCAGGATAGTGATATGAATCATAAATATTCTTTAAGCTAAAAAATAATTTTGTAGATAAACAAAGACTTTCGAAAAGTATTTTAAGTACATTTCAATATTCACAGAAGTAGAGCATTTATACCTCAAGAGATAGTAATAATTACTTTCTTACTTGAGGAATATTCGCAAAAACAATCCATAAAGAGCGATCCGTCATATAAATTTTGTCACGTACTCTTATTTCCCAATAAGCAGCCTTAATATATTGTCAAATCGTCGTAGCAATTAATGCCAGATTTGTCATAAGTTAGTTGGAAATGGAATTTTTTCTATATAATAAAATAGTAATTTGCTTCTTCTTTCAAGATCACTATTCATGTTTAGTTCTTAAATACCTAATAAAATTTACATGCAATGCTGTAACTATGCTACTCAATTATGAAATAGAAATATACATACATAAAAGTGCACAAAAAAGTTTATGACCACTTTTATTTCATCCTATTTTATGACTCCAGTCCATTCAATTTAATATTTTATATCCGCACGTCATATTTCCCGAACGTTCTTATGTCAAATCGATCTCTAAAGGTCTATGATAACTGTCGAATCTCGAGTAGCAAAGTGCTTTATTTGAATCGAGTTTTATAATGTATTCATAAATTAAAACCAGAGGAACGATTTTTTTTCTCCATCATTTCCTTAATAAACTTGCCAGATTTTTTTCCAAATACACTGTGCATAGCAGAAATTGAAAAACGCTATTTTTATTTAAAAGCAAAAACTCAAGTCATTATTTAAAAACTTTAATTTTTGCTACGCAAAAAGAACTTATTGAAAGTACATCTGTCTACAGTCCGCTGTATCTTAATTAAAACTCCAAAAATAGCTATAGCCATGTTTCTCGTTGTATCCTAAACTTTCACTAGGAAAATTTATATTAGATGGCTGGATAGACTTTAAACTTCTGGTAAAAATCCCTGAACTCTAATCATAATTAATTAGAACCTATACCATAGGTATTTATTGAAAAGAACAAAAACTTTCAAATTAAAATTTTACTACTTGTTTATAAACTTCGTTATGATGAATGAGGTTTATTTAACAAAAGATGTCGCCAATTAGTGAATATTTCGACTAGGAATAATACAGTAATACTTAATCTGATTTTTATTCTGGGTAATATTTAATATTATCCAAATATTTCAATATAATATGAATCTTAAACCTAATTAATTTATCGTTTTAATTTTCTAACTTAAGGGAAAGTACGTCGGTTTCTTGTTGCGTTATGTAATAAACGTTCTAAATACGAATAAAATATTTCATATTTTCTTGAATTATCAAGCTAACCCTCGAGGATGTATATTAAAGATGTACTAGGGGCAAAATATATCAATATTCACTTTAAATTTAAAAAAAATATAAGTTTTATTTATAAATAGCAGTAACTCACTGTAAAGATATATATATATATATATATATATATATATATATATATATATATATATATATATATGTATATATATATATATATATAATTTCAAATGCCAAAGAGGCTTTAAATATTTTATCACTTTAATGCATAGCTAATTGTTTTAAATTTCAGTAAATTATTTTTTCACTAATATATTAAACATTAAACATAGGATATCTATTTCATTCTTAGTTAATACGAAAATCTATATTAGAATTATCGTATTAGGTTGCCAATTATTATTTTAAACACGGTGTGTTTAATTGTCATCAGTGAAGCAAACTATTCCCACTTCTTTTCCAAATTATGAAGTCGTTTTTCGATTGTAGTATCAGAACATCTCTGTCGGGAATTAAAAACGAACGAACGAATTCAAAATAGGATCTGTTTTATTAAGTCTAATTATTTTTTCTAAATTTAACGTAAAAAGTCGCGTTGGTGAAATTATCACAGAGAAAAGAATGTTCTTCTTTGAATATTTGTTTTGGAAATAATACTGGTCTGTGCCATAGGAGAGCAAATCTTCACACATCATTTTGCAATCATTACGTGAAGCTTTCCTCGTTAGTCGCAATAAATTCAATTCATGAAGTAAGACCACTCCGACTTCTGTTCATAAACTTTCCATATGTTTTGTTCCAAATTCAGTTGTTAATTCGCCAAAATTCAGTTGCTAACTGAATAGAAAATTGAACGACGTGTTCTTTGTATACCCTACCAGAGCTATTTTATAATTTAATAAAATTCTACAAATTTATGAAAGAAAGCTGAAAGAAAAAAGAAAGGTTCATTAGTAACCGATCTAATATAAAAAATTCGTAACGAATTCTTACGACAACTTGTTGAAAATTGAGGAAATGATTTACTAAACACTTTTTCACCTAGCCCTTCTATACGTTTGTGCTCCGTTTAGAGTTGTCATACATTATTTATACGTTGATCATGAAGCTATTGAGTATTTTCATGGAACTCCATCATCTAACCGAACTACGAACCTCACGCGTTTCTTAAGCCAGCACACAACGTAAAACCACCGACTATACGGTCGTCAAATTATAATAAATTCCTTAATGGTATGATACTTGGTGTTGTATTCTTAATCCGCATACTGAAAAATATTTTAGATACGCCTAAGTTAGTTTGACATAAATGTAGTAAAGTACGAGTGTCTATGAATGCAGTAAAAATCGAATCACACCATATTTATTAGGAAGTCGATTACGTTCACTTTATATTTCTGAAAGCAATCATATGCTCGATCTAATTTTTCACCATGATTTGTTTTTAAACGTATAATATTGCTCTAAATTCAAAAGCCCCGAAATAGTCACGCTTTCCGTTTATCCTTTTATATGGAAAGCATTAATTTTCTCTCTTTACCATAAGTAAAACAAACGATACTCAAAATGAAAAATGTTTAACATTAATATTATTAACGTAATTTCTGAAATGATTTTTATTGGTGAACAAATATTATGAAAGATTTGTGATTATATATGAATAAACCTAGAATAAATTTGACTCATCGATAAATCTGATATCACCTCACTACTCACAGATAATGCAATGCAATGAATGTCAGCCAGTGACGTTGTGTTTCAAGTATGCTTTTGCAATATATGTCAATAAAAAGAATACGGAACTTAAAGATCAAAGTCACAAAAATCAACAGCAAGATTTTTTCTTATCGTACAAATTGTTGTTTTCAAATCTTAATCCTCGATAATGTCCCTTCAACGCGGTTGGGTATTATCAGCAATATATAGGAAGGTTATTTGTGGGCGGATGTCCACAACAAGTTTATGCGCTGTGACAAACGAGCTTCCAAAAGCTCAAGGAAGCTTTCATTGCTGATACTATTAGTAAATTAAGCTCAATAATTGTTCTTAGAATAAGAGCGTATTTATTACGACATGTTATACTTGAACGATATGAAATATTATTTGAATTTTTAGAACACTTATAATCATTTTCATTTATTTATTTATCTAGAACATCTTTTCTAGCATATCACAATTACTTTGTTTCTGAAATTAGCTACTCTTGTATATTAATTTATATAATCTTTTAATCATTTGGTTTTGAATTTTCCTCCATTCAACCTGTTAATCAAAGCATCCTTTTAAACTTTATTTAACTTTTGTCCATTTAACATTATTTTCTTTCATATTGTTATAATACTAATTTTGTAATTTTATGAAATCTTATTGTAAATGTATATTTATAAACAAGCTGTATCACAGTAAGCGTATGGGTTTTCCACTCTTCTTATTTTATTCACTCTTTACATGTATACAGAACAGTTTGTTGAATTTGTAATAAAGTTGTATTTAATTCGCTAAAATCACCATAACTTCAGAAATAATTAAAACAATAAAGAAATATTATGCCATAACTACGAACAAAACATAAAAATACTGTAAGTTAAAAACAACAAACATAACTCTACGTGTGCTACACTGATTTCTAATTTCTTAAACGTCTGTTCATAATAAAATTGGCCTTCGGGTCAGCCTATCCTAATAAAACAAATTGAACAATTAATTATCCGAGTCGTATTTTCATTTTCTTATTTCCTAAAAGGTAGGACGCTAAATTACCCTGGAACACTAACGACCGTTAACGTTAAATGTAACGGTCATTAATGTATTTCCACCTTACTAGAAGTTTTCATTCAAGAAAAGCAACATTTCTTAGTTCGCTTTTATTCAAATTGACTTACTTTTAATATGTTTTTGGTTTTAAGTGTGAACAAAGACGATCATGAATGTGAACAATCTGTTTAGACGGACATACGATAAGAAAATAAAATAAGATCATCATATGTTAACTAAACAATAAGCAAGTGAGATAATATAACGCTATTAAATTAAACATTAGTCGCTGTAGCATTCAAAGTATCACCGAAAGAATGCGGATACAAATTTCGCTAAGAAATATAAAAAAAATTGTTCCTATCTTCTAATAATTTCCACTTTAAACATAATGTAAAAATTATTTAATTTGATATATACGATACCGAATCATGTCAATTGGTGTCATTAAACATAAAACTAATAATCTCGTTAATCTGTCTGTATACAATAATACACAATTACATCAAATTATAGCTTTAATTTTGTTCCTGTCAAATAGTAATCAATCGACGAAACTAAACCCAAAGCTCAAGTCAAAATTACTTGAGTAGTAATACCTACTAACATTAAAAACATTGCAATGCTTTTGTTGGTTTTTTGGTATTTACCTAATAATTTTACAACCAAATAATGAATTAATACCAATTTTATCCTACGGATATTAAATGTGATAAAGTAATTATATTGGCTAATGTATTAGTACGCTTCGTGCTTAAAGCCACGTGGAGCATTAATATCCCGAAAAGCATGTTTAAATATCTGTTACACAGCACAAACGGTTAAACAAATGTTCATGATACTAAAAGACGAACTTTTAAAATTTTTAATAATTTTTAAAATTTAGGACTACATGTCAATAGATGACGCCATATGTATATTAAATAAAGAAAATTTTTAATACTATTACGTTATTACCAACACAGTGGATCTGGGACAAATCTCGCCGCCTTGATGAAAAGTTTACGCGAATGAAGCCGTCGACAAAAGCTAAGTAGAAATAAACATAACAACTTTAAGTAAGAAAACAATCAAAATTTGCAAAGAAATGTTATTTATTCCAAGCTACTAGGCCGTAATTAGGTACCTTAGTGTATATCGGTTGGCGTTCATAACATCAATTTAATTTTTATGGGATAAAGAAAGACTGTTCTGGACTCCCTGCAGTGGTGCTAAGTGGATAGCAGATATATCACACTGTTGTAAAGTCTGCATCAATAATTATAATCTAAATATAAAACCAGGAGACAAAACCTATCTAATTGGGTATTTGACTAATTTTTTTTTATTTCATTAATCATAATTTCAAGGTACAAGCTGATGAAGAGTGAAATTTTTTTTTAATAATCTTAAAAATTGACCGAGTTATAAAAGTTTAAATTTAACCTTTAGAGAAAGACGGCAATACTGTGTTTTGAGGTATTTTTTAATATCGCACATTATATTCTACGAGGAGAAAAGAGACAGGGATATACCCAACTCTATCCGTATCTTCAAATTTAGAAGCCTACAACTGGCTTATTTTTCAAGCAATTTTTGAATTTCTTCGAAGACTGGTTTTTAATTAACTTACGTTTCACAATATTGTACGAAAAATATCAAAATTTAGAATGAGTCAACTACCGTATTGCACTAAAGAGTGAGAAAGTTCTGTCTCTGAAGTTGTTCACAAACACGTTGGAAGATGTCTTCAAGACCTTAGATTAGAAAGGACGGAACCAATGTAAAAGGTGAGTTCATCTCACACCTGAGATTCGCTGACAGTGTCGTAATTCTGCTAACACGCCCTATGGATGAGCCAGCATCTTTTGCAACACCAACAAAGTGTTATGTGATAAAAGAGGCTGTGGATGGAATTTATTCTGCTCATATAATTTACATGACTTAAAGAATAGTAACTCTTTACTAAATTTCGTAGATTTTAGAACAGATTTCTTTCTTAAAGATCACTTCAAAACACGGTATTTAGAAATCATTTACTGTTATCACAACCATTTACGTTGTCACGATGTTTCTTTCGATTGAAAATATTTTCTAGAAATAAAGTAACAAATTCATTGTATGATTTCAAATTTAAAGGGTCTTTTCAACGTTTTTTAATACTCCGCAATTCGGTAAATGTAACTTTTCAGAATTTTCTTTTACAAAAAGAAAAGCTTGGCTTAGACTTCAAAAACAAAAGTGTCTGCCGTAGCAAAAGCTTATTCAACCGCGCTTTGCCCGCTGGGCTTTCATGGCGCTCATCTCTACACAGGGCATTGACACAACATTTGCTATTTATAAACTTTGATTTAAACTGGCTTCCACGGTTAAAGTTGATTCTTTAGTATATGCAACACTTTTATAAATTAATATTATGCATTAACAATAAAGTTCAAAATATTAAATCGTGTTCTGGATAGACGTACAAGTAAAAGTGAGTAACACAATTTGTTTTTCGTTCGTATATACGAACATTTAATAAAGGACATCATAACTTAACTCAGATTCATTTGATGACAATATAAATATCAACTAAGCTTATTATAGACTAAAAAATTACTCTACTCTTCGCTCGAGAAAATTGTGCTACATTGCTGTAATTTTTTAAATCCTCGTTACGTACACATTGTAATTAATCAGAATTGTTTATAATGCTCAAATATGACTTAGTGTATTATACAGAAGTATAATACACTAAGTAAAATAACTCATACAAAGTCTCATATTCACTTATAACAAAACCTCTTTCTCTGATCTTCAAGCTTTTCCCCTCTGTAATTCATAAATGGGAGTGCCTTAGAATATGATATCTAGTGATAATACTGCAGTCTCTAGTATGTGTACCGATTAATATGAAAACGTATTTCTTTAAAAATAAAGTAAATGCCGCCATCTTATAAATAAATATAAAGTTACATTTTGTTGGAAAAAAAATAAGTACCTAGTGGAGAATTATATAACTAGTTATGACTGCCCAAGAAATAGTATGTTGATTTCTATTGCAAACATTGACTGACTGAGGTACAAAATTTAAAAGTTTAAGTAAAATCAACCCAGTAGTTTTTATATGATGCACGCACAGATTGATATTATTAATATTTTAACAATTACAATTTAGAAATGTAAAGGAATAATACGGAGTCATTATTTTTTTGAACAAAAAATACAAACAGACACCATGGACTCGCCCATGTGTCTTCCGAGACAGCAAAGATTTTGTTCAGAAAGTTCAGAAAGTAGGACTTCGATCTTGAGGACTTGCCCCGTACCGGACATCGAATTGAATTGGACGTTCAACGATTACGATGCCTAATTGAGGAGGATGACGACTCGCCAATTGGTAGATGAGGGTTGGTAGATAGTGCAATCATGGTATCATAGAAACACATTTGCATGAACTCGAAAAAGTTTCAAAATGCGGTGTGTCGATACACCACGAGTTGCCATCATATCAGCTTCAGTGCAGAGTTGGTACTTGTCAACAGTTATTGACATTGAAACGTAACTTCGACTAGCTGAATCGGTTAGTAACTAGCGACAAGAAGTGGGTTCTATACTTTAACCATACACGCAAACGTCTGTGGCTGAGTGTGGGAGAAACAGGAGTTTCAGTATCCAAACCTGAAATAGGTACCAAAAAGGTGATGCTCGGATGCTGGAGGAATGTCAAGGACATTACTCATTGGGATTTGCTTCCAGAGGGGTCAAACATGAATGCAGATATTTACTGTGAACACTTATGAGCTAACAAATCGAGTAGTAAACAGGATCGAGTTTATTTTCTACATGATAATGCTAGACCACATGTTGAAAAACGTGCTCGTGATAAATTATAGGAGCTCGACTGGATTGTACTCACTCATCCAACTTATTCGCTGGACATTGCGCTTACCGGACTTTAAATAACTATTCAGGACTTTAAATAACTATTTACGTGAAAAAAATTCGACGTTAAAGAAGATCTCCAAAACGACTTTGCACAGTTTTTTGAATCAAAGTCACCGGAATTTTACAAGAAAGTATATTGTCACTGCCAACTAGATGGCGACAAGTAATAGATAATAATGGTGCATTATTAAATTAAATTTTGTGTCAATAATTTTTTAATAAAAATTATTTACAACAACTCGGGGTTTAAAACTTATTAGCCACCCAATTTATCTGAAGCTCTAGGATGGATCTCTTCGTTTTGCTAACGAAAAATATCTAGAAATACAAACACGTTTTAATTCCATAAAAATAACTTTGGCCAGCGAATATTTTTCAACAATTTTTGACCGAACTTTATAAACTTTTTTACATACAATTTTGCAATAATTTATTTCACTTTTCAACTATATGCTTTTGACCTTTTCCAATAATTCCCAAATTACCTACCTCGACTTCTGTAGATTTCTGTACAATGAATACTTACTTTACTTTTTCAGCAATTCTAAGAACAAACATCTGAAGAATATCTTTGTCAATCATGATTTTAAAAAACCTATTAAGCTTTTCAAATGTTAGATGGAAAACTATATTTTTAAATAAAGGAGAAAAAGAGCTACTATTAAAAACGTATTTTGTACATGAAAAAAGTTATTTAAAGCATGCCCTTTTCCGTGCCCGCCCTATTTCACTGCGAGTAATCGACCGTGTAGAAAGCGAAGCATTACCCACCGTCATTCACGTCGTAATTTTTTGAGAGAGTTTTCGTCCCAAAAGTTGACGGAGCTTTCAGCTTCCGGCACAAAAGCTCTGGCATTTAATCATAATTAAATAACATGTAGAATGTTGGAACATTTCAAAACCGTAATGTTTGCGACAGTGAACATTTAAAATGTATTTTTTAACAATGAAACCAACCCTAAGTTTCATTCAGTAAGATACTAAAAAAATCATTTTGGATAACGCATTACGGCTCCGAACGTTTTAAATCATTTTTTTTATTTATTCAAGCACAATTCTATAGCTTAGGAAAATCTTCCGTTGACAATTTAATACCATAGTAAAATTCGATTCAATTACCTGTATTGCCTGAATACTTTTATTGTTTTATCCACGGTAAATTTATTTTTGAGGTCAATTTATCTTTTTCAGACTCCGGTTTTCTGCATACATATAATTTTCATTTTAAATGGCTAAAATTATAGTTAAGTGAAAGAAAAAATGTAATTTCTCAAATGCGTGTACTTCTCAAATGCCTATCCTTCCTACATTCTTTAAGAACTTAAAAAGCGTTAAATGAGTTATGACATTATTGTATTATATTACGAAATAGCGATGGCACTGAAACATAATTTTAATAAAAAAAACAGCCTAAATCACCCTTAAAGAAAATATTAATCAACGTTTTTCGTCTTACTCACGCACCCCCTTTAGAATTTCAATTTATTACTCATTTCAAACTAGTAATGACATGAAATGCGACACCAGCACGAAAGGAAAATATTAATGTAATGAACTATTTGTAACTATTTCGTTTGAAAGTATCTAACTGAAATGAAATAAGTGCAGACTATATTTGTGACGTAAATTTCGATCTGAAATATTATAACATATAGCGTAGTACGCTTTTTACTGCTAACTGTGTTGTTTGGCCAGAATTTTTTTTTATTTGTTTGTAATTTCTCAGTAAAATAAATTTCTAACCCTCACCACTAGTCACTGCGTTATGATCACCTTTGACTAATAACCAGAAATTACAGGATATTTAATATTTAGTCGATAATATATAAAGAACAAAGTCGATTAAACCACAATAAAATACAATAAAATTGATCACTCTAATATATAAAGGAAACTCGTAGATTTCGATGATTAAGAAATATTTTAAGCACAATTTATCATGTATTTTATTTATTTATTTTACATAAATACTAATCCATATATATACCTCACATATACTAAAAAAATGCACTGAAAAAATGTTTAAAATATCTGGCACCGTAATGCAGAAATCCAGAAAATATTAGGGTCCTGGAAGACTAATAAATTCGATTAATTGTTTTTGCAATCTTAATTTAATGTGCAGCAATTTAATTTCTATCAGTTTCTTAAAATTTAGTGAAAGTATTTTCTTTCCCGTAAAAAAATATTCTATTCTCTGCAATAATAATAATAAGGCTAAAAATATGCATAAGGACATCGAGGTCTAAATTTTATTTTATTACTAACCACAAGCCGAAAAAATAAAATTTGGGAAACAAATTCTAAGGCAAATTGAAGCCACTATCAAACTTAAGTTTTAACTAATTATTCCTTTCAATTTTAAATAAGAGTTCCTTCATAAACTTCTAATTTTATTGTAGTTTTCATTTCTCGCCGCACAAATCTTGCGTACTTTTCGGTTCAGTACCATGAAACAAGCTAAAGCTCACAACATATTTGCAGTTAATAAAACAATACCATTTTACAAGTTACTACGACGTAATTATAAATTATACCCGGAAAACAATTGTTGAAGCCAAAATTCGTTGTGTATCCATATTGATAATTTAGTTAAACAAATTAATATTGGTATCTTGCATCCCTTTATAATACTCGTATGTCTTGAATAAAAAAAGCAATGTATAAACCATATTTTAAATTTTCTTTGTACAACATCACTTAAGCCAGGTTTTAGGTTTAGTTTTGTTTTGTCAACATCAATGTATCCACATGGGTGTTGACAAAACAAATATCAAAATTTATTTTTATCTGTTGAACATTGTGCTCTTCAGTTTGTACTTATAAATATTTTTATGTGTATATTTTTACATCGCCTACAATTAAGACATAATTAAAGCCACAAAACAGCATAATATTCTACATTCCCACTGGTGAAAAAGCTATCATCCAACTAAAGTTCCGTGTTCACAGAACACTGCATATTGGAAGTAAGTCTAATTTAATCTGTTGGAATACATAATATCTACAGAAGAAGAAAAAAATTAAAACTCCGCTCCGATAAAAAAATTGTGTGTACATTAAACAAATATGTCGAATGTCTAAGACTAGTAAGAATTACTCATGGTATAACCCTTTCCTGATACAATATTGTTAACAATCTAACTCAGAATATCATGATAACTCATTAAATTTAAAAAGCGAATACTTTTTTTCATTATTTCCTTCATAATCAATTTTGATTAGCAACATTCAAAGCATCTAAGAAAAGTTACTGGCGGAAACTGACAGTTTATCTAGCATTACATAGCATTAGCGATATGCGTTACGTACACTACACTCTGCATTCTTAACAAAATATGAAACAAATATATTCCTTCCTATCACTTTAAATTATCAGCCATATATTCCGTCACGGTTATAAATATGTAATAAAATAAATCTAATAATGTAATTATTATTTTCCAAAAATGGCGTGATCTTAGCCAACATGTAGTAACAATAATTGGTATATCATAAATTTTCTAATAAACTTATATATACGCCATATTTCTTATTAATTGTAATCAATAATGTAACTATTAGGGAAAAAAACATTTTCAGTATACTTGCCTTTTCCTAAAACTGACTTAAATTTTATTTTAACCATGTACATAAAATATAATACTAACGAGGCCAAAACAAAGGCCATTTAACAAATTTTAATTAAACTTTTCTAAACCTTAGAACCGTGCTCAACATCTTTAATCATTACTTAGCTTTTTATAGGAGCTGAACAATTAATTAATTTATATATATATTATAGATTATTTCTCAATAATTTAATAGCAACAACCATAACTCAATACGTTTAAAAGTAACTTTACCCTTTCTCTCTTTAATTGTCCACTAGACGACGTTATTTATTTTCATTTAATAATATATATATATATATATATATATATATGTATATATATATATATATATATAGTAACTACAGTAGTATAATCATAAATCAGACACTAGAATAACTTTCTGGGTGCATCCCATCGCAGGGCGGTGAAAAAATTGACCTTCTTCAAACGTGTGACAATGTGAATGTTCAAATTTTCCCATGCGAAAAGCCGGTAGAGTAAAGAATTCTTTTACTATAATCATATGACGTTTATTATTATTTTTTGACCATATATAAGCCTACTCTTCTTCATCAACTGATTCGCATAGAATTTTTATTCCACAAGTAACATATTATTTATAAGGAACCAAACTTTATATATTATTTTCTAACATGTGCTATGTTTCATAAAAATCTAGAAAATGTGTTTTTCACAATTAAATGGAATTACGTGATATAATATTATTTTTACTTTCTTTAAGTTCTTTTGTGTTTAAAGTGGATAACATAGCTTACTATTTAATATTTTTCAGTGAAATTTTGAAGACTTCGAAGAATCAAAAATTTTATTGAAAGAGTAAGTTTACATTTTATACAAAAAAGGATTATAATTTAAAAACAGAATTTGGGTCAAAAAGTTATTTAAATCAAATTTTACACGCCTGGTTAAAAAAAATATATTAAGACGTTTAAAACATTTAACGTCATCTAGAATGATGAAGAGAAATCAAGTACTAAATGTTTATAATAAATGATGTTTAGTATAAATAATAGTATAAGTTTAGTATAATTTTATTTTGGCTCCGCCACAGTCGGGTAATAAATTATATAGTTAATTAACCTTTTTTTTTCAAAGGGACGCCACATTAAAGGCAGTTGTAGATTCCAACGCCCCTTATTGTTTTTCACTGTAGCAGTAACTTCTCAAAAGCTTTCATCTTCACTCTAATTCGAATAAAATTTCATTTGTTCGTGTTTTCCCATCTTTTTCTCAAAGAGTGTATAAAGAGGGTAGAAATTGTTTAAATTTGTTTTCCATGAAAACTATTGAAAAAGTTTAAACACTTCAAAATAGAGGCAATTGTATCCTGTTTAAGATATCTGGAAAAATATGTAGACTGGTTATACAGCAACACATATGCTTACAACATAGATGCTTACAGGCATGTTACACTCTGAGAGTACACTTTATTTCATTTCGAATAGATTTTTTACGTTACAGAATAATACTAAGTAGTTACACACTTTATTTTCTATTCAAAATCAGTATTTAATATTGACAAAGCCTTTACAATACAACCAAGCGGTATGTAAAGACCTTGTCAATAATATATACTATTTAAAAGAGCTATTCATTTACTTTTATTTATTAATTTTTTTGGAAATATACATATAATATGTGCGGCTTCAATAAATCACAACTGCGAAAATAATATGAGTAATATTTCAATTAGTACTTGAGTCAATAAAACTCCAAGTACCACTGTAGCAAGAAAAACTATCTTAGAAAGAACTATTTTCGATGGTCATTAGGTCCCAAAACCCTGGTCCGCTGTTCCAGGGCAGAAATATATTTGTATATATCAGAAATATATTTAACTAAATCTCTGTTTAGCTGAGACTAGTTATAGTTTTATAAATAAGTACTATGCAGTAGCAAGAAGTTAAAAAGAAGCAAAAGTTTTTAGGGTAAAATTTACGAGTTTGATAATATACAATATTTACAATCGATTCTAAAAAGTAATGCCAGATATAATTCATTAACAACGAAACGAAATAAACGCTAAATTTCGACCGCGTGTTGAGGGTTCCGTACCTCTTTTGACGATAAATATCTTTGTTTATCATAAAACATCCTTAAAATGGATTTCCTAGTGCAATAAATACATATTAATATCTAATACGATTAAATGGGCGAGCATATATATTATCGGGAATATCTCAAAAAATACGCATACAGAAGACTTATAAAAAATACACATACAGAAGGCACAACGATCATTTTCCTATAATTTCGCGCAAGGTTCTATAAATTCTTTTTAAATGTTTAGGTTCAGTCATTTCGGAAATGAGTAGTGTAGGTATATTTTCTCCATATTATTCAATATACCTCTAGATTTACTACCAAAAACTTCGATTTTTTTTTAAATCCTTTCGTCAAGTGTTTCTGAGAAAAATAGCTGTTACAGACTGACACCTGATTTTTATAAGGGTTCTTCTTTTGCTTTTAAGCTACCGAACTCTAAAATTATAGAAAACTTCTTAGTAAACAATTAAAATACATGTTAAAAAATCTTTAACCAGTCAAGTAAGCCAAAACGCGTCACAAAACAAAATAATACCAAATAAATCTACGTACGCAGAGTGAGATACTAGAAGCGAAACTTCTTAAAGGTATGACTGACATAGCCATGTATTGAATTATTAAAAGTGCCTTATGTTTTGTAACATAATATAATAGACAATAATCAAATAAGGGTCAGTAAGAGCTATAACCTATCATGGCGACACAATTTTTAATTATATACCAAAAATTTCACTTCAAAATTAAAATAAATATAAGTTCCAAAACTGCAAAATGAAAATCTCGAACATTATGTGGTTTGTGAAAAAAGCTATGGTTTTTCAAGCTAATCTCGTAATTTTCGGATAATGAATAATATCAACATGATGTTGATTTTCGCTTTATTAATCGAGAGTCCAATTATCTCACTTCCGTGTTTCATTCTTCTTAATAGTTCTGCGAGTTCCTATTCTTATGATGTGTGCGTGATGTCATTAGCTTATCTGAGGTTGCTGATTATATTTCCTCTTATTGCGATGCCTCCTGTCCATCAATCTAGAGTCTTTCTCATGGTGTATTCTTCGTAAGAGTTAAATAGAAGAGGTGATAATATGCAACCTTGACATGCTCGTTTTGCACGTTTGAAATATTTTTAAATCACATCATTTACCATTGACCAACTATCTCTATAGAACCTAGCGACTATTGCACTTAGATGTAAGGGAACGCCCATTTTGCGAAGGATATTCCACAGGCATTTTCACATCAATAATATTGGTCCAACACCTTCGAATAATCAATATAGCATATCAGCATTGGCATACAAAACTCTCGTCTCTTTTCTATCATGTGCCTTCCGTTAACAATTTGCACTCGTATGGCACGGTCTTTGATGAATCTAGCTTCTTCATTTGATTTCCTTTATTATATACGGTATTACCCTACGGACGTAGGTAATGAGCACAACTGTGCGGTAGTTTTCACAAATCCTTTGTTTACATATAAATCGAATGACATATCATACTTTACTGGATACTGCTTGTACAGGTAGAAATTTTAAGTAAACACTTCACAGATAATAATACATCACTGTTATTATTATATTTTTATGTTTTTAATGTAATACCTGGTATATCTGTTATTCTAATGACAATATGGTCATCCGAAATATTGGTTATTATTGCTTATAATCAAAAGAAAATATAATGTACGACTAAAGATGTAAAAATAATGTGGTAAAACGAAAGAAAATATAATGTGGTATGTCCTTGAAGTATCTTTTGATTAATTTTTATTTTTCGTTTCCAATATTTAGTATTAAGTCTCTATTTTTTGTTTTGGTTAAGCTGCCATGTACGTCATTATTTTACGTTCCTAAAATATCATTGCAAAAGTATACGCAATTTGTGATTTTCCCGAACCTACTTTTCTACTACATCCTTGAAGTAAATTTTAAACACATGGTAGGTTCCAAACCTACCATTTTCCTAAAATTTACTTCAACATAGCCACATAAAGATTGAGTCAATAGTTTTTGTAAATATTTTTTAAATTCTTGATTAGAATATTACAACAACTGGACACTACTTTTTGTTAAAAATATTTGCATATAAATATGTGTATATATACATATATATAGAAATTAATAAAATCTACATATGAAAATATTTGTTATTCAGGTAAAATCTCTCCTTTATGTGAAAAATAAAGCAGCTATTATACATGAATATTATTGTGACAAATGCTCACAAATATAGATTTGATTACATTTTAAAATAATGGAATCACCAAAAAAATCGTTGGTAAAAACGTTTCTGTAACGAAAACGATGCAAAATTATAAATCACTACCGAAGTTAACTATGCGCGTGTCCACCGGGTAAAAAAATACCATGTGTCATAATCGGTTTCGCATTATAACAACCTGCGTACGCTGTTACAATACACCTACGGGGACCAAAAGCGCTTGTCAGTTTATCGAGTTGCGAACTAATTCCATTGGTTAAAACAAAAAGAGAGAGTTTCACAAATTTAATTTCCCCTATGTAATATATCCATGTTTCTTTGAGCTCTATTCTTTGGTAAACGAACTTTCCAGTGTTTTTTCTTTCCATTTTTATAATTCGTAACTCAAACTGAAAAACGAAACCCTTATAATATCACTCACGCTCTGTAACAACAAATTGTAATACATTTTGTTAACCCACATATTTAATTATTTTTTTTAAATCTACACAAATAATAAAACTGTAAGAATGTGAATTCACTGTACATACAAAGTTAGTTTAAAAAGAATGATTGATACAGCGTAAAGAATGACAATAGAATCCAGAAAACTATTTTTAGGATTTTTATCTGTATATTAATTTGTTCATCGATCACGCGAAACCTACTGGATGGATTTTGATGAAATTTAGTATGATAATAATTTGTACCTAAGAGGAATATATGAGAAAGAAAAACAATTTAATATTTTTTCTTATTCTGAATTTCACGCGAACGAAGATGGGGTAGCTAGTATTTATATAAAAATTAAGGAGGGAGAAAAATTTTAATTTTTTTAAAATTTTATGTATCATGTGAGGTTAAATTTTGGCATACATATTGAAAAACTTGTTATAAAAAATAAGAAAGTATTTAATAAGTTTCCTTAATTTTTAATAGCACATTTAAAGAGATTTTTTTTTAAATTTCATTTTTTCCTAAACTATTGAGCCAAAAATCAACGAAATAACATGGTTGTTAAAATCTGACTGGAAAATAGTAAATGTTTATAAGTGCCTAAATACGCACGAAACTCTCGTCGTGCGTGATTTACACGCAATTCACCAGTTTTGTTTCTAATTAAAAGTTCAAGTAATTCTTTTTATTACCGTATAAAAAAATTTAATTGACGCTAAACTGCAGACGTGTTGTATTTATTACTTTCCTTTTTCACATGTCTTATAGCCGAAGCTTTCATTGCAAATGCTTCCAGAATTTAAAATGACTAAATAATTAGCTGAAGATATTTTGATATTTTAATATCACGAATTGTGTTTAAGCTTCATCATGATGATTAGTTATATAAAAAATGTAGGCGAATGGTAATTTCCCATTTTGATCCTATTTTAAATATTATTTGTATTGCTAGTTCGCTTGCAGCATATACGTAGTACATATTCTTAACCCTTCTGTGTTCCTCCTCTTATGTTGATATAATGAATTTTCCATAAAATTCCTGTAATAATTTCCAAATCAAATACAAAGCTGTGTAGAAAAAATAAATTTCTTCTTCGTATTCGTGGCATTTTTCAAAACAATAATTAAGCACCGTTAAAAAGCAAATTAATCAGTATGCAGAAAAATCACGTAATTTTTACGCTGGCTTTCTTCAAGTGATCTCTTAAAGTATTTTACTTAAATTCCACTGAAGCGAATGACAAAATGGGACTATAGAATCTTAAAAAATTATGAGGATTTTTTTAAAATATTTAAGTGTCTATATTAAAAATTCACTTCTTTTTCTGTTTTTTTTTATTCCATGATATTCTTTAAAAAGCTAAACAAAAGATGGTTCAAAAGGATAAAAACTTTTAAACGATAATTCAAAACTGATTTGTTATTTTGACAGTATTCAAATATTCTCTATACCATTAGTACAGTTACAAAATCATATAAATTTACTTGTTGAGAATAAAAGACAGACGCACAATGCCCTGATATTTTTCCAATAGCCCGCTATTCGCTCAACAGAATAATTATGGCAATCATTCAACTTCGATCTAAAGCTTCGAAGTCATAAATATGGCTTAGATATATATTTGCTTTTGATAGCCTCGAAAGGGAAAGGAAGCTGAATATAAAGTGTCTTAAATTCGTCACGTAAGGCAAGCGGTATCTAGTCACTATCGATAGATATTCAGCACTATTTATCAAGCCTCCCAGCTACCCTGTATAAGATGTTTTCCTTATCATGCAAATTATACTTTTGGGACCTCGATCGTCGATAAGAATACTTCAGGATAAGACTCTGCGTAGCAGATATTGCTAGGCCTACAAATAAAAATAAGTGACTTATTTCCTGATATTTCGGTTTTTAAATTAAGGACAGTCTACTCAGTATGATTTTACTATATTTTACCTTGAAGAAATATGTTTATAATTTAAAATATGAATGAAACACCGTGTTTGCGTTTTATTTCGCAATCTTCGCGGAAACCGTCGGTTGTAGCGAAACGATATGATATACGAACTTAAAACGATACTCCACTCTAAATACGAAATAAAAAAAAATTTTGAGTACTAGCTATTGAGAAATATATTTTATTACTGTGCGACATTTCAAGTTTCTAGACCAAACTATTTCTGAAAAAAAATTGCTGTGACTGATAGACCTACACATGAGTGACTTTTTAAGAGTTCCCTTTTTAATACAAACTACATGCAAGTTAATAAAATTTTTCGTCATCTATACATAAAATAAAATTGCAACAGAGTGAATTCTATGCATGAAAAATATTTCCTAAAGACTGATTGATTTAGCGTAAAGAACGATAATAAGGACCGGAAAACCTACTTTTTTTAATTTTTGCCTGTATATTTGTATGTTAATTTATTTGCTATCACGCAAAATCTAAACGGGCGGATTTTGATGAAATTTGGCAATAAAATCTAATAACTCTTCTTGTTTCGAATTTCACGCGAACGAAATCGTGGGCATAGTTAGTCTAATAATATATCTCATTTAGATATGGAACCTCTAAGTCATTTTTTATTATCGGAATTCCGATCTTCGATTTAGGTGGGATAATATGATAATCCTCTATCACCACATATTTCTTTTCGTTCATTAATTTACAGAAACATTTTCATGAAGGCTCTCTTTTTTAAAAAATCGTCATTACTACCCATATCTTAGATCACTATTATTTGATTTAGTCACATTTTTTGGAACGTCACGGCTTTCTTTATCTATTTGCTATTCATACGTGTGCATCTTTTAATCGGTCCTTCCATTTTCATACCACTAACATAAAACATCTCAATGAGTATTTCTTTATCATCTGAATATATTGATCGGATGCTTCTTGAATTTTTTACTCGAACTTCATCGAAATGGACAAAAAAGTCGGATTAGATTATTACACAAATCAAATCGGAAAAGATTATTACATAATATTTGTTATTCTATAACGTAACCATTTTCTCTGTATATTCCCAATAATCAAAGTTAGGTAAAGTATCCGCTATGAAATAGAGATAGGAATGCCTTATCCTGAAAGATAGGAATCTACAGAATATTGTAAGATGCAGACGTTCCTTTTTGCCATGAGAACTTTTTTTAAATAACCATTCCATAAAAAGAGAAAGACAAAAAAAGTAGAAAAGGGCTTATACGAAGCGAACATTTAGTTATTGGATTTCTCAGCAAGTACCAAGATCTTCCGGTAGCAACTTTCAATGCCAAAATGTGAGTCCTAAAGTTTTCGTTGAATGAGCTTTCATTACAAGAGCTTTTGTCTCTCGTTCCAAAAGCTTTGAACGCGCGCCTCTATCGTAATTAAATAGTTGTTCAGGCGTAAGTGAGCGTCCGATTCGTGAATATTAGAGAAATAAAAACTTGAAAGTACATTTTGCATGTAAACTTTTACTGTATTATGATTGGTTTGTAATATTTTAAATTACATTAAACGCAATTGTTTTCCCTTATTAATTCTTATTTAGAGTATAGTATACGCATAAACTTTATTGAAAATCAAAGCAAACTGATATATATCTTGCAATCTAGATCGAAAATGTTAACAAAAATGGCTGAAGATTCGGTGTAAAACCTGAATTTTAGACCCGTCATCAATGTACTCGACATTTATTCAGGTAATTATGAAAAGTATATATCCACTTTTGAAAAGTATTGCTTTAACAGTTGTTAAAACTGGCAAACACCTGGATTATTATTTACTAGACCAAAAGTTTTTCATGGTTATGGATATGGGAAGTATACAAAATGATTATGTTTTTTAGAGTAATAGATTATTTCATAAAAAAGTTATTTAAATGAATTGTGCACACTATGAGATACTTAACTAATGATTGAAGGATTAAGATATATACTTGATGATTATGAGATATTCATAATCAATAAAACAGTGAACAAAGTTTTATTTCTAATTTAACTGATAACGTATTACGTATTTCCAAATTAATCATGGAAAATGATAAATTTCCACTTTCTTTAAACCTACCTGCTTACTTATGTCTACAAAATTCATCTTCTGTTTCTAAACCAAATAGATTTTAGGATTTTTGCTGGAATTGAAATCCGCTTATCCGTCCACTATATAAATTAATAAGAGTTAAAAATTACAGCGCCGGAAACCACTTCCAAAAAATATCCCTAAAGTTGGAAAGTCAATTTCATAATTTATTCTCATCATTAAAGTTACTCTGCTTCATATGGAGGTATTTCCTCTAAGCGGATGACGTATATAAGACCTCATCACAAGATAAACAATACACGCTCGTGCTGCGACCAGTTGGATATACTTTGCCATGATGAACTTAATAATACTTGTTTATAGTGTTATATTTACGACATAAGGGTCCGGAATGCTTTAGAGTGAATAATTTGTTAAAACTTTGCGTCCCTAACCCTTTGTTGTAAGGATTAATTTTAGAGAAGACCAATGCTCACGTAGGCTGAAAAGATATTCTTCGGTTACTCTAATTTAACTGAAAAATTTATTACAAGTTGAATAAAAATTTCTTTCTAGCAATTGTTTTATTGATATAACATGTTGAATATTTAGCAGCCAATTTGACTTCAAACATTGACAAACGTCTCGCATTGCAGCGTAGAAGTGTCTTCAATTCATCTATAATGTTATGTAAATTCACTCTTTTTCCCTAGCCGTTTATCGAACTCGAAAGCAAGCTTATCCATTATAACGCACAGTCAATACAGTGGAATAAACACTACAATCAGTCAACCTCGTCTAAAGAACTTGTACAATAAATATATGCTATCAGGATAGCTTTCAGTGAAAAAAGACGCTGAATATAAAGTGATTTTAATTTGGACGCCACCCGCCTCAGTCGATAGATATTGAGCTCCATTTATCGAGACGCCCAACTGCCCCTTATAAGAACCTTGCCTTCTCATGCAAATCATACTTCGGAGCCATTGATCGCCGATAATTCCCCCGCAGGGTGGGACTGTGTGTAGGGCGGATTCTGCCGAGAGGTTGAATAAAATTGGTTTATACGTTTTGACAACTCGAGCTTTTGAAAGCTTAAGGAAGCTTTCATTCGTTAGATTTAATTAAGTCCATTTGGTCGTGGATTTAGATAAGCATTTATTACGAAATACGACGCCGTAACATGAATTAATAAGTGACCTACAAGAACGCGAAAAATATATCAAAGGTATAATATTATAGAAGTTAATCTTTAATATGTTGTGCGTAGATAACATATACAATATTTAACCAAGATTTAACTATTTTTATTTTTGATAATTACAAGCTTATCGCTTAAAATCTTTTAAATTTGTAATCGTAATAAAATACAAAGGGTAATTATAAACTAAGTAAATCAAAGGTAATCTAAGTCACAGATTGTTTTTCATATAGAAATTGAAAAAAAAATAGTTTTGAAAATCTGGATAAGATTTATAAAACATTGTTTAAAAGTAATATATAATATTGCGATATTGTTATTATATGCAAACGCAATTTTTTCTATGGAATATTATTAAATTTTAAGCAATAATATTTTTCTAAAAAAATGTCATCTCACATCTCGCTTGTCAAAGTGAGTAATTACCGGAAATTACATAAATTAAACCATCTAAAAATAAATTTTGTGACACAAATTTCCACATATACGAACGTCGTTGTGACGAAGATATATATTTTAATTTATATCTTCGTCACAAGATAGTATTTCTTTTTTTATTTACTGGTTAACCGGTTCAGTAGTTTTGGAAAAAAAGGAAGGCATCAGTTTCCTAGAATATTTTTGTAGGTTACATCAAATGCCTACAATTCATTTGCATACAGAAAAAATTAAACTTCGTTATGGAACAAGTACCAATTAAATAGTATGCAATTGTTCATGTATACATTTGAGCAGTCTTAAATCATTTTTTACTAGAATTAGTTCAGTATGAAATAGAGCATTTGTTTTACGTGCAGGAAATTTATAGGTATTTGATACAATCTGTACAAATATTGAAAGCAATAATTGATATCTTCCCAAAAAAAGAAATTTTTGTGCGTAACATCAACGTCAATAATATCATCCGGACATCAATAAAAGCAAAATTATACATCACGTGTTTCACAGATAAATTTCAAACGTGTAAAAGTTTATAAATATATTTAAGAACATTTTAACATAAATTTGCATAACATTCAAAACTCATCTATTATTTACATTACATTACTCAACAATATGAATTATGTTAAAATGAGGAAAAAAAAATTAACCTTTTTTATATCTATCAATAATTTAGTGTTTTTTTTTAATTTTTGGAAATTTTTTCTACTGTCTGTAAAAATTTAAAAATATAAAGTTAAATGCATAAAACATCACCAGGTGAACTGACTCTTAAACATACCACATAAAATTGATCATGAGAAGAATATTTTTTTCTTAAATCTACACCAGCCACTTCCAGACTTTGTCACTGTGCTTTATTAATAGTCATAATATAACCAACTTTTACAGGAAATTGTAAATGTTTGAATTCAAAGTGATAGTCCGAAGGATTCAGAGGAATCCTTCCATCTCATGTTTGCCAGAGAAAATCGTTGCTTCGATTACGTTTTTATTTAAGGCGTTTACCTATAGCCTGATACGGTTACGCAGTTTTGGAACATTTAAATTGTGCAATAGCATAATTGATATGCCAATTTTCAGATATAAAATGTGCTACAATATTCATGTGGCATTAAGCATATACAGAAACTCTACACGGTAATGGACAACAAAATCTATATTTATTACTGCATTTACAGATTCGGTAGGCAGCTTCTCAAGCAGAAAGTTGTTGATCTTATTTGTAGAGTTATTTGTTGCAATAAAAAGATTACTTTCTTTTAATCACGACGTGAAATCTACTCCAGCCAATAGAATGTTGGTATATCACTTGATTTGGTCAAACGTAGCACAATATAGAAACAACCATTTGCAATATTAATTCTTCCCTTTTCTTCCGGAGTTTTCCGTCACTTATACCAATTAGTATTTTCAAAAATTCCGCTGCTCTTAAGTAACATTGTAGACGAATATGTTTGTTGAACCTGAAAGAATGAACTTTGACATCACGCCAGACTTTGATTTTATTTGCATTTGTCGCACAGGGTACAATAGGCAGGGTTTGTCAAAAGTCATTAGCCAAAAAATAGTTACTCCACCCGTGAGACAGTTGAAATTTCTAATATCCTGAAGGGTTCAAAACTTCAACAACTTTCTTGTGTTCAAACGATAATTTTAGCTTCTCTAAGTACATGAGCCATATCACCATTAGAGGTATTAAGAAAAGTAGACCCAAAATGTTTCAGGGTGAGACGTAATTTGAAACTAGAGTGAGCCGTTTGGCTTCCGTTAATCAAGGTAGCTGCAATTCCTGAAAAAGCAATGGCAATAGAGATACTTTTTACTTCTGACCTTGACAATTAACAGGTTTATAAATAATGTTTTATCAGTGCCACAAGTGGAACAACTTTAGTTAGATAAACTATATAATATACCAGTTCCCTATTCTCAATAATTTGCTTACTTGAAGATGATGTTCAATGGGATTGCACTTTGGAAGAAACATCTATCTCAGTTTTCCCGTATAAAATCCGTGAGTTATTAGCAATTATGTTAGTTATTTCTCAAGTAGCAAATCGAGTAAAATTTCGGGAAAAATAACGCGATAATTTCGCAACATATGTTAGAAAACAAATGAAAAGAGAACGAGATAAACTCAAGCTAATGCTTAATACGATCTTCAGCAAGTTTCTTATTATTCTTGAAGATATTGTCATATCTATATTGGGTTAAATACAGTTTGGGCTTGTATCACCACCACGAAAAAAAGGAACAATTATTAATAATGGTCAATATCTATTTATCAAAAGTAGCATTTCTTAATGTTGGACAACAAAAAAACCATTTCACCATACTTGCAAACAGTGGCGAGAAAATATTCTACCACTAGATGCTGATGAGTAAGGACTGCGTGATGCCCCAGGATATGGTTCAATGGTAGAGAGCTGACTTTACCGGTACTATAGCGCATTCCTTGGGTTTCATCCCGCCATTTTAAACCGCGGCACTAGGGGCAGAGCAACCGAGGTCCAAACTCGACAATCTTATCTTTTGAATGATCAATTTGTGGCACATACCCAAAATCATATAAACGTTTGAAAGACAAGGGCGTAAACTGAATTGCAATATTTTTTCATTGCATTTATCGGTAGCTACTTGATTAAGTTGAAAATTTTGAGAAACCTAATTTCTGACAGCCTCTCTGCTGGACCTGCTCAACGGATGCGTTGCCTGTTTTCGCGGGTCTCCGTCCTGCCGACCTCCCGATCGCGGAACGCGCGGCAAATTTCACTTTGGCGCGAGGTAAGAGTTTCGATGCGGGTCCGTTACATTTTTTAGTATTTGGCTGAAGAATCTCTTGTTTATAGAAAGAGGCGTATTTTAGAGATCGTCGTTGCCCACTGGCAGTCTAGATGGTCCTCCCCCGCTTCCAAGGCGGATACGACCAGGTTATTCTTCCCCGACGTCTCCGATAGTTGGAATCAGAACTGGCTTTACTATACTTCTCAGTTTCCCACGGGACCCCTGTGGATTTTAAACGCAGGATATGAGTCATGTTTTGTTCCACTGCAGTGAGCACGACCATGCACGTAGAGTGTTGGTTGAGAGCATACGACTAAATTGTAGAGTAGAATCACGCGGTAACTTAGAACGTGGTATCTTTAGTCACCGAGACTTAGTTGGGAATGGACCGATCTTTGAGTCATTTAGAGCGTTCGCTAAAAGCGTTCTAGAAAAAATGGAGGTACTGAATGATTTATTGAGGAAGGACAGACTCTAACCCAGTTGGGTGGAAGCGCTGTGATTATAGATACGGGACACTATTAGGGGAATTTCGAAGGTACCCTTTATGTATAAGGTGGCCCGGGTGGAATGGTGGGAATAACCCCTCCGCTGGATGACTTGGGCTATACCGTCTAACAACCCCTCTGTTTACTTCTGTATGACGTTGAGTATACAGTATAACAAATTCTCTGTGGACTTCTGGATGACGTTGAATATACCACATAACAAGCTCTCTCTCGATTTTTAAATGACGTTGAGTATACTCTAAGCAGCTTTCTTTAGTTGTTTATTTATAATTATATCTGTAAACCTTTTCTTTCTTTTTTCCTACCTACTGTGCTTTTCCACAAGTTTTAGATATTTCGGTGGAGTACAAAAATTGAGTTTTATAAGGGACCCCACAAATTTGTTGAGTATGGCACTGAAACCGCTCCCAGTTATTACACAAAAAACACAATGTCACTTCTGATTTGAATAGCCATTAATATGTCGCCGTACGTTGAATAAGGTAAAGAAGGAAATGGACAGGCGCCTCCACCAATAATTGGGACAATCTCGTGAGGAATATAAAATTCATCAATTAAAATATTTCCTAAATGTATTATGTAAGGGTTCAATTGCAGAAAATGAATAAATCCATTATATTAGGATTCAGTTAAAAAAATGAAATAAAAAAAATAATTAATTAAAGAAATGAAACAATTTTTGGACATTATTAAAATTTATTTTTAAGTTATAGTGAAAAATTTATCAAATGGGAATGAAATAAAAAAGGTATTAATTAATGAATACAGTACAGCAAAAATAAGATGGAATTAAGGGTTTTGAAAAATTATTTAATAATAAAAATTTCAAAATTCAAGTTAAAATTGAGTATTCGAAATAGAGATTAATAAAAAAAATGTCAGTAATGATTCAACTTCGAATACTCAATCTTAATTTGAATTTTGAATTTGAGTTTGATTGATCCGCATGAAATGTAAAAATTTATTTTTAAAAATTTATATTCATAAAATCAAAATTAAAATTAATAATATTTATTCGTGTGAATTCTTTTTATTAATCGTGCGAGCTACATAAAGCAAAAAATACTATACTTTAACGTGAATAAATAACGAACAAAATAATTTATAGTTATTCAACCTTAAAGTTTTGAATTCTTCATAAAGAACATAGGTCGAAAATTAGATTTCTTTTGCTTTTAAGACATTTTTACACTCCTTAAAAGTTAATTTTCAATACAAACATTCTCAGTATATATTGAAGGAGTACGAAGAATTTACCTACCAAATGCTTTGTACAACTTAAACTTAAAAAAGAGAGAAATTTTATCCTTGGCAACCGTTTTAACCCCCTTAGGTTTTTTTGACATATATTCACAGTGATATGGAAGGAGTATGAAGAATATGATAGTCAAGTTTCAATTGTGTACGACTTCCACTCCCCCTTACCCTCTTAAGGGATGAATTAAAAAATTATTTGATTTTAAAATTATTTGAAACAAAAAAAATTTAATAGTTTACACAAAAACAAATGAAAATCTACAAAAGTTTTATACCATTTTAATCCCCTTCAGGATCGATTCCGGTCAAATCTTTCAGTAAATTAAAAAGTTCTTAGGATCTATGTTGTATAAGGAAAATACATGCTTAATTTCAAACCCGTATGTTTTATAGTTTCAGAGATCTGGTAATGAATGTGTCAGTGAGAGTAAAACTACATGAAACAAGGCATAAAGAAGGCCTCTAGATGTTGAACATTAATGTGTAACAGAGACATTAAGGTATAACATGTTTTTAATATTAAAAAAAAATTTCCAATGAAAGCGCGTGAACATAGACTTTGAACTAATATGTAAATATGTTCAGGTAATCTAATTTTCCCAGTCAGTACACTTCAGCGATCAGGTTTAGTTGCACAGTTAGTAATCACACAAGAGATCGACTTCAAAACTCATCCTTCCCACGTCAGAAATATTCATTTTTCAAAATAATTATGTATTTTAGAAAGAGCGACCAATTCAAATGAGACTCGAACGCTATAAATGTTTTATGAAAAAAATGCTGAGTATCTTGGAAAAATACTCACTTCAAATAAAGGCATGGAATAATTCAAATTACACTTAATTCTTGAAATGATACTTTCTCATAAAATATTTATTTTCTCAATTCTTATATGCTCATCCATATTTCTAAATATTTTGAAGTTTTTAACTTAAGTTTCAGCATTCATAATAGACCGTTTTATACCCTTCGGTATAAAATGGTCTATTTTTAGAAAGTCCGTAGTTATTTAAAATATACGCGTGACAGGTTTTCATTTGATACTATGGCAAAAGAAATCGAAAGCGACTCTGTACTCGGTTTTTTTAGAAATTTATATTTTTGATTGTTTTTTTTTATAAAATTATGAAATGATAGCTTACTTTGTTGCATTGAAGGAACATTTAGTTATCTTTTTTGTAAATCCTTAATAGTACGGACATTTTCAATGAGTGAGCATTTGGGGAATTAAAACTAGAAAATTTTATTTAGCATTTTAAACATAAACTTCATTATCATAAACGGCGTCCATTGAGCGGAAAAAGATTGGTTTTGAATAATTTGAATAAACGTTTCATTCGACATCCAAATTTAACCGTTCAGCTAGAACTTTTAAATGCCTCTTTGCTATAGCTAGTCTCTTCACCGCTTCTGGCCAGTTCCGTAAAATAATTTTGGTAAGTGCGCTTCTCCATCTCATCTGAATATGTTTAAATCCGTTATAAGGATTGCTAGAATTACGCGAGGCCTGTATTAAAGTTCATTCATGTCATGAAATTTTGCCAATTTAAAATTAGGTCATTCTTAAATTAGTAACTTCTAGTATTATAATATAACTTTCAACTATTTAGTTGCTGGAATCAGATTTCATAATGATTTCATAATTTGTCATAATATAATAAACTTACTACTTTTCCAGCTATTTCGAAAATATTGTAGAAATGTTTCACACACTACCACTAAGGTTTATAAAGAAAGACTGTTCGATTTCCATTCATAAAGTAAAACCAAATAGGGAAAATCCACAAAGGGAAGTTAGACCAAAACATCATACAATATATATACATAACAATGAGTAAAAGTGTAATCCAAGTATTAAGTGTATCCTGTAACACAGACAAAGCATTAGTTCCAAAGTTTCAAGGAGGGAAATTTTGATCTCCCTGATAATAATTATCCAGCACAGCCTCGTTACCTAAAATGAGGAAAATTATTGATAATACTCTAGGTTAAGTCTGCGTTATCTAGCAAAATTACATAGTAATAACTCTTTGTTTTCAATAAGGAGTCGACATATTCTATTTGGTTACCACATGAATGAACACTTATGAACTGAGATAGCACAATAATAAAGAAAAGTTATGAAATATGAAAAAGAAGGATATAATACAAGAATGTAGATACATTTTTGTTCGTGGTTTAAGAGATCTTCGCTCGTGAAATATTGTTTTTTACATTCGTACATTTACGATACATCTTCACTTAAACTTTTGACGTTAATTCTTGCTCTTTCCCTCACTTCTTGTCATGTCCATGGTAATGCATGGTTATGTTTAACCATCATGTTTAACATCAGAGGACAATTCAGAATCGTTGGTCCTGTGAACTATGTAGCTAATATAAGTATTTGTAAGGTTGCAATATCAGTATTGAATAATGGCGGGCCAGCTAAAAACACAACTCGTAACTATGTGTTTTACACATTGTGTATATTCTTGTTTTACCAGGATAAATTTTCGTCATCCTGGAATGGCCTTCTCTATGTTTATCTATCGTTAATATTATCAATCCATACTTTTTAAGAGAAAATCCTTATTATTTTCGCTCTTCTTTAGGTTCTTCCGATTATTTTTAACCGCTTGTCCGTTTGGCACAGAAACCTCAAAATTTCACCGATTGTATATCATGGATGCAAAATATCAGTTAAAACACTAGTTATTTTAGTCTATCTGTATCTATTTTTGTATGCAATGCAATTTTACTCTACGTACTAGGTGATATTCTTCACATTAACGAATCTTCTTTTTAGAACCTTTTGATTTTATATAAAGTATGCTACAGATGTGTGTGTAAACAGTATGTGTATAACATACTGTTTGTACATATATTTCATATTCTAAACTTTTACTGTTTGTACATATATTTCATATTCTGCGGAAAATGTTTGAGCTTTTAAATAGAAATCTATATAGTATCCTCAATGTGCTGTTTTCATTTGTATTTGATAGATTCTTTTACTTTTAATGAATCAATAACTTATCTCTCTAGCCATCCTCCCAAATATACAAAAATGCTGACATAAAAAAGAATGATGGAAAAAGGTTTAATTTTGTTATAATACTTATCTTAAATCTAAAATCGATAAACTGGAGTTATTTTTCGGCAGTTATATGCTCACCCAGAAATTCAAAAAGACTGAGTAAAATCTGCATCTATAACAGCAAAAAAGCTCTTCAACGAAAGTAGTCTCTCCAGCAATTCCAACATATATCCTCAAATTTTATTTATGTAAATGTAATAAATCATTATGACTACCATAGAGTTAATCGCACAATTTACACCCTCAAACCTTTACCCGGGAAAAGCTAGTAACTTCATAAGACGCAGCGACAACTTTCGACGCCACAAGCTAAGACCCTTGGTCATCACAGAACGCTGCCTAAGGAGGGCGAGGAAACTTAATTACAGTGGCAAATGCAAGGACTGTATTTAAGACGTAAGTTATAGGCTGATATATGTAGAGTTGGGTTAAATCATTTTGTGAAAGTTTATGTCCTGAGGCCGCCACGTTGAAATGTCCGGTCCAGTAGAATGAATTAATAGTTTGTGAACAAAACGCAGAGCGTTTCACATTCGATTGAAAATAATATGAAATTTTAATTTTTATTGTTTATTTCAATCTTAATGTTTAATATATAACTAAAATTTACTTTAACTGGTTATATTTGAAAAACTATAGATAATGTAAGTCAGAGTAAAAATGCTACATTACAAATAAGGTGCCTACTTCCTCCAAAAACACCAAATAATTTTTAATGAAACCATTTTTACTAAAATATGTTCCCGTTACCTACACATTTATTTATAAAGTTGCAAAACCAAAACCCTTGTTTTGTTATGTCCGTCCATCTGTCTCTCAATATATGTGTATGAGATTTTTCAAATAAACATTTCATCTGGAAATCTTTGTCAATATGTAGAAAAAACGTTAAATGTTTGCAGTTCATATAAATTTCTGTTTATTTAATTTTTTTATCATTTATTTATTTTAAAAGTTCGGGTGTTACCTACTTGCTTTTCATTTTGAACATGGTTAGATATAACTCTGCAAAAAAGAATAGAGTTTCATCTAGTATTGCATTCATTCAAAATTTTAAAAGATTGTATTGCTTTAGTATTCGGATCAGCACCAAATAACGAGCCAATATAATTGAAAATATAAGAATTGCGAAAGAAACAAAGCAAGTTTAATTTATTAATGTCAGGGATTATATACACAACTACGAGTTATATAAACTTTTTTTGCAAAAACAAATAGAGTGAAGATCACATTAAACTACACATATATTTAGTCCTAGCGCGATGTTCATCTTTCCTAAAGAATTTATATAAAAAAACACTATATAGTTGTAGAAAAGGAAAAAAATAAAAATTGGAATTAATAAGAAATCACATTTTTTTGTGAAAAGACATAAAGAAAGAAATAATAAGATAGTTTAACCATACTCAACATATAAACAAGAAAACATCAATAGAAGTTAAAAGATTAATGAAAAAGTAAAATGAAAAAAGAACGGTTCATTATCTTCATATCGTGTACACCATTATCTTTGCCACCGTACCCTATCACGTTTCCACCCAAATAATCTATTCTTAAATTATTTGAGTAGAAAAAGTGGTGAAGTTGTGAAATATATGAAAGTTGTATATAGTAAATAGTAATCACGTTTCCACCCAAATAATCTATTCTTAAATTATTTGAGTAGAAAAAGTGGTGAAGTTGTGAAATACATGAAAGTTGTATATAGTAAATAGTAATCACGTTTCCACCCAAATAATCTATTCTTAAATTATTTGAGTAGAAAAAGTGGTGAAGTTGTGAAATATATGAAAGTTGTATATAGTAAATAGTAATCACGTTTCCACCCAAATAATCTATTCTTAAATTATTTGAGTAGAAAAAGTGGTGAAGTTGTGAAATACATGAAAGTTGTATATAGTAAATAGTAATCACGTTTCCACCCAAATAATCTATTCTTAAATTATTTGAGTAGAAAAAGTGGTGAAGTTGTGAATACATGAAAGTTGTATATAGTAAATAGTAATCACGTTTCCACCCAAATAATCTATTCTTAAATTATTTGAGTAGAAAAAGTGGTGAAGTTGTGAAATACATGAAAGTTGTATATAGTAAATAGTAATCAAAATAGGCAACGGCAGTATTTGCCGATATCATGTAAAACTTAATCAGATTCTGATGTGAAGCTTCTCAATTCTAAACTTCATGAACTGCATGATGACATTAACAGGATAATATAATTCAGTAAACTTTAAAATAAACGTTAGTAATATTTAATTAAAGAGCCACATCCTTGAAAACTCAATATATTAACAAATAATGTTGAATTTGTCATGTAATAAGTAAAGAGTTAATTAAAGTTAAAAAAAATGTTGTATAAATTGAAACATATATATATGTGTGTACATATATATATAGCAAAATGCCGAAGAAGAGTATCTGCATCCTTTACCATTGAAAAATCCAATTATTTTTTATGGATTAGATACTTAAGAACTAATAATATCTTTATGAAGACTTCCGTTTATTTTATTTATTTTAATCAAATAATTTATGAATGATTTTGATTTATGATTCATATATATATATATATATATATATGTATATGTATATATATTCATAAGGGAAGAAAATTAAAAAAAAGGAAATTAATTACATTTACACTGTGGTACATCGTTTGTATTATTTTTTTTCCCAATTTTATGTGCTATATTTTCAGAGATATACCGAAAAACCTGCAAAAAAAATATGTCCCTCTTATTTCCGGAACTAATCATTCCAAAATGAGGAAAAAATAAGTGTTTCTATGAATATAGCTTTATGGTTCTAGGAAAAGTACGGCGATTATCTTAGATCTTACCATTTTTTTAAATATGAACCATAGTTTACGCCTATGAAAGATATAGTAGGCACTATATTAACGTTGTTAAAAAATAATAATTTTAAATAGTTTAATGGAAGTACTATGTAACCATAAATGTATGTGTCTAAACGTTTACGGAACCTTCATAGTGCGAATTCGAGTCGTTCTTGAGAGATTTTTTAAAATAAGTGAACAAACAAAAATCAAAAATCAAAAACAAAAAAAAGATTGTTTCAATTTAAGGAAAAATTTATTCTAAAAATTAAAAGGTCTCATTTCTTCGGGACTGAAGAAAGATATTGCCATAATAACAAATGAAGCTCGTGTGAAAATATTTCAAACGGTATAGATATGGTTTATATATAGTAGCAGGCCTATTCTACCATTATTCTTCAAAAACTTATCATTAATATTTTTATTTAGATTTCTAGCAGATATTCCATTAAAACATTTCATTGTAATAGTTTTCCAAACTTAGGAGTTTTAGGATAAACAAAGATAGGAATTGTATGAATTGTTTCCTGACATGAACACTAAAAATATAAAACAGCATGGAAGCTTAATGAATACTCTAATATTAAATTTTGAAAATATTTTAAAGAAATAACATGCAGTAAAATTTCAAACTGTTTGAAGACCCAAAAATTGCCACAACTTTTGCTTACATATTCCATTCAAATAAGTGGGACCATAATACTTTAAATTATTGCTGCTTTAAAATTGATAGCGTCGCTAAAAATGGCCGTCCACCAAATTTTAACCTGTTTTTTAAAAACACAAAATTTTAGTCTTCTGAATAAAGTTTATTGTTTTTTTTAAATACACTAAAATTTATTCACTTCCTACTAATTCTTCCAGGTTTCCAATATTTATCTAACAAAGATTCCAACCTCCATATTTTTGTTATTAATCGGATCGAAATAACGAGATATACAAGCTACATTGAACGTATTTTCGATACGCTTTGCTATAATTTTAGTTAATAATATGAAAAAGAAGCTTTCATTCCAGTTTACAAACCAAATGAAGATTTTTTTTAAACATAGCTTTCTACATGCAACCCTCAACAAAAAAAAAGAAAATAGATTCTGTCACATTCATCTTATAGCAATGCTATCTAACACAGGTGCCACGAGCCAAATTGTCGGAATGCGGAGACATTTTATATTGCTGCCCAGAAATATTTATTGACATCAAGAATTCTCTCTTCCACTTTAGGAAATTACTCAATAAATTGTAGACACTTCGCCTTGAATCGAATAATTTCAAAGTTTGCTAAACATTAAAATATATTTCATAATTAAACCGACGCTACAATATTTCGTTCTAGAAAAGTGAGCTTTAATTGCCGTTTATTACCAAAGCGACCTTCGACATTCCAAAGATTAAAACAGCTCGCGGTATTCAACTAATTTTCAATAATATAAAATTATCCGAAATACTTTATCCGCTTTGCATACTTGTAACATTAAACACAAAATATTCGCTGTGAAAATTATTTTTCAATTATTGTTTATTACCACTCAATATTTTATTGGTGGGATAAAATAACATTATAAACTTAGCAAGCAAAAGTAATAATTAACTAAATTAACTTATTAATTTGAGTAATACATCATGTTACTGTTACTTTGTCACTTAAATAAAGAATTTATATCCTCAATTATTAAATTATGATTTGAACAAAAAAAGGAAATAGTGATTGGCACAAAGTCGGAGAAAATCCTAACCTCAGTTTCATATATTTGTATGAATATCACGGAAAAAAGACCAACCCGAAAGAAACTTATTGAAACATATTAAAATTCAAAGAGAAAACATATTTTGAGTGGAATCTCCATAAAAAAAATTAAATTAAGTTTTTATCTCTCAGGTAATAAAAATAGTGCGCACGTACATAATAAAAAAGAATAGACTCCGTTGATATTACGGTGATTCGACTAAAACATAAGATACATCTATCCTGGTCAAACTTATTTTCAAGATGCAAACATTATTATTTCATAAAATTACAATTTAAAAAAAACTAAAAAAACACGTTTTTGTAACAATATGAACTAAAAATAAAAAATAATCTTTAAGTATGATAATTTCCGTCAGGAGCAACAGTATGTCTCGCTTGCTATAATTTATGTTTTTTTTAATAACTTGATATAATTTATTTTTAATAAGTTTATAATAATAATAAGAATACAGAAATCAATTAAATTTTAAAAAAAATGTGGGGTGTTTGATATCAGTTGTAAGTGGAAGTCGAGATCAGACCACGCTTTTTTTACAATTAAGTTAATTTTTTTGTCAACCCCTTTATTCTTATTTTAACCTTATTAAAAAAATAATTAAGTTTCACCAAGTTGTGAGACATCCTTTCATTTTTTACTATATTAGTCACATTATTATTGAATAAAATTACAATTTAAAAAAAAACTAAAAAAACACGTTTCTGTAGCAACATGAACTAAAAATAAAAAATAATCTTTAAAAATGAAGATTTTAGCCAAGAGCAAAAGTATATCTTGCAACTTGGTATAATTTATTTTTTTTTATAAGTTTACAATAAGAATAAAGCTATGGACAAAAAAATTAATTAAACTGTGGGGTGCTTGATATCAGTTATCATAAATGTAAGTCGAGATCAAACCATGTTTTTTTTACATCTGAGGTAATTTTTTGGTCGCCCCCTTTATTCTTATTTTAAGCTTATTAAAAAAATAATTAAGTTATACCAAGTTGTGAGACTTCCTTTGGTTTTTGACCAATATTTTTGTATTTAAATATTATTTTATAATTTCTTAGTGTATATCGCTACAAAAGCGTATTCTTTTTAAACTATAATTTAATTTTCTAAATTTTTAATTATAACATTATTGCATTGTCATGGGTTCTTGATTCATATGCAAATCTTTTAAATAATTTGAACGTCTGGAAGTGGGTGAAAATTTAATTGAAATATACCGTTACGTTCATACATAGATGCACACATACAAGTGAAGGTAACGTAAAGCATGTTGCAAAAAATCGGCCGCATAAATAATTTAACCTGCGAGTATGCATATAACAGCCAGTCTGCCTTAAATGTACTACCGGTAAAATGTCAAAAATATATAAATGTCACATTAGCTTCTTTAGTTGAAATACCAACTGATAAAAATTTTATGATTTGTACTTTAGTTGATTGGAACATCAATCGATAAAACCTTTTCAAAACATTTTCCCTCTTGAATTCTCTTACAAAAAACGATGACCTCATAGAAAGCGAATATATATTAAGTACGAACACAACTCACGTTGAGGTTTCGTAAACACTTAAGAACATACAAATATTTAAGGACACCCAATATTTCCATCAAACTATTCACAGAGCTTAATACAATTTTTCACCCAGAATGCCACCCTGAATTATCGTGAATTTCTTCAAAAATATTAAATTTAAAATCATCGATCTTCTGCTTTAGAGACACTTTAGGTAAACTTCTAGTAACGCTGTTTTTTTTACACTTTTGATTTTAGTAGCAGGAGGGTCATTTATTTTTGTGTATATTTTCTGCAATGTTTCTAAAACTACCTTACATGAAATTCTGACAAAAATGGTTTTAGAATCCTTACAATTCTAAGCGTGGGTGATATCCCCACGACACATGATATTAAAAAATGAAACAAAGTTTCATTCATCCAATATTTTGGAGGGTCCACTAAATATATATATGAAAAGTAATATTATGTGGATTGGGTTTATCATATGGGGTTTGTGTCCTTTGACGGCGCGGCGCACTACGGAGTCCTGGTTCGATTCCCGGCCCCTCGTCTAACGGGGCTTGACTATTTGGAATGTTTTGGTTGGCTATAAGAGTAACAAATACATAAATAAATTAGTATACTTTACCTACACTAAATTTCAAGTTTCTACGTCGAATAGTTTAAAAAAATACGTCTGTTATAAAAAACGGACAGAAACGACCAGTGAGTGATTTTACAAATGTTCCGTTTGTTCCTTTTGCGATATTACGTTTTATGGTGTCGCTTAAATCAATTATTCCACAACTTATCATATAAATTGAATTTTACCAAATTATCTTAAATAGCAACTCAATATTCATAATACAATCACAAAAAACCAGATTTAAAAATTATACTTATAACGATATTCAAACTTTGAAGAGCCATCTTAATCAATACTGGAATTTTGGATCAACTGAATATTGTATCGCGCATAACTTTCGATAAATATTTTATTAGCAACAGGAAAATTCTATAACCTTCATTTCCCATTCTCTCTTTACTGACACGTCATCAATTCCGTCCCACGAAAAATGGCTTATTTGCATTTCAAAAGCTGTCGGCGATGGGCATCGCGAAAATATTTTATTTGCAAGAGATCACTCACATTACAAGTATGAATATAAAAATCCACATCGAAATAAACAGATAAATCTGGACATTCAAATTTTCGGCGATATAATTTAAAATTTAAAGGCCTTATTCATGTCATTAGCCATTTCATTATTACCTATATTTTCAACAATAATTAAATACGTATAGTGGAACGAAAATTATACTGAAATTACACGTTTATCCATTACTTAATAATACTAATAGTCTAGCACTCGACATGTCTTATGATAAGTAGAAATGTGTAGAAATATGAACCTGCGACTGTTAGGTATATACAGAGTACACAACGATGCAGTACAAAATAACTCAACTTTCATGAGCTAGAATACGAATTTGCAAAAAATTCAAATTCGTCATTTTAAAAAAGAATAAGCCAAAGTGAAACTATCCTATAAATTATGTATGCAGTAGTGATTTGAAATTATTAATTAACTAGCGGCTCTCATTATAGTTTTATTCGAGCAAAAAAGATAATGATTGTGATAGATTTGTTTTAATCGGTTTTCATGCGATACTCATTTACGATTAATTTACGGGTCCCTGGGTATACGATTGTGACAATACGTGCATATCTACATACTGTTATTAAAAAGTCCCAGTGGGTTTATGGAATGTTTGTTTTACCCCAATTAGTTCATTAAATAAAAAATACATAATTTTTATTTTTTTTTCTATCCAGTAAATTAATAATAAAAACTAAAAACTCTATTATTCAAAGTATTTTTATATTATTTTGACAAATTGGTTTTATGTATTGATTTGATTTTGATTTAATTCTGATATAATCAATTGTTAACAACAATATTTTCTAAATATAGTGCCAGTAGATGTAGTCGATCGACTCGATAGTAATAAAACATATTGAACTGCTCATATCGCAATATATATATATATATATATATATATATATATATATATATATATATATATATATATATATATATATATATATATATATATATATATATAGTAATGGAAGCAAATAAAAAAAGAAATGAATTACGTTTAGACTGCGATGCATTGTTTGAAAGGGTTAGTTATAAGGGTTTAATAATAGTTTTTTTCACAATTATAAGTGTTATATTTTCAGACATATACTGAAAAAGCTGCAAAAAATATAGCTCCCTCTTATTTCTGGAACTGACCAATTAAACATTACGAAAAAGAAGTGTTTCGAAGAATATATCTTTATGGTTCTAGGAAAAGTACAGCGATTATCTTAGATCTTACCATTTTTTTTAAATATGAACCATAGTTTACGCCTATGAAAGATATAGTAGGCACTATATCAACGTTGTGAAAAAATAATAATTTTAAATAGTTTAATGGAAGTACTATGGAACCATAAATATATATATAAATGTCTAAACGTGTGCGGAACCTTCATAGTGTAAGTTCTACTCGTTCTTGATAGTTTTTTTTTAAATAAGTGAACAAAAAAATCAGTTTAAGGAAAGATTAATTCTAAAAATTAAAATGTCTCATTTCTTCGGGACTGCAGAAAGATATCGTCATAATAACAAATGAAGCTCGTGTGAAAATATTTCAAACGGTATAGATATGGTTTATGTACAGTAGCAGGCCAATTCTACCATCATTCTTCAAAAACTTATCATTAATATTTTTGTTTAGATTTCTAGCAGATATTCCATTAAAACATTTCATTGTAATAGTTTTCCAAACTAAGGAGTTTTAGGATAAACAAAGATAGGAATTGTATGAATTGCTTCTTGACATGAACATTAAAAATATAAAACAACATGGAAGCTTAATGAATGTTCTAATATTAAATTTTGAAAATATCCTAAAGAAACAACATGCAGTAAAATTTCAAATTGTCTGAAGATCCAAAATTTGCTACAATTTTGCTTACATACTCCATTCAAATAACTGTGACCATAATCCCTTCAATTCTAAACTATTGCTGCCTAAAAATTGGTAGGGCTAAAAATGGCCGTCCATCAAATTTTAACCTGTTTTTTCAAAAACACTAAATTTTAGTATACAGAATAAATTTTACTTCTTTTTTAAATACAATAAAATTGATTCCCTTCCTACTAATTCTTCCAGGTTTCCAATATTTATCTAACAAAGATTCCAACCTCCATATTTTTGCAATTACTTCTAGCAATGCTATCTAACCCAGGTGCCACGTGTTAAATCGTCGGAATGCGAAGACATTTTACATTGCTGCCCAGAAATATTTATTGACATCAAGAATTCTCTCTTCCACTTTAGGAAATTACTCAATAAATTGTAGACACTTCGCCTTGAATCGAATAAGTTTAAATTTTTCTAAGCATTAAAATATATTTCATAATTAAATCAACGCTACAATATTTCGTTCCAGAAAAATGAGCTTTTATTGACGTTTATTACCAAAGCGACCTTCGACAGTCCAAAGATTAAAACACGCCAAAGCGACCTTCGACAGTCCAAAGATTAAAACAGCTCGCGGTATTAAACTAATTTTCAATAATATAAAATTATCCGAAATACTTTACGGACCCGCTTTGCATACTTGTAACATTAAACACAAAATATTCGCTGTGAAAATTATTTTTCAATTATTATTTATTGTCACTCAATATTTCATTGATGGAGTAAAATAACATTCTAAACTTAGTAAAGCAAAAGTAATAATTAACTAAAGTTACTTACTAATTTAAGTAATAAATCATGTCATTGTCACTTTGTCACTTAAATAAAGAATTTATATTCTCATTATTAAATTATGATTTGAAAAAAAAGTAAATAGTGTTCGGCACAAAATTGGTAAAAAACCTTACGTCAGTGTCATATATTTGTATGAATATAAGGGAAAAACTACTAGACCAACCCGAATGAAACTTATTGAAACATTAAAATTCAAAGAGAAAACATTTTATTTTGAGTTGAATTTCCCTAATAAAATTTAAATTAAGTTTTTAGCTATCAGGTAATTAAAATGGAGCGCACGTACATAATAAAAGGGAATAGAATCCGTTGAGATGCATATTACGATGATTCGACTACACGTAAGATACATCTATCCTGGTCAAACTTACTTTCAAAATACAAACATTATTACTGAATAAAATTACAATTTAAAAAAAATCTAAAAAAACACGTTTCTGTAGCAACATGATATTAAAAAATGAAAAACAAAGTTTCATTAATCCAATATTTTTGAGGGTCCACTAAATAGATATATGAAAGTTAATATTGTGTGGATTGGGTTTATCATATGGGTTTTGTGCCCTTTGACGGCGCAGCGCACTACGGAGTCCTGGGTTTGATTCCCGGCCCGTCATCTAACGGGGCTAGATTGATGTTTTGGTAGGCTATAAGAGATTTCGCGTAGTAAATACATAAATAAAGTAGTATACTTTACCTACACTAAATTTCAAGTTTCTACGTCGAATAGTTTAAAAAATACGTCTGTGATAAAAAACGGTCAGAAACTACCAGTTAGTGATTTCGTAAATGTTCCGTTTTTTTCTTTTTGCCATCTGTGCCGCTTAAATCAATGCATACAACGAAAGTGATTTTTTCTTATCAGCGATCAATTTATTCTACAACTTATCATATAGATTAAATTTTACCAAATTATCTTAAATAGCAACTCAATATTCATAATACAACCACAACAAACCAGGTTTCAAAATTATACTTATAGCGATATTCAAACTTCGAAGAGCCATCGTAATCAATACTGGAATTTTAGATCAACTGAATATTGTATCGCGCATAACTTTCGATAAATATTTTATTAACAACAGGAAAATTCTATAACCTTCATTTCCCATTCTCTCTTTACTGACACGTCATCAATTCCGTCCCACGCAAAAATTCCTTATTTGCATTTCAAAAGCTGTCGGCGATGGGCATCGCGAAAATATTTTATTTGGAAGAGATCACTCACATTGCGAGTATGAATATAAAAATCCGCATCGAAATAAACCATGGATCTGGATATTAAAATTTTCGGCGATGTAATTTAAACTTTAAAGGCCTTATTCATGTCATTAGCCATTTCATTATTACCTATGTTTTCAACAATAATTAAATACGTATAGTGGGACAAAAATAATACTGAAATTACATATTTATCCATTACTTAACAATACTAATAATGTAGCACTCGACATGTCTTATGATACGTAGAAATGTGTAAAAATATGAACCTGCGACTGTTAGGTATATACAGAGTACACAACGATGCAGTACAAAATAACTCTACTTTCATGAGCTAGAATGCTTTAAAGAAATTCAAATTCGATATTAATAAAAATAAGCCAAAGTGAAACTATCCTATAAATTATGTAAACAGTAGTGATGGCAAAATTAAATTTTAAATAAATCGATTTTGAAATTATTCATTAACTAGCGGCTCCCATTATAGTTTTATTCAAGCAAAAAAGATTATGATTATGCCGGATTTATTTTAATCTGTTTTTATCCAATACTCATTTACGATTAATTTGAGGTATTATCAACGGTTCATTCATTTATACTGTACTCGAATAATATATATGACTCAATCTCGTAGCGTAAAAACGCTTTTATATGCTTTTTAACAATCTAAAAATTAGCCTCTTATATAGAGGAACTTTTCATAAATTTCGTCATCGTGTGCAATTCTTTCAAACATTGTATTATTATTTATTTCTGCAACTCAAAAATGCATTATACACACTTCGAATGTTTTAGTTATCGTTATTCTTCATTACCAACACGTTCCAAAAATTATATTATGTACTCTATATCACTTCGAATACTATAAACAATACGACTATTATATTTCAAGTCAATAGGATAAACCACTGTCATACCGAATTCTAAAAGAGACAAACAAAACTAGCTACTTTATTAAATTAGTAGATAAACTTTAATGTGTACAAACAGCACATAAATGTTACAGAAAACAAAAATTGCTACAAAAACGGTATTTTATAATAAATCAAAAACAGTAGCGAAAAAAATAAATAGTGTTGTGACAGACTTAGTAATAAGTAATGCTGATCAAAATTACAAAAGTTCTTTGCCTTTTAAAAAATATTAAGCAACACACATACAATCAAGTTCACAAATATTGAGGATGATCTAAAATATATTGCGACAATTCAAAAGAATATTTCAAAACTTAATATAGTATTTCCTTAATCATTCCTTTTCAAATGAAACCAAAAATAATATTGCCACGTTTTTTTTGAGCCATTATGAACACGAAACACATCCATCTTTTAATTTGTACAATTCGTTAACAGTATTTACTACTCATTAGTATATTATGACAATTTTTGATAATAACGTAGTTTCTATGTTTCTTAGCCGATCTAATTTCAATATGAATGCTCGGATATCTACGACAATTTTAGGAAAGAAAACGGCATTTCTTTTAGTTTTAGACTAAAGAACGTAACAGGCATTGATGATATCCTATACATGTACTGATTAATTTCAGATGAACTGTGTATATCTGGAATATAAAATAGGTAAATAATATTGAGTATATATAGTACAATAGAACTTGATGCGACACATAATTTGTCCCAATCAAATATTCTTAAGATATTAGTTTATTAAATTCATAGCACGTAGCTAAGAGCTCGGAAGTAGCACGGAAGCTCTAAAAAATTATTAAAAAATTAATCTAGCTCTAAAAAATTAATCTATCTGGGCTTCTGACTTCATTGAAGGGGACATTTAAATAATTTATTTGTAAGATTGAAAGTTAAAATAAATGCAACGCCATCTATTGTATTTACATCTATTTGTATTGTACAAATTTTGGTGAATATTTTCAATGTACAGACACGCCAAATTTACAATTTTGTCATGTATGTAGGTATTAAAAAACATATGGTTGCATATGACATTACACGAGATTCTAAATGACCTGGAGGTTATCACTAATTTGAAACTGTTACATGTATCCTACATTTTTCTGTAACAGTTTCAAATTAGTGATAACCTCCTATTCATTTAGAAATCAAGATAACAGAATTGATATAATACAGTAAGAAAGGAAAAAAATATATGCAAGCAACCATATGATTTCGTTGTTGAAATTAATATTTTTTCTTATTAATTTTGCTCTGATAAATTAAAGATATTTCTGGTTTTGTTTTTTCTTAACATTAACATATGGCAAGAATCGGTATGTGAGAATTTTTAAAATAAATTTACCTTATAGTTTTGTATAACCTTAGTTAAACCTACCATTATAACAATACGAGTAATAAATGCAAAATTAAAAGATTTGTTTGAATCCCATCCGAATATTTTTAAATAAGGTCCAAGTACACAATTAAGTAAAGAAGACATAATTTATATATGATAACGTATTTATAAATACGTACGTCTACTCTATTAAACCAAATTATCTAATAAAACAAAAATCATAGTCAGATTATATCGCCTGTTGCTCAATGGATGCACTCAGCATCGTCTCAGGATATTAATTTAAATGTGTATTCTCAATGCTATTCATTAATATGAAGCAGATAAGAAGCCAGCTTAACAACACGAAGTTAAATACTATCTAATAATTGAAGGTATATAAAAGGTGATCATTCAATATTTATACATAATATACTGTTTCCGGTATTTTTACCTGAGCAGATAAACACATCCTTGATATAATCAACTTAATTTACAATTAAACTTCACGTCTAAATTTTACAGACTATGAACGTTTCAAATGATTTTCACAGCCTTTAAATAAATATTATGGAATTAATAAGTAATACGAATTCCACATAACTTATTTTTAGAAGATAATATTTTATTTCCAAATTTTGCCGCATTGTATGGAATGATAACTTAAAATTATTTCACGTTTTGGACATCTACCTTATACTCTTTCCCTTTAAACATCATTTAATATTAAACTGAAAGACGATTTACGTTTCTTTAAGGCAGCCTTCGCGGCAATACCTCTGAACTTCTTCACGCTCTACGCCTCGCTGACCGTAAATTTATCAAAGTATCTTTTAAAGAAAGGACGAAAGAAAGGACGACTATAAAACAAAAGTACTATCAAAGACTAAAGCTTATTTGGCGCACGTTCATGAGCAGGTCGATACCTCACAATAGTTCCTATTAGAGGCAACCGTCGGACGTACCACTTCGGCGATCATCCTGTTTTAAACGTTTATTAGCGAAAGCTTTTGCCACAGAGACTTACTTTTCTCTCATCACTCAAATTTTATACTTTTGTTATAACCATATGGTCAGTTGGTCAATGTCACTAACTGGACGTTTTGAAAAAATGGATGTCGAAAAATTTAATTTTAATAAAGACCATCGATTTAAATCTTTTTCTTAAATATAACGATATACGACGCAGATATATTTATTGTTTATTTATTGTGACAAAAATTATTTACTTTTTTTTTTCTTAAATTTTACTGGACTTAATATTTTTGACAATCTATATAAGTTTACGATGCCTACCTAAAATTCACATCGATACTATTAATTTGCAAACCCTAATAATATGATATTATTCGATATTAAATTAATAAAATTTAAAAAGGCTTTAGAATATGATAATTATATTTATGAAATAAAAGGTTTTAGCGTAATAAACATTGTGAAATAGTCCTCGAGAAGTATTCTCAAAATATTGTTCGGGTATAGTTTTTAGATTTTGACTTTGAATTATTTTTTAGATAATTAAACTAGTCGCGATTGTAGAAGTATTTTTGGACTCCTTTTCCTTATACTATTTAAAATAGCTAAATACTATTTTCTATCAAAGAATACTTGGAATAATATTTAATACTTATTTAAGGCGATTTTTTTGCTCTCACATGTTGCTCTTGGGTATAAACAATTACAGTAGCATCATTTTATCAAAATACCTCCTGTGGGTTATAAGTGACTGATAAACAAATTATGATACAGAGAGCCAGACAAAAATTGTGAAAGCAGATTTTCTGTCTTCCATTATCATTATTTACTCTAAATCAATCACCCTTTTGAAATATTTTTCATGTGCAAAAATCACTCTGTTACAATTTTATTTATGTATATGACAATTATATTTTTCATATACATTTTTATATGATCACCTTAATGTGTCAATTACCGAAAAACATATGCCTCTATTATGCCTGTACGATTACGTATAAGCTCATAAAAACAAGTAACCGACATTTTCGCAACACTTCGAAGACAAAATATAATCTTATATACATTTTACGAGCTTATTACAATTATTTCTTCAACTGGAGTCTCTATTGCTGTATTTGTCCGTTAAGTTCTCAGTGCACATTTAATTTCATAGCGGGGATAATAGAAACTGTTTTAGCCCTTATAAATTCGTTATGTTTATCGGCCTCGTCCGTCAGCCTACTCGTCTGTACCGACCTAATACTTATTGTAGTTTTATGCTTTATATAGAAATCTTAATTGCAATATAGTAAAGTATTAAGTTTCCCCCACAAACGGGCAAATTGGACGCGATTTCTCTTTTGTGCATCAGGTCACGTGGGGTATAATTGAATAGGTCTTTTAAATTGAACATTAGTGACATGCAGTGCATGCGTTCTCTTCCCTCACACTCAGAGCGGGGTTCAGTTTACCAACCATAAGTCTAAAAAATCTGAGTGAATTTGAATATTAACATTTGATCAGAATTTTCCAATCAAATTGCATTAGTTAACTGGAAGAAATAATTTGAAGAACTCCACCATGTGCATGTTCGAAGATGTCTTACCTAGTTTTTTCTGAATTAGAAATCAAGTGATGGATGCCTATATATTGGAAAGAAAAACATATAATATAAAGTAGTTAACAGTTTGACAAACAATTCAAAAAACCTGTAACTCTATAAGAAACATAAAAAAAAACAGAAGGATGTAAAGTAGAAAAAAAATTATTCTTAAAATAAATTCATGTGACTTATTTCAACGTATGATACGAATGAGCTATATATATATATATCTTATTTGTATATGAATAAATTGCAAACGTATAATATGAATAAATTGCAAATGAAAAGTAAAAACAAATATTGGCCATTGAAAGAATGAGCGAAAGACCATTTTAGCACTGTTCAATCTGGTTTAGTAGCAGACGAAAATATAAGGTCAAGAGCTTTGGGGCTCATGGGCGGTATTTTCAAAGCAAGAATGAAATTTGGCGTCTCTATGAGATTTATCGGTGCTGTTTATGTAGTACTTATAAGTAATTAAAAAATTAGCCATAGTTGCAGAAGATTTACTCATGCAGAAAATTAACGAAAATCCTTTGCATATATTGTTATTTCTTCTGTGAACAAAATAATCTTGAACATTGTATTGAATTATGCGATTAAAAAGGTAAATATTGAACCTCGTGGAAAAGCTTCGTGGCCCTCTCTTTTTTCAACTATTGAATACCGATAAGAATAACAAATAATATTTATAGTTAAACCTAAGACGTATGTTAGGGCAAAATATTGCCGTAAAAATGGAAAGGAATTGGATGAATGAATTTTTTCAAATATTTACCTTATATTAGACCATACATTATTTATAAAGCGTATATTGAATGTAATCATCCAATGGACGCTTTATAAAAATGTATATATAGTCAGTTTAAATATTCCTCGAATAACATGTACACATTTTTATACGTATATTAATATACATACACTAGTAAATGTATTTGTATCAAAACTTAAATTTTTCACTTACTTTTTGTTTTCCTTTACTTAGAAATTACTAAATTAATTTAAGTAATAGGTACTTGTTATTTTTTTTTAATTTTATATAGTTAAATGACCTTATTCATTGTACTCATATTTGAAGAGACACAAAAGGAAGGAAATAGCTTTCTTGTTAAATTTTATTACATTTTTCACCATTGAAAATCGTATAAATAATTACGATGCATTATCTAATTATGTGACTATATTAGTATAACATGGAGTAATTATATATGATAATTTAGAGAGTTAAACAATATTTTAATATATTTATCCGAGTGTATCTAAATATAAAGTAAAGGATAAACTTCATTACCCTTTTAGAGTAAAATTACAACCCGGTTGAAACCGGATAATGTATGAACATAATAATAAATGCAAGACGAATTATCCCTTCATTTATTATCTTTATCCGACAAGAGCCCTATTACAGAGATGTAAAAGTCACAGGCAATACACAGTCCCCGGATAGTTTATTTACAGCACTGTGACGGAGGGGTGGTTCCCTGCGGAAGTGGGACATGGGTGTATCGATTTCCTTTAGAGGGCGGTATGACCTGTCCGCGAACGGAAGGTTGACAGGGGTTTATGCCATACTTCCGGTTGCCAGAAAAGAGGCGCGTTTGGGGACTCGCGTACGGGACAGATTTTTTTAGGTAATATGAATGATCGTTTTTTTTGTAAGTAACTTTTATGGATGTGAACAGACTTTAAGACGATGAAAATACATCTTTGGAATTTGCTGCAATATTCGATACTGTATCATAACTTTTGAAGTAAATAGCTTTTGAACAGATGAAAGATAAAACATTGGAGTTTACTACAATATGTGGCACTTTATCAACACTATGAACTTTTTTAGTATAATATAATATCACAGTGTGGCATGTATTTTGTACAAAATTAAAAGAAATCAGCCGATGTCAGATGGTATCTTAAAAAAATTGAGTAAAATATTCATCCGACGATTTCCTTTTTACTCCGTCTCTTTCTGTGCCAATGAATTAGATAACATGAAGCTATATCTAGTTTATATCCACGTGAAACACAACAATAAGTGATTCAGAATTTCACATAATAATAAATAATAAAATAATGACATTTATCTCCATAACTTTGGCAATCATCGTCTGCTAGGCTTACACTATAATAAGTACTCTAAAGGTACTCTAACTCTCCCAGCTATTAGACCTATGAAAGTATATCCTTCTCTATTCCCTGTACATGTAAAAAATAATATTTTCAGCAATTCATTCAATAAATGAACGTATTGTAAAATTATAACAAATAGGAAAGCTTTAGTATTGTTTTATTCAAAATTCGTCACACTTTTCCCCCGCCCTATTTTCAAACATAATACGTATTTTTACAAATAGTTGAGTACTGCATCTTGTCAGATGAGTTAAATGAGCTAGACTCTAATACGGAAAATACTCTATCGTTATATGCTTTTAAATATCAAGTCAATTTCCTAACATGTGCGCATATGATTGTATTTTTAAACAATTCATACCTGTGTTATTTAAGCAAACTATTCACGTTTTATATATGTACATAACTTTACATAACTTTGTGAATTCTCCATATACAAAGGCGGTTTCAATCTGCCATATAATTATTTAATCAGTAGTATTCTGAATAGATGAAAGAAATTTTTGGCGAAGTAATAAATTACCTTTGAAGTGAATTTCGCGTAAAGGCCTATTCCCAATATGTAGATATATCTAAATAAAAATATATTTTAAGATTTGAAACTAACCAACTATCCTGACGACTTAATAATTTCTAAATAGACTCCGCTTACCTAGACAGGTGTAGAGAAAAAATATCAGTCTCAATTGCCCCGGAGATCGCTGCCCCATCGGTATCCCGCCACATGTTTTGTTGGCGTATCGAAGACCAAGGACTTTATTTCATCAAACTTGACGAAAAACACTTTAGCTCTAAATCTAGATTAAATTTATGGATGGACAATAGTTTCAAAGTAACAGCAACCCAAAATATGAAAAACATTGCCAAAAATGCATGTTGACGTAAAAATACACGTAAGACACAAAGAGCTTCACTACAAATTTTATTTACGAATAATTTATATATCGGTATAAACAAATAGTGCATAGCGTACCGGCTATACCGCGGTACATAACATAATACAAGGGCATATCATTTTATGGTTTCTCATTTTGATTACCTTTTGTTATAGTATAGCAACCGATTTAATATAACATACAATTAATTTGTTGTATATAAAATGCATCATAACAATAGTAGAGGATATCATACTTCTACAATTAATAGCCATACTTCGTACGTATCGAATTCTAAAGAATAAGACAGCTGGAAGTCTATGTTACAGTTAATAAATATGGAGTCTTCAGACTGAAAGTGACTCATTTCAGCAGTTACAAATTTTTGGAGAAAGGTCGTTAAAAATTTTGCGTTATTAACATTTTAGACTATTCTGTAAAAAAATTAAGTAAGAGGCATTAAAAACTAACAAACTACCTACATATAATACTATCTTTAAACGAAGTTTTCGTTGTATTCACTCAAATACAAAAGCAATACCTCTAGGTCTATTCTGTGAAAAAATTACTTAAGAGGCAGGTAGAATTGTAAACTAACATATTTATCTATATATACTATCATCTTTAAACAAAGTTTTCGTTGTATTCACTCAAATACAAAAGACATACCCCTGCGTCTATTCTGTAAAAAAATTACATAAGAGACAGTTAGCATTGGAAACTATTATATTTACCTACATATACTTTTATCTTTAAACAAAGTTTTCGTTGTATTCACTCAAATACAAAACAATACATCTGCGTCTATTCCGTAAAAAAAATTACGTAAGAGGCAGTTAGCATTGAAAACTAACATACGTACCTACATAAACTATCATCTTTTAACAAAGTTTTTGTTGTATTCATTCAAATACCAAAGCAATACCTCTAGGTCTATTCTGTGAAAAAATTACGTAAGAGGCAGTTAGCATTGGAAACTAACATGTTTACCTACATATACTATCATCTTTAAACAAAGTTTTCGTTGTATTCACTCAAATACAAAAGCAATACATCTGCGTCTATTCTGTAAAAAAAATTACGTAAGAGGCAGTTAGCATTGAAAACTAACATATTTATCTACACATAAATATAATATTAGCGTGACTACGTTCATAGATATAATTTTTCAAGTCCATTTCTATCGACGGTATCAGACGTGTATTGCTTTTGTATCTTTAAACAAAGTTTTTGTTGTATTCACTCCAATACAAAAGTAATACCTCTACATCAACCGAATCACGATAAATTACAGAATTGGGCTACATCAAAAATGTCAATATGTCATGAATATAAGCACGAAAGAAAACGTAACAAAAAAAGAAAAAGAACACGAAAGCCAACGTAAACAAATAAATTACAAATTGATTACGATAGAAGGAAATAAGAGAAAAAACAACGATAAATACATTGGGCAGCTATAATATTCTCTGATAACTTTGAGAAACGTAAATATATTATATACGTTAATACGTATTTTGAAGTAATAGGCAAAAGAGAGAAAAAGCCCGCAAGCGAGTACAAGCGGGCGAGGTATTCGACCTTGGTAAATATCAAAATTCAGACGGCGTACAGTTGTTGACCCGAAATGTGTTACATTTTTTTAGAATGGAATCGGTAATATTTAGCTCGTGATAAAATATAATCATGCGAAGTGGTTTTGAGATACAGGAAAATAGTCGTTTGAACTATACCAATTCACTATGTCCGACAAAAAACCCGATGAAAAGTCATATTTTTTTATGTATTTTTTTTATAAAATGTAGTTTTGCTATTTATTAGGAAACTAAGTCATAAATAGCTGTTACTTTGAGCAGTTGTGAAACAGAATAGATGAGAATAAAGGTACAGAAAAATAGAATTTAAACTTTATAATTCACTTAAATGGATGATATTGTGGCGGTATTCAGAGTACGTTAAATTTGGCGGATGGTAATTTATCACAGAAGCGATCTGAGTACATGGATATTAGATATAATTTTATACATGTAGTCATTAGCGATGAGATTGTTGAGATAAGATGTTTACCTCAGATGAAATACCCGTTGACTTGCTTACTAAAGGTCTATCTGGAACGAAACATTTTAATTTCACAGAATGATTAAGCGTTGTTAAAATGTAGTCTTGAATTATTTGCTAATACATAAAATATTTTTTGTAGCATGGGTAGTTTTTTAAAGGTGTATTGTTATGCTTTAAAAATAACTAATATAAATCATATTCTATAATGTAACTGTAGGCGTCCTTCATTCTAAAGTTATTAGTTTTAATTATTTTTAGCTGTACATTTAATATAGTTTATTTATGCTAAAATCGATTTTTATAAACTCACTTTCGCTTCGCTAATCGATTATTTTTCCTGCACAGAAGTAAATTAATACCTGGTAAAGAACATAAATGTGACAACATATTCAATATATACATATACACACACACGCGCACACGCACACGCACACGCGTACGCACGCACGCACACACGCGCGCGCGCGCTCACACACACACACACACACATATGTATATATATATATATATATATATATATATATATATAAATATATATATTGGTCGTACAGAATTATGTTTTTATCTACATCAACATTATTCATTTCCAGATCGATGGACGTCAGTATCTTGGCTAATCTAAACCTGAATTTATATGACTGCTTAACAGAAAACTCGCATAATCGACACATTACCAGTTTTCACTTACGCGACCGGAACTTGAGTCCTCCCCAAAGAATCCATCACCAAATTACGAGTGGCTCAAAGTGCAGAAGCGTGAATCAGATGGTGACTGTAAAACGAATACACGAATGATAAAACAAGGTAAGTTCAATATTGCCAAGCGAACATCAAAAGTTAGGTCACCATATTGCTCCTGGTGCAAGACCGTTATCGAGTGGAAACCACGGGGAGAAAAACACCCTACATTAAGGCCACAAATGCGTTGGCATGATATCATTAAAAAAGTAGCTGGTCCGAAATAGATATAGATAGTACAAGAAGAACAGGAATAGCATAGACTACAGGAAGTCTAAAAGACATAAATGGGAGAAAATGACTAAGAAAAAGATATTTTTTTAAATACTTTATCATACATCTAAATTGAAGTTGATATTATTTTCTCGCGAACCCTTAGAAATTGAATGTAATTGGAGATTTCTTTTACGGTGTGTTCGAAAATGTTTATAATAGTCTTCACACGCTGTCTTCTTTGCAAGATACTAGCTTCAGAGACGTTCTTTTTAACCATAGCTCTGTCAAAAGGCAATGCAACGGAATTTTTAATGAATTTCTTTAAACACTTCAGTACAGAATTATTTCAGTCAGCCTGCATGAATAAATTATAGAAATATTGGTAACCAAGTCATTTGAATTGCACTGGAGGGATATATAAGACAATATATTTACACGGTGAAAAATACTACCAATATTTATAAATAATTTTAACTAAGTACACTTAAATGTTCAAACATTTAAATGTACTTAAGTTTGTTCGGAATGGAAGTTCTATTCGGACTACACTCGATCACGTAAAAACTAATGAACTAACCCATCATTTATTTTCAAACGTAATTATTTCTCCACGATCAACATGTAGTCTTCATGAATTATTAACGCGCTTTTATCAGGTCCACTTGTATGCAACTAACTACGTAATGGGATCAACGTAACTAAATTCCATGCACTGCTAATTGTTATATCATTATGAAACTTGACAGTGTAGTTTTGACGACGATACAATAATGTTTTAAATTAAAAAAACTTGACAGTTGTGTAGTTCTGACGACGATATAATAATTTTTTAAATTAAAAAAAATAATCTTAAAACAAAACGACGCCCAAGAAAATGAGGAATTTTAAATTACATTTTCACCCACGTCAAAATGTCCGAAGTATAGTGTTAAAATATTGCACACGTATCACCGATGGCAATAAAATAATTTCAAAAAATAAAAAGGAATTAAGTTCAAAACAATAAATAATGGAATCATTCAGAAATGAAAGTATAAGGAAGTGTAAAATAAATTAATAGTTTCACGCTTTCGCAAAATATTTCACTAAAAATCGAAAAGTAATTATCAAACCGGTTTTCTCTGTATGGAATTTAATGCGAGCCATGTTTGTTATTGAGTATAATATTTGAGTGCAAAAGTGCGGGGATGATTGGTTTTCACTTTTTAGTGGAACACTTTGTACTTTTTGGAATTATTTATTTATACTTTCATGACATCATCCACTCTTGCGAAATTATAAAATATATTCTTTCTTTTTCTAAACTATTTCGTCAGCAGCAAAAGAGGGTCAACTTTTCTAGAGTCCCCAAAAAATGAAGCCTCGAACTTGGTCAATTTCAGAAAGCAATATATACTTCCCTTACAAAACCGCACGTTTTCTTACGTTTTCCTTTCCTTTTCGTTTATCCTCAGCGAAATAAACTTTAATTTTCTCGTGTTTCGGAGAGACGTAACATGCTATTACACGAAAAATATATATTCTGTACCGCTATCTCAATTATAATTTCTTGGCAGAAATAAATATGTAAAAGCGCGCGAGTAGACACTCGTCGCCGCACTTCCGTTTTATCGGTATCTATCTTCTCACTATTGTCTTTTCACGAACACACGGAAACGTAATATCTTTGTAATGAACGAATGTACACCAATCAAGGCCTGCAATATTAAATTCTTTTCCTTTCATTAGATTAATAATATCGTATTTATTTTGTAACCATTAGGATTTGTGCACTCGGTAAACACGTAATATACAATTTATTATATCCGCTGACAATTTGCAAGTTTCTTAATTTATTTCACTGATTCTCGTTAAGTTTGACGTGGAAAAATTAATTTGCATTTTCGGGGTTTCTCACCTTGAGTTCTGTCATATACCTATTTTGCGAGTGAACATTTGAAACGATTATCGCAATCGATATGTATGCAAATGAATCAAAGAAATGCACGTCTGTAATATGCATAGTGGGCAACATCATTACTTTCTGAAAATTTTAAATTTCGTAAATAGTTTAATGGATACTTTGTTTTATTATTTTTTTTATAAAAGTCTAAATGTATACGAAACGCACGTAGTCCTAGATACTTGATATGTTTTTTTATACCCAAAAGTTAATAGAATATCTTAACCTTGCTCCGATTTATCAATTACGGATCTAAAAAAATGCTAAATGCTACTAATTGATCGGAACTTTCAATTAAAATGAATTAATTTGAAGTAAATTATTTAGTTGATATGAAAGATATGACCGTGAAATTCTATTTTTCATATGTTTCGACACTTCTAATGTCATTGTTTCAACAAATAAGACAAGTTTTCCTACTAAGTGTCACCTATTAAATAAATATTAGTTGCCACATGGGTGGCTCGCGTTATTGAAATGTAAATTTCTACGTTCCTTACCCAAACGGAAACCTGTTAGTATAGTTTCTTCGTCATCATAAGCTGAAAAGGTCACGTCCACGATATTCATGCATCATATATAAAGATTTATATTGTTATAAGTAATACATCGATGACCTACAATCAAACGAAATCGATATATTCAAATCTCACTATTATTATGAAGCAGCCGTCTGATACCGTCGATGGAAATGAACTTGAAAAATTATATCTATGAACGTAGTCACGCTAATATTATATTTATGTGAAGATAGAAACCGATACGCTGTATCAAAAGTAGTGCACTTTTGGTGATATGTGCGTATGTATATGGAAATATATTAAACACAAATGTGACCGTAGCTGTAAACCTGTTAAGATCAAGCAAGACTCACACACATTTAAGTACGTAGTATTTTTATTAAATTATTTGTATATATTGATAGCATTTTTCACTAAGACTATACATACATACATACATACATACATATATATATATATATATATATATATATATATATATATATATATATATATATATACATATATATATATGTGTGTGTGTGTGTGTGTGTGTGTGGGTGTGTGTGGGTGTGTGTGGGTGTGTGTGGGTGTGTGTGTGTGTGTAGTGTATGTGTATATATGAACTTTCACAGGCATAAAAACTATTTCATAAGAACTAACATTTGAATTCTCTTTCTAAAGCTATTAAAAAAAATACCCGCTATTTTAAAAAAAAAAACTAAAATTAGTATTTTTACGTCAGTGACAACTAGTGTCGATAATTAAACGACTTTAAAAACAATTATTCTAAGACAACTATTAACATATCAGGTACAATTTTTCAAAAACTTGTTACCGTACTAATGTTTCTCTGTACTACGTTGCAAATATGTAATTAAAAAAAATGTTACATATTTTCCTACCCGTACTTAACAATACAACCAAATGTTTACATCAATAATACATGTGTTATAATAGCATTGATACGTTCTATTATTAAGTAACACCTGTATTTTTAAGGTTATGTACCTCAAAAGGAAAAAAAGGAATACGATCACTTCTTTTCGGTGTCCGTTGTCCTTTAGACGTTTCGTTGTCCTTTGGATTATTTCATTGTCAGTTTGTCTGTCTGCCGGTCAGTGTCATTTTTCTCAGGAACGTGTAGAGATATTAAGTTGAAATTAGTATCAAATACTTAGATCTAGAGTCCCATGGAGCTCTAAAAAATCAAGCTCCTAAGTTCCTCCACCTAAGTTTTGATACTAGCAAATAAATTAAAACTTATTGGGTACTTAACATTAACCTAGAAACATATAATATTGCAGGAAGTAGCACAAGTAAAGAAAAGTCATTAATTTGTAGTTACATCACAAATTTGTATTGTCTACTTATGAACGATATAAGTAGACAATACATTTTCGTTCTAAAAAATTAAAATTTTATAAATAATTTAATTGGAATATAATTTACCATTAAATATTTATAAATACCTAAATGTAAGAAACCTTGTAGTGCGAGTTCCACTCGTTCTTCATAGTTTTATTAACGAGTTTAGACCGACATCGCGTTGACTTTTGTTTATATTCAATTTCGATCTCATGCGACTTTTCCACGACAAATCGAAACTAATATTTTAACGATTTGTTTATTAACACTGCATCACAGCTACATCAAGTTAGTAGTTATATTGCACACAAGTCTTCAGACGAAACGGATCCAAATCATTCTGCTCCGTAACTATTTCAACTCGGTACAATAAATTCTTTAATTATTTAGATATCGAGTGGTATCATTGAATTTGAAATGCAAATAGTAATTTCGGAGGGACAATGCCAAATTTCATTTTCCTCAAAAAAATGGATATAAATTTAAAGATCGATTCGTATCAAAACATTAAAACTATAAGACCAAAAAAGACCATCATAGAGGAAGTTTAACCAGAATCACCTAAAATGATAACCATTGTCCTTCACTTCGAATCTAGAAAATAGAAAACTAAACATATTTTCGAGTTTATAATATAAATATGATATGGCAATGAGATAAACTATAAAAAAATATAATTTAAAATAATATAATTACTGTGAATAGAAACTTACAAGACATACATAACTAATTAAAAAATAACAAATTAATGAATTGGCATTATCCGACACATTTACAGATCCGACTAGAGGGTAATGAAAATTACAGGGCTGTGACCATTTAAATCAAGTTTAAACACGAAAACTTGAAAATATAACTTAGCTTTTGCCCGCATCCGCATCGATGCATATTTCTTTTTCTTATTTTTGTGACGTAGTTTTTCTGTAGTAATAATTTTTCGTCTCAAAATCATGTTATATTTTGGCTATAATTTTAACCTGATTGCCATAATAGTCTCATCAATGTCTTTTTTTTTCTTTTAGTGTTAAATTTTAAGCCACTTAAGCAATATTTTGTAAACGAAAAGTGTATTAGATTATAATCCGTACCTTAAACATTATATAAGTAAAAGTTTAATTCAAATGAATTCAATGGTTTTTGTGTGATGCTCCAATGAACGGACGGACAGGAAGAAAATATTTGAAAAGAGTAAAAGAAACCCAAGGCAATATTTTTAATTATAGATTCAACGTAGAAGCACTTAAATAGTACATTCCATTTTTTTCTTTTTTTTTCAAAAATACCATTTATGTGAAGACACGCCGCTGTTACAGATTTACAATGATATAATTACAATTACTTTATATTCTGTATTAAATATTATCAGCCAGTTAGCTGACAAAATATTTTGGTGTTTCGTAGTTTCGAGAAAATTACGTCGTATTGGAGATTTCTTTGTAACCGTTGCAACTGAAATATTTAAACTTTTTCGTCAACGTTGAAAAGCAACCCTCAATAAGAGTATCCGATTGGAAAATATACTTGCATTATATTTCCATATAATTTTTTATCATATAAAATTCCAATTTATTAATATTCGATCGGTACAGAATTCACTGACTGTATTGTCACTTATAGAATATAAACAAACAATAAGCTTTCAAAATAATTAATATCAGCTGAACGGTATTAAAACGTCGATATATTTATATATCGCTCATACGTAATTTACAATAAATATTTGTTGAAAAATAAAAAAAATGGAAAAACAGAGTTTTTTTCATATTAAACTTAAATTAACAGAAACATACGTACATACATAACATGAACTGATATTGATCTCATCCTAAATTTCTTATACTCATGTGAATATACAAAAACATACTAAGCGCAAACCATTTCCACGAAAAGGGAGACTCAGAAAAGGAAATTAAATTATTTTAAAAAGAGAGAGATTAAATATCAATTACAGCGAGCTTTCACGAACAGAGAAAGCTCGCTCGCAGCAATTAAATTGAACTGATGGGATATTGATCAGAAGCGGCCGGCCGTACAGTGCGTGATTTTCATTATATTTGTTTTTTTTTAATTAATTTCGATTTTAATCTGCGTTACGAGCAATTTGTAGTCATGTTAGCAACTTAAACTTTGAAATCAAAGGCGTTATTACAATTTAATACGACGAAACTTTTTTAATAAACGTATGTAATTATCAGTTTCATGTGTATTATGTGAATAATGAAAACAATTCTATTTTGGGTCTAAAAATGAGTTGAAAGTGTTTCTTGATAAATAATAGCCTAATGCTGGCTTTTTATCAAAGTTACCTATTAGTCCCTATATTACATCTATTTTTATCGAACGTTCAATATTTTTAGGGTTTTTACCTCGAAAATAAAAAAAACGTTATAAGATCACTGACTTGTCTGCCTGTCTATGTGTTACAGCCATTTTCTCAGAAGGCATTTTACGAAGAATCTAAAAATTTCCCATAATAATAAAACATATATACCGGCACGTATCTCAGTAGCTGATACTCAAAAATATTTCTAAGAACATTTTAGTAGGGGTAAATGAAATACACGATTTTTTTTATAATTCCATGTAATGTGAGATAACGTTTGAAAAAATAGCTATGAGGATCTCGAAAATATTTTTCTATAATTTTAGGTCTTTTGACTTCCTGTTTCCGTGACGATTGAACCTAAAGTTATGGAACAAAAACCTGTCAAGCACGAAAAGAACTCGCACTATGAGGTTTTCGTGCACATTTAGAGTATTTCCACTTACAGCATTTACAAATATCAATTTTTCGAAACGTAAATTATTACCTTTTATGTATTTCACAGGCATAAAAACAATTTTAAATATAAAATTCTATAATTCCATTATATTTAGAAATCTATACTTGTGACAGACATACCATTATGTTGACTTTCAAGATTCTAGACCGACCGGAAGAAACCTATAAATTTTTATAGTCAGCAAGTAAAACTATTGTATGGATAAAATACAGGTCCTTTGGTTGCGTGAAACAAAAAAAATTTTACAACAATGTAATTTAGGATTTCAACTTGATACCTTAAGCCATTTCTGAGAAAAAAGGCTTCGATGGCCAAAAGGAAAGTGATAGATATAGTAGGCAATACTATATATATATATATATATATATATATATATATATATATATATATATATATATATATATTCGTTGCATAAAATTAATATTTTATCTAGTTTAATAGAAATACTATGTATTCTTAATTTTTTTTAAATCCCTAAATGCGTACAGAACTCTCCGAGTGTGAGTTCCACTCTTGCTTGACAAGTTTTATTTTGTTATATAATCTTTACGTTTTACCAAAGTTTCAAAATCATTTTGTTTAGATCTGACCATAATAAATATACGTTAGCAAAATATTTTTGGATTAATAGCAATAAATATTATAAATCTCAGGAACGTACCTAGCTTCAGGAATTGCCAAATCGTCACAATAGACCAGAAAATAATGATCGATATCCTCAAATCACTTCTTTACTCTTATTCACCTTGCGTGTCTTGGAAAATAAAAGCCTGCTTTTTCGTTCTGAAGACTGCCATCCTTGCGGAAGTCATAAATCACTTCCTTATATTCCATCAACAATATACAACACGTTCAATTGTCTTACGGTCTTGAGGCAAATTTATTCTAATAGTAGTTTATTCGGTTGGCTAATAAAATTTCAACCCCTAGTTATACTTGAAGCGTACCCAAGTACTAAGCCCTTCCACTTTTCCTAATTTATGCAATTATTTCTATAATACGTCATGATAACAATTGCTTTCTCGACCAGTTGAAGAAAAATATTTCTATATATATACATATATATATATATATATATATATATATATATATATATGTATATATATATATGTATATATATATGTATATATATATATATATATATATATATACATATATGCATATATATATATATATATATATATATATGTGTGTGTGTGTGTGTGTGTGTGTATTGAGTGTGTAGAATCTAATTAACAATTTGAAGTGAAAATAGCTAAAAAACAGTAAAATTACTTTTTTGCTAAAGATAACCTGTATAAGTTAATTTATAATAGTACTTGTAATTTATAATAGTACTAACAAATTTCTAATAGTACTTATAATTTATAATAGTACTAGCAAATTTCTAATAGTACTTGTAATTTACAATAGTACTAGCAAATTTCTAATAGTACTTGTAATTTACAATGGTACTAGCAAATTTCTAATAGTACTTGTAATTTATAATAGTACTAGCAAATTTCTAATAGTACTTGTAATTTACAATAGTACTAACAAATTTCTAATAGTACTTTTAATTTACAATAGTACTAGCAAATTTCTAATAGTACTTGTAATTTACAATAGTACTAGCAAATTTCTAATAGTACTTGTAATTTATAATAGTACTAGCAAATTTCTAATAGTACTTGTAATTTACAATAGTACTAGCAAATTTCTAATAGTACTTTTAATTTATAATAGTACTAGCAAATTTCTAATAGTACTTGTAATTTACCATGGTACTAGCAAATTTCTAATAGTACTTGTAATTTACCATAGTACTAGCAAATTTCTAATAGTACTTGTAATTTACAATAGTACTAGCAAATTTCTAATAGTACTTGTAATTTACAATAGTACTAGCAAATTTCTAATAGTACTTGTAATTTACAATAGTACTAGCAAATTTCTAATAGTACTTGTAATTTACAATAGTACTAGCAAATTTCTAATAGTACTTGTAATTTACAATGGTACTAGCAAATTTCTAATAGTACTTGTAATTTATAACAGTACTAGCAAATTTATAATAGTACTTGTAATTTACAATAGTACTAGCAAATTTCTAATAATACTTTTAATTTACAATAGTACTAGCAAATTTCTAATAGTACTTGTAATTTACAATAGTACTAGCAAATTTCTAATAGTACTTGTAATTTACCATAGTACTAGCAAATTTCTAATAGTACTTATAATTTACAATAGTACTAGCAAATTTCTAATAGTACTTTTAATTTATAATAGTACTAGCAAATTTCTAATAGTACTTGTAATTTACCATGGTACTAGCAAATTTCTAACAGTACTTGTAATTTACAATAGTACTAGCAAATTTCTAATAGTACTTGTAATTTATAATAGTACTAGCAAATTTCTAATAGTACTTGTAATTTACCATGGTACTAGCAAATTTCTAATAGTACTTATAATTTACAATAGTACTAGTAAATTTCTAATAGTACTTGTAATTTATAATAGTACTAGCAAATTTCTAATAGTACTTGTAATTTACAATAGTACTAGCAAATTTCTAATAGTACTTTTAATTCATAATAGTACTAGCAAATTTCTAATAGTACTTGTAATTTACCATGGTACTAGCAAATTTCTAATAGTACTTGTAATTTACCATAGTACTAGCAAATTTCTAATAGTACTTGTAATTTACAATAGTACTAGCAAATTTCTAATAGTACTTGTAATTTACAATAGTACTAGCAAATTTCTAATAGTACTTGTAATTTACAATAGTACTAGCAACTTTCTAATAGTACTTGTAATTTACAATAGTACTAGCAAATTTCTAATAGTATTTGTAATTTACAATGGTACTAGCAAATTTCTAATAGTACTTGTAATTTATAATAGTACTAGCAAATTTATAATAGTACTTGTAATTTAAAATAGTACTAGCAAATTTCTAATAGTACTTTTAATTTACAATAATACTAGCAAATTTCTAATAGTACTTGTAATTTACAATAGTACTAGCAAATTTCTAATAGTACTTGTAATTTACCATATTACTAGCAAATTTCTAATAGTACTTATAATTTACAATAGTACTAGCAAATTTCTAATAGTACTTGTAATTTATAATAGTACTAGCAAATTTCCTCTCTTGCTTTCTTCCAGGCTTAAGACTGACAAGAATGAAAGAGAAAAAAAAAAGCAAGCTATTTCACTCCAACGCATTATAAACTAAACGACGTATACCAAATAGCCTGTATGAGAACAGACTTCGTAGGCATCGGAATATTGAATATATTCCCGAAATATGTTACACTTTTGAGCTTCGTGTAAAGAACAGCAAGGGTTGTTCTTTTTTTTAAATAATCAGTCTCAGATCTCTTTCAACTAATTATCGTAATCGTCTATCAACTAATTATGGTAAATGTGTATCAACAGGAATGTTCTTTCAAATTATAGTTCTCGTTCTTAAATATTCTGAATGAAATTTTAACTATTCAAAGGACACGGGACACATCACATCGTGAAACTATGTACTTGATTTGACGTAAATCCATTTTCTTTCATGTAATTCACGTGAAGGCTAATGTTGTCTTTAACGGAACACACTTGACATGTTTATACATAATAATTTAATATTCCGAAACTTTCAACAATCTTTCTAGAGAACGCCCTAATTTGTGGCTAAAAACCTATTAATAACCTCTATATTTGACAAATATCGTAAAATTTATTCGGAATTCATATTGTATTTAAAATCTACACATATAATAAAACTGTAGAACTGACGTGTCTGTACATTAAATATATATACGAAAAATTATTTCGGAATTTTTGTCTCTTTTTGAGTTTAATTAAGCGATTTCCATGAAGTTTTTACTGATGAATTCTATTGGAGTAGAGTAACATATCATTGTACTATGTTTCATTACAATCTACTAACTAAAAAGAAACTATAACAATTTGACGTTTCAGTACAAAGCGAACTTAAAAAATGTCTGCTTTCATAATTATGCTGACAGATGGCGTTATGTGTATCAATCTTACAGTAACATTAAAATTGTTTAAACATCCGCACAGAAGAAATCGTGAGCACAACTCTTTTTTTTTCAATTACAATTAGGTTCCAATTTCATATATTATCTAAACGATGACTTTGCTATGATTTTTGGAACTTTGGAAATAAAAACCTACTTGCTCTAAGATATTAATCTGCAACGTTACCTAATTACATATCTAACGGTTGTTGATTAGTATTATATTAGCTTTATTATATTAGATTAATATTATATTATTATATAAGGGACGTCTCTTTTAGAATATTTTACTTTATGCCTACTATATAGAAATGAAGCTGACATTTTTTGTACCTTTCTATGAGTAATTTCGTGCCTTTTTACATTGTCTGATTCAAATTATTCTTACCAATACAATAAATTACTTATTTGTATGTCTTCTTTCGCGTTTAAACTATCCAACAGATTTCAGGCAATTTTAAATTACAAGTAATACGTGGTTTAGTCCAGACTATCAACATGTAAATCCCGCGGCCACAGCGCTGCAACAGAACGATTATAATAAGTCTGTCTGGTAGCTTGTGTGCCAAATAATACATACATAGCTATATAATTATACTACATAATTCGCCTATTTTAAATCGATTTTTTAAAAAAAGTCCTTTACATTTTGCTAATACTGTACGAGTAAAGCACCTAGCAAAGCTTAATAACTCATATGAATACTACCAAATTGAGAAGGGTTGAAAAAAACTCACTATTTGAATTTTAATTAAAAATATATTTTCACGTGTTCGCCAAAATTTATATCAAAATTGTAACTACAGAATACAGCATTGCTTATAATATAATTTAAAAATTAATTTCTAAGCTCTGAAATTATTATAATATGTGTGTTTTATAAATAAACAACCTTGTATTACAAAATAATAAATGAGTAAATATTTTATTTATCTTTTTTCATGCACAAATTTTCCTTTAAACATTCGACAACAATCGATAAAAATATAATTCAACAAACAAACAAACAAACGATTCAAAACAAATAATTAAATTTCACTGACGAGTAGAATAAATCTTACTCTATCCACTGACCGTGCGACATTAAAAAGCTAAAGCTTAAAGCTCCCTAGAGTTTTTGTGATGTATGTCACGCACTAGCAGGCCCAGATCACGCAATCAGAGGCACACTGCGCCACGTTGCTTGGCAACCTGACCTTGGACTTTGAGTAACCTAGAGTCAGACTTTATCTATTTAGCTTGTCAAGTCAAGGGACTTTTATTGAGGTATTTTTGAAGAAATATTATAAAGGGTTCGATGTGGAAATAGTCGCATATCAAAAGGGTTCAGTATTTTATAAACCAGCCCTTAAAGAAGCTAAAAATAAGGATCAAATAAGGAAGGGCGGAACGCTTTATAAATTTATTTCTTTGTAAGATTCGGTAATCCGTACGAGGAAAATTTGAATTAAATTCTCTCTAACTACGTATACACCTGCCACAGCCTATATTTTACAATATATTTTAATGAAATTTCGTGGGTAATTTTGTCATAAGACACGACGAAAGGGGAAATAACGTATATATTGAAATTTGCCGACCTGTCACGTGGGATATATTTTACAAGTAGTATCATTTCTTTTTCTTTAAGTTATAATCACAAGCTTTAAAACTGTTTAAAAGCAGTATCATTTCTTTTTTTAAGTTATCATTAGAAGCTTTAAAACTGTTGTTTAAATTTTCATTGCTCTGGCTTTCTCTTTGCCAGTATATTTTTTAATTTTATATCGATGAAATTTATATAAGTTGTTGATTTACTTATTCGTAAATAAAATACGTTCTACCTATTTTAATGTTTATATATACTTGTGCTCCATTCTATTTTCAAAGAGAATAGTCGTAAATAAATAAATTCGATAGTTAAAATATGATTAAAACAAATATACAATCATTTAGTCGACGACTATTTATAAGGCTAATATTATTATACCCACAATATTAGTAAACCATGTACTATAAACACTATATTAACCTAATGAACTGCCACGATAAATAATACATATATTCGATAAATAGTATATAATAGTAAAACTACGCCGTTATTTTACTGATAAAAATTATGAAATTTAGAAAGGAAAAAGGGGCAATCCTTGCTGTCGATCATGCAAAACTCAGTGGTACAAAACATTTCGAATAAATATTCGATATTTCGACACGTAAAATGTCTGGACCCATATATGCTATTCATACACATATTTACTTCATAACACGTTGAAATGAGATAACTAGACTGAGTAAGTTTCAATTTGAATACAAAATAAGTGTATACACAAACTCCCGCAATACCAATTTTACTCGTATTTAATAGATTTTCATTCTAAGGTTTAAAATGTTTCTATTTTTTTTTGTATGTTTTTTTTCGATCAATGCCTTTATCTAGCATTTAAAAATTTCACACAAACTTTTCTTTGTCTACGCCAATTCTTTTCTCGATTTCCAAATTGAAAAACGGTGACTGAATCTTATTCTAATCTACTGATTAAAAACGAAGCTTCTTCTTAACCCATTATTTTCTCGATTTTGTTTTCTAAATTTAAAAACAATGTTGGGAGTTAAACTCTATAGCAGTTAAGCTTTATGTTTTGCGAAATTCACCTTAACGACTTGCGCTTGTTACCAATATTTTATTAGATGATACATCTGCCTGCGTATGACCGCACAAATATACATAGTACGATAAAAGACGATAAGCTATATCAAGCGAGTATCAACTGTTTACAGACGGTTACATAATTTGAATATACCCTGAATATAAAGGAGAAACTAGTTCAAATGGTTTTATCATTATGGGGTCTAAGACCGCGAAATGGAGCATCAGATCGACTCGATATACACAAACACGTGCTCTTTATGAGTTTGAACCCGCTGTGTTTACTGCGCTCATACTAGTCGCAGTACTGTAACGTCTTGGGTTCCAATTTCAATATTATATCTTTAATGTACCGTTAGTAATAAAAACCAGTAAAGTTATTTTTAAATTTAGAAAGCAAAAGTAAGAAAATTATCGATTAAGAAAAAGAAAAGATTCTTTTAAAAATAATGAAATGAAGCCTTGTTTTTATAAAAAATTAGAATAACCTTTAATCGTCGCTTTTAAATTTAGAAAATAAACTCGAAAAAAAAACAGTAAATTTAAATAAAAGCTGGTTTGAAGCCATCAAATGATAAAAAAATATGTTAATTAAAGGACAAAAGAAAAACAATTTGTGCTTAGCTGGATAAAGTTAAGACATGCGCATATGGAGAACTTATGTCGAGCAACCTGTGAAACATAACCAAAGGCTGTCAATTTGTTCGACGAGCCGTGGAATAATTAAATATATCTTGATCAATTTTAGTTTTGTCAACTAACAATATTATATGTGTTTTTTTTTAGCGTATTCGGTGTTACTAGGAAAGAATAAAATCAGTTTGTAATATATGCTCAAAATTCTAAAGTCTGCCCTGAAACAGCGGACCTGGGTTTTGGGACCTGATGACCATTGAAAATAGTTCTTTCTAAGATAGTATGTCTTCCTTCTTCTGGATTACAACTCTGCAAGTGGAACATCATCTGCAGCAGAAGGAGCGGCTCTGAAATAAGAGCAAGCAAGTTGTTTTTTTTGTGATTGATACCAGTCGATTTCTTCTTAGAATACTGTTTAATCAATGAAAAAATCCTTCAAATATTTACGCGCGGTCACAGAGACCGCGAACGAGTGATTTTCATTGACCCAAGTCGTACGCATGCATGTACAAAGTCAGTGAAGAGTAGCGCAAACATATAGGACGTAATAAAAAATTATATGAACGGACACAAGGCTAAAATATCAATATCTAATGGCATGATAGCCATTTGTGATCCAGAGCCTTTTTTTGGAGTCTGCATCTCTGCTTGGCTCTAGAGCGTCAATGTTTAATATTTAGTACTCTGAAATCATTATCGATAAGGTCCGCCAGCTTAATGGGGCTGTCTTATCTGCGTTTTCCAGTAGATTTCGCCAGAAGCAATTTGGTGACAGAATTACAGTCGTTCATTCCGACGATATGAGAAGTTTAGTTTAAACAATTAACTTTGATAAAATTTATAACATCTATTTGTTTGTATATCCTACATACGTTAAAATTATATCTTCTCTTCCATACGTTATTCCCTTTTCTACCTGCAAGGAAATTATACAAAATTTTCTTTCCCAAAATGCCGATCGCAACTGTCAGTCTTTGTTAAGGTCCATATTTCATAACTAGTGTAACAAACATTTTGTACGAGGATAATTACGAGTTTTTTTACCGTAATGTTTGTCTTAATAATTTATGTGTTGAACATAAAGAAACTCAAGATCAAAAAGTTCTTATGGTCTTTTAATCTTGAACGTTACACTACGTGGATGGTTAAAAGTTAATAAAATTTTGGACATTTTTCCATTCCAATGTCATATTTATATGATTTCTTGTAAGATAAATTTCTGGTAATTTTTTTTTAATCTAACCAACATCATTTCGAAATTATTGATCCAGTATTGACTGATTCCAGATACCGGATCTTGAATTCGATATCTGAAATTCATGATAGGTAAAAATATAATTAATTCAACGCGAAATTCAGAAGCAAAATTTGTATTTCTGTAAAATTCACAAAAAAATGTTTCTGAAAAGCTAACATAGAAAGAACTCATATTTTTAAATATTTGGAAAGTTCTTCGATTTTCCGTGTGAAATCTAATTTTCAATAAAAAAAAATGGCTTAGGGGTTTCGGAATCGTACTTTTACGCATTTATACAAAATTAAAATTTTAAAAAATTGTTTAGAATTTATAGATTTTTCAAAAGCAAACCTCCAATAATTTTTATAAATAAAATGCAGGAAAGAATAAAATCAGTTCATAACTAAAAAAAGTTATTATCATACATATAACGTTCTGATTTAACATCTTTGGATGTGATGATAATTTTAACATAAATTATACTTTTTAATTTTCGGCAGGGTCACGAACGCCATCTGAATTTTCATCAATAAAGAAGCAATTAACATAGACATTACCACAGCAAACACAAATGCAGCTGCAAACACCAATGTGTCAGTCCCACTTTCGGTAGTAATACGCGCCATCGCATTTCGTTTTACAACAATAAAGATTATAGGTGGCTCAGTTACTTCTTTGTAATAAACCATTTTTATCGTGTCTAACATTCTTTAGATTGTAACGAGTTATTTTTTCATAGTTGGGCTTGCAAATAAAATAAATATTTGGTACGTCCTTTCGCCGCATCTTCTATTGGAGATAATGAAATAAGTCTTATTTTTTTAAATCAAAGTGATATATAGTTTTTATACGGATTTATTTAAATTTACTTATTTTTTCACTAGATACAGAAAAGCTTTTAAAAATGGCATCGTATGATTTCCACCACACAAGACCATTTTGAAAAGTTTTTTTTCATTCTGATTGAAAGTCGTAAAAGTTTCAGCTGCTTCAAGTAATAATTTATTCTCGTTCAAAGTTTTTTGTAGTTTACCTCCATATGTTTGTATATTTGCATTTAATTTTTCCTTACGCAAACAACCAAAATATCAACAAATCTTGTTGATCAAAGGTTTGAGTTTATAATTGTTGTCATAAACATGACCCATGACAAGGTGGGGTGTGGCAAATAAAGGACAAAAATTACTATGCAATTAAAAATATAAAAGTCAAAAATTTAAAAGACCAAAACTATCATAATTATACAGCCAAGGTACGATATGTATGATAATATTAGTACAAATAAGACAACATATTTCAAAATTAACAACACTTTACTAATTTTTCTATGAAATAATATCCCACATGGTACATGAAATTAAAAAAAATATAATCTGTATTTACCCTCACATTAATTCAAATATGAAGATAAATCTATAAAAGGGCTACAATAAATGAATAAAAAATACATAAGATCATAATATAAAAAGAAAGTCTAATTCAAGGATCAATCACATATACATATACCTTTTCCCTTGTGATCTCACTAACTTTGCCATACAAATTTCACCACTTTCATTAGTTATTCAATTCTGTATCTCAAACCATAAAACGAAACCCTTGTAAGATCATTTGCAAGTCATAAATGACTTAAATACCATGCGTAATATCAATCGTAAATACCATGATACTATAAATACCATGAGTAGAAACCTGAACTTTGGCATATTGCTACATCTTATTGAGCCATGTTTTTGCGTTAATATTTTTTAAAATATTCGCATAAGAATTGAAGTTGATATATAAAAAAAAGAAAGTACTCTACAGTACTTTCTTTTTTTTATATATCATGTGGATATAATTTGAAAGAACTTGTCAGAAAGAAAAAAAATCACAAATTTCATTTGCACGTATCTTACGTGCAATTTAAATTTATTACAGAAAAACTAGCAATTAATCTTGATCATAATTGTTTTCAAAGACCTTAGGCCCTAGAAATATGTGGGCAATACATACATTGTTATAAATAATATTTTTGGATAGTTTAACAGAAATACCAAATATTTATAACTGCATAAATGTGTACATAACCCTCTTAGTGCGAGTTCTACTCATAACTGGTAATTTTTTTAAAGTTATTTTACAAATAAAAGTACTCAGACTCAAATTACGCAAACAACAATAATCACGTACTCCCACTTCGGAACGCATACGATATCTGAGCGTATTTAAAACTGAAATTGGGAAGATGGGAGAAGGTCAGACACTTGACCTCACTGACCTTCATTTTTTTATCCAGAATGGTTATTCTACTAGATGTGTTCCTAAGAACTTTAAAACTATTTAGTTAATTACTGATATTTTCTTTTTAAATAAATGAAAGACCTATCAAGGGTAATTAGAACTGGCAAAAAGGATTTATTTGGTCCTAAGAGGGTAGCGTATACATTAGGGTATGTATAAATATTCAAGGGTACATAGGATTTCCATTAAACTATATACAAACTTTAGTATCTCACGACCTAAATATATTACCACTACATCTTTCACAGACATAAAACATGATGCATGTCATAAAAGTTATAAGATCTAAGACAACCGCTATAATTTTCCTGTAATCCCCCATTCAGATTTTACCAACGCTATTTTCTTAATAATTTTTGGCTCAGTTGTTTCGGAAATAAGGGGGGAATGCTTTATAACCGCAAATTTTTAAAAACATCTTTTAAAATATTCAATTTGAAATTATAAAAAGAAATATTTTTGTATTTATCGTAACAAGTCCGATGAAATAATATCCCACATATCCCACATCCCACACAAATAATATCCCACAAAAAAATGTAACCAGTATTTACCCTCACATTAATTCAGATATGAACATTTTTAAAAAATTAGGTAAGAAGTTAGCTGGTGTAAAATGTGTAGGTTAATAATATGTCATGATAACCATAAATAATATGTCCTAATAACCATGCCAAATTTCAAGTTTACTCGTCACAGGGTTGTTGAAAAAAATGGCTGTGAACACAGAGAAACATAAACACATTGCCTAATATATATTTTGTAGGCGTAAAAATATTATTACAGTTTTCTTTGAACCTTAGATTGGGCTTTTAAAACCCATATTTTTATTTTAATTTTAGGTCGAATAGTTTAGGAATTAAAGGCCCATATTTTCTTGCTTATGTTTCAGTACGTATTTTAATATCAAAAATTATGAACAAAGTATTTTTGAGACCATAAGGGTCTCCCTTTAAAACGATATCCTACTACTAGCCTTTTCTAACGATATCCCTGATAACTGTATATGAAATTGAAAAAAATTTGGTGTATTTAATATAAACCTTCTAAAAAAATTTTCACCAAAACATACTTTCCAATTTTGGCTATGTGAAGGTTAATATGCTTCGTTACTATGCCAACTTTTACTTTTCTGCCTAAAGTGTTTTCTGAGAAAAACGGTTGTGACGGACAGAAGAAGACACGTAAATTATGTTATAAGGATTCAGTTCTTCCTTTTAATATGTATTATCTTTTTATTTAATTAACATTTCTTGCGCCGAACTTTAATGAGAAAAAGTTCATAATCAAACAGTTTCTTTATTTTATTTTTTAATTAAACTATAATTTTTTTATGACTGTCATTGTCAAGTACGAGTAAAAAAACAAAAATATGAAAAAGTAAAGCCTCAAGCTTAATCTAAAGGTCGTGTAGTGTATATCAGCATTATGTAAAATAATATACGTATTACATAATGATACCATTAAAAAAAATTTAAAAAAAAAACAAATAGTACAGCAACATTAAAAAAAACAAATACTCTGCACACTAATTAGTAACATATTGACAAAAATGAAAGAAAATAAGAACAATATAAACTGACAAATTCTAAAGGCAACAAACATTTTTCAGGTAACTTTTTCATAAAAATATAAAATAGTGAAATAACTAAGCAAGAAGGGTTTAATAACTTGTAGGCAAGTGGGTACGGCCGAACAACTCACTCGCCCTTGGTATTTATAGTTCAAGTCTAAAGTCAAGTCTGGTGGTGTTATTGACCTGAAAGAGTTTAACCCGCACCATTTCGATTACGGTTAATCAGCTCCATGATTAACCGTGAATATAAAATTGTCATATGTGAATAAAATAATAACTGCATGCTAGTTTTATGCTATATTTACAATTAAACATTTTCGGTTGCTTACTCTTTAAAAACTTCAAGGAAAAGTTTGTGATGACAGCTATAATGTTAAGTTGAAAACTCACTAATTTTCTATTAAAAAATATAGAAATTTGAAAAAAAAATCCAAATTTAAATTTATTATACTTCAAATTTGTCCAAAAGGAAAAATATTATTCCTTCGTTAATATCTGCAAAAAAATAATTTCTGACTTCGAAACTGAATGATGCATAACCAATGACAATAATAAATACCCATTTCCCTACTTGGCCGACTATCGTAGTGAAACAAAAATAGGCGTAGAATTACAGTAATCATATATTTTTAAAATCATCATAAATGAAAGGAAAAGATTAGAGAGAAAAATTTGTTTTTATATTCATCATCAAGATGATCAGCCCTTATTTATCCACTGCTAAACATAGACCTTCACTAAGTTCACTACTGTACAGTGGTCCTCCGCCTTCCACCTCTAACTGCGTCCACTTAATTTTTTTTTGAATCGTTATTTTATCTGACTGGGGTGCTATATTCTACGGTCTTACTAAATCAATACGCTGAATAATTATAGCCAACGCAATGTCATAATATTGCGGTTTCTGGTGAAATTAAATAAAGGTAAATGAGAAAACAAAACAAAAATGGGAAAATGAAAAAATTTCATTAAATTTTTATTCGATAATAATATGACATGAGATTTTACCGATGTCGCCGAATCACTTGAAACCAAATTTTACAACCTGTACGTGTTACATAACAGAAGCAACTTTTTATAACGAAAGAAAATAGAAATTTCGCAAAATATTATGTTTACACAGAAAATTATTTTAAATAAAAAGATTAAGTGGGACTTTGATATCTAATTTCCGATTCCTTTTCTGGCGATGTAATAATATATACTTGCACCTTGTATAAGCCAGTTTCATATCATCGAATATTCAATAGAGAAAATGGGATTATTTAAAAAAAAGATTATAGCAAGCGTATATAAGAATTACAGCGAGCTTTCGTAAACATAACACGCTAGCTTGCACCCAGCAATTACATTGAGCTGATGGGATATTGATAAGATACGTCCAGTTATAGAATGTATGAATTTCGTTACATTTACTTTATTAATTGAATTTAAATGAAATTTACGGTAGGAAATTTCAAATTCAGGGCTTTTTGAATCGACGAAGTTTATTGTGAATATTATAAAATATTATTTGACATTAAGATTATTTTATTTCAATAGTAAATTCATGGCACTTCTGATCACTCGAAATCACGATTTTCTATACTCGAAATCACGATTTTTTGCGGTGCTATTTACAATTTTTGTTTTTTTTTTCAAAGACTATAACAGCTGAAAAAAGGATTCCTTTTAGAATTGTTTCTAGATAATTGCACAACCTACAATGAACCAGTAATAATATCATAGCAAGCTTTAGCAAAATATGATAAATCATCTTTTTAATTTATACCTTTGCTAATAGCCCACCTGAAGATATTGTATTACAACAAAGCCTAGGTCGTGGTAAACAACCTAAAGAAAGTAGAAATAATACTACATCACGTAGTTTCATTTAATTGTAAATTATGCTTCATTAAATATTTACTAAGAATAAACGAGGAAACCAACGAGTCTGCTCTGCTGCATATGAAACAGATTGATAAATAGTGACTGCACTGATATGCATACTCGTATGTAAGAAATATCTTAAATAAAAGAAAAACGGATACATAAAAAAAATACTAACCGTAGTAATTAAATTGGCTGCTGTAATCAGATTACTAGTTATCTGGGTTTGCAACGTTTTCTTTTTGAAAGCCATGAATGGAAAATAAAATTAAGTTAATATCAAAAGCTATATCCAACACAGAATTTAATAACATCAAAATGCACAAAAAGCACTAGAATCACAAGCGGACATTTGCATGAAGACGACAAGTAAAATGTGGTAGAAAGAAAGTTACTAAGTGTATGCAAAGCTGGCAAAAACTGAAAAATAAAAACAACTCTGACACGAAGGGATAAATATATAACCTGTCATTAATTTCAAGATGCAAATCTAAGGGCAGGGTTCCGTAATTTGATCTTATTAACGAACATAATTTTAATTAAAATTCCTAATTATTGTTAATTTTTCAAATTAAGTTTGAAGAAGTTTCAAAAAGTAACATCCAAACTTCATGTTTTGCAAATTGGACTTAATAGTAGCCTCCAATATGCATATAGGTGAAGTGTACTATAAACTTGTTTTGGTAAATTTAATTTCGTAACTTCGTAGGCGTTATAAATGTGTATAAATAAACCAAATTTCAACTTTACAATTAATAGTTTGCAAGTAAACGACTTAAAATCATTTAGTGAAATACAAATAATAGACGATTATAATATAGATCTGAAAATAAATTCGTTAGTCAGATGGAATACAGTATCAAAGCGAACACAAGAAAAAGACTGTCTCTCCTTTTTTCTGCAAATTATTAAAGGATTCAATAAACAGTAAAATACAAAAATGGACCAAAATTTTGTGAGAGACAAATAGGAAATAAGTCCTTATATACTTACATAGATGAAAAATTACATCTTCAACATCCCAAAATTTCTTACCTTATTTCTCCATAATGCATGAAAACAATAAAAATAACAATCACCTTTTATTACCGTTATCTTTTTAAAGCTTTTCTTGTCGCTTACAATTTATTATATGCCCACTTATATTTTGACGATACGCAAAATCAGATGTTATGGACTTCTAATTTACTTTCCATTAGTTATTCAAATTATGTGCATATGTAATCAATGCTTGGAAAAAATAGTCTTCATATATGTTTTTTTTGGCATAAGCACAATTAACAGGAATAAAAAATAAAATAAATAAATCACTCGTTTCAGTCCTGAACAGATATCCTTAGCAAATGCACTATTTTGGATGCAAATTGTTGGAAATTTACAATCACAGCTGGCAATAATATTATATAACTATAAATAATATATAGCTGACCGTAATACGAAACTAACATTGGTAAATACTTGTTACAATTACATTGCTTGAACAACATACGTGCAACGGAAACTAAACTTTCGACCAAACCTAAAGCTGAAATAAAGAAATTAAGAGATGAAAAAGCGAAATTAAATTCCATTACCACTAAGACCGTATTGACTTAATCTACTGGTGGTGCAAAATTGAAAGTCCAAAGCTCTCTTGAGACTTTATGATGTATGTCACGCACTTGGGAAGATCACGCAAGCGGAGGCAAACTGAGTCACGATGCCTGGCAACTTGACCTTGGATATGGAGTGGACTAGCTGAAGCGTATCTATTGAACTTACAAAATCCTCATGTGCGGTAGACTTTTATTCAGTTATTTCTTTCTAAACGTTGCAAAGGAGTAAGATTTAAAATAATATTTATCGAGAAGAACCTATTATGTCTACATATAAGTACTCCACCAAGATGTAGTAAACAATTTTTTTATAAAACGTGACATTGAAAATAATCAACCCCATGGCTAATTATCAACCCCATGGCTATAGTTATAAAAATACGATTTAGATCAAATGCATTTTGCTTGACATCACATTCTTAAAATAAATTGTCAGAAATTTTATTAAGCTATTTGATCCTCCTAATCTTCCACACAAATACGGCTTCAAACTTAAAACGGCTTATTATTTCTTAAATTAGATAGAACTTTCAAGGTTCCTACTACAAGTCGCTCATCTTAAACGATAAAGTCACAACGTCTACATTAAGACATTTCTTATAAAAACATTGACGGCATGAAATCGGCTTTCATAATTTCCATGTATACAACAGTTTTAAAGACTAATTCATTTACAGAAGAAGTCTTTAAAACTTTCCTTCGCCTTTCTTCAAAACATTAATTGCACAAAAAATATGCAAAAGGTAACTATACGCTTCCTCCCATTAAAAATCGCTGTCGATTAATAATTGAGTATTAAGTAGTACCTCTTAATTATAGACCAACCTGTACTTGCTGTTATTTATAATTGAGGCTTAAATTAAATTAACTAAGATTCAAAATATAAGTAACAAGAAGGTTAGGGTTTAAAATACACTAAAAAACTATACCAATAACCTCCAACTAAAATACTACACAAGTTGAAACAGGTCTTCAGGCTGATGCAGGTTACAGGCCACACAGGCTAGGGGCTAAATTTGAAGCACAGCATGGTAACGATCTTCGCGTGTATCGTATTTTTATTTAATAAATTCAGAAGAAAACATCTCAGACAAATAATACTTCTTTAAAAGTCCATTATATCATCCTGCCAATCGCGTTTCCAATTCATCTCCCAAAAAAAAATTAACAAAACCTTCTCAAACTAACTGAATCTAGATATGGGACCTCCTCGTAATCTCCACAAAGGACCATTAATAACAGAAACTCGAGACATTCTCGCCCGCGAAGCTCGGATCGAATACTTTTTCCTCCCCTTAACGGCCATTGCTCCGCAAGTATTTCAGTAAGGGAAGTATGTTGACTATTACCTTCTGTGGAGATTGATATTAATCGTTAGGATGGAGGCTGGACGAAGTTGACTTCCTGTCAGCGAGGAGATGGCGATCCATCATTGTTTATTGCAGCAGATAGCTTCTAGCGGATATTGCGTTCTGTCTTGCGATTGGAGACATGTAACCATTGTCGGAGTTTAGTTAAGTGAATCATCTGGAAATGTTTGGTTACGTAATTTTAGTTCCATGTTCTTTTTCAAGCCACGTGATATATTATATGTCAACAGAAGAATACTGAACGGAATTTGCTGAGAACTACAAATGTGGGAGAGGAATTGACTTGAAAAGGGAAGTATAAAAAGTTGTAAAAGACATATAAATTCATCCAAGTTAATGTTTAAATATGTTTATTGAAAATGAATTCTGGTGTCGGGAGATTCTATTTATTCTTCAATTATGGTTCTTAGCTGTTTGCAAAACTAGAGTTTGTGCAAAGACTTCGAATGAAATTTATGGAAAATAAATAAATCTATATCTGACTTCGTTGAGGCTATCTAAGATCGAGAATGTGACAACTATATTTGCTATGAAACTATTTAAATTTATGTCTTTCTACAAATTCAGAGTAAGTAGGTATGACAAAGTTTATGATTCTTGGATCTAATTCTCACAATCTGAAAGTAGCTTTCTTCCTAGAGGAAAATACTGATTTGGCAAGGGAAATATACTTCTTTTATACGCATCATGCGTTTACTTGGCACTTTGACAATATATTTGACGAGGTTTCGAGTTTGATTGCATTAATGAATAATAAATAAATCGTTAACTAAGTTAACTAAGTAACATAAGTAAACTGATTTAAAAATAATGTCCCACACGTATGTATTTAAGTGATTTAAATTAATTACAAATAAACGTAGCATGTGAGTAGGGAATTTATTAAAAATAACCAACGTTTCCACACAATTCGGAATAAGTACCTTAGTAAGCATTCATCGTTTCAAAAGCCCTAATTTGAAAAATTAGGACTTTTAGAGGGTCCGCATCTATTAATAAACATTAACAGATGTGTAATTTATGTGAGGAAAATTGTTAAAGACTACTAAATCATCATGGAATAAAAGGAAATTCGTTTTAATTATTTCTGATGAAACATAGGTTCACCATTGTATAATAGAATCTAAGTGAGCAAGAGTGGAATGGCACAGATATGCAAAGAAGAAAACTTGCGTGAATTTTATTGAAGAACATAAATCTATTAACGTAGCGAAATATTTTATACTTTTGGAAAAGATTATAGCAACTTACAAGTGCAAGACATGAAATTTTTCCATTCAAAATACCAAAATTTTTGCATGACATCGCCTAATCCGTATGCCTTCATCACAATTTAATAGAAATTTACTTGATTATCAAGCTCCTTGTATATTTAGCTCCTTATGATTTGTCTGGATCAATAAAGGTATCGTTGAAAGGGAAGCATTTTCAAATAAATGAGATCATCGCAAAAAATATTTTACTCCCTGTGAAAATGGAATTAAACATTTATTATTCTGATAGCAAAAGGTGTAAAATAGGTCTAAAAAGAGCCAATTTATTTTTTTGAAAATTAAAATTGAAAAAAAAAAAGAAAATATATATATATATATACATATTTTCTTTTTTTTTTTTTAAATTTTAATTTTACAAAAAATAAATTGCCTCTTTTTAGACATATTTTACACCTTTATATATATATTATTTTTTTTCACTGCACGCCACAAATTTTGCTTTTTCAGTCGCGAAAATTCAAATCAAGTTTCCCACTAACTCCCGCTCAAAAAGAAAAGTTTTTCTTTTAAAATACTTAGCGTAGGACTAGATTTCCTTTCACCAGAGGACTTGCAATAATGTTTTTCTCTGTTGCTTATCCATTAATTACATCATCATTAATTTTTATGTTATAAGTTTACGAAATAGTTAGTACTTCACTTCAATTCACATTTTGAAATTTATTTTTCTTCATATCTTGCATAAACTCCACGAATTCCTAGTTAGATTTCATTATAGATATATAAATAACTAAATTCCAATATCCATCGTATATACCATTTATATAAAGAATATAAGATCAGATGCAGCCGTGTTCCAATATTGGTTTTTAATATCAGAGATAACCTGCAAATCCACTCATAACATTTGCTCATTGATTATCGGTGAAAGTGTAGATTAATTGGAAAACGGAGCGATCCATCCCATCTAACTCCTGCGCTAATTTGAGTAAGTGTCGGAATTTCACTCGCTTCCGCGGCGCTGTATTTGAGCTTCATGAAAATTTAATATATTTTTGTTTACTTTAACAGCCGAGTTAGCTTCGTACCGCAATTACTTCGTGTTTGTATATTTTTTCATAAATGTATATTTAGACAAATTAATTTTGCTCCTGAAGATGTATTTGCTCTTTGGAACCTAAAGTATACGGTAAGAAAATTGATTTTTAAGATTGTACTTCTAACATAAATGCTGCAGGGGATTTGTATACTTTAAAAATATTGTCATTGTATACGTTACCACTCAGACACAACTAGTTATCGTTTATTATTCTGGTTTATGATTCTTAAAATATTTTTCCTACTACATATATCCAACAAAATAGAGTACTATTTATAGACTAACGATCTATTATATCCTCATTATGGTTCCCAGGGATGTTCATAAACAACCCCAGGGAAGGCCAATAACTATTTTAGTAATTATTCTCTACAGGGCGTAAGATAAGACTTACTAGTTAGTGATCTTATCTCTACAGCTCTGTAAATTGATACGAGATATATTTTGGTTTCTATAATTATCTTATAATAATAACTCTCCAGCTTAATTTGTTTTCTTATTTCTCAGCTACAGATGAAATCCCCATGTTCCCCTTCAATTATGATTTTATTTAAAAATGTTTACCCTTTCTTCTTCATTTTTTTTCTATAGCATTTTTTCTTTTGTCTTCGATTAATCCCCAAAGGTCTTATAGCTTATAAATCTGAATGCCAATTTATAAATTCATATAATCTCGCGGCGACGCATAATTAGTAATTTCGCGACCGCAAATTTTCTATTAAGGCAACGGACCCTTGAGACGCCATCTTTCGATAATACTATGAGGTACATGAAAGTAAATAAATAAAATAACTAAATAATAGTGCTAGCAAACTTATTACTATAAGCTTACTTTAACGAACTTATTTAAACAAAATCACGGTGCTTTTATGAATTAAAGTAGAGGAAAATAAAAAAGTATAACGATAACAACATACAGTTTGTCCCGTAAGGAGTGGATCACCAAAATGTCGGTGATAGAGGGGTGCTACACAAGCGAAACAATAAATTGTATTAACCTAGACCTAATAGTTTTAGAGCAACGATTTTTTTAACTTTTTTTTAATTTTTGTTACTGCGCATGAAAATTTTTTTTTATTAAGTACATACGTGCGGCTTGCCGAGCATTCCCATCACATAGCCCGTAAATGAAATACATTTCTGCATATTCACGAGCAATTTAGATTTGAGGCATTTTGCAATTCAGTCGGTCAAACAATATCCAAATCACGAGTACAAAATATGGCCCAATTCAAGCGTAGGTCAACAAATAAAAACAGTGGTAGGGAAAAAAACAGCAAAAAATAAAAAGAGACAGCGAAGCAATTCTGATAAGCGGTTGTTTTGATCGTAAGCATTTGTAGATTGTAGATTTATTTCAATAAAGCAGGTATTTTCAGAATATTTACAGAACTAATTGCAACAATGAATTTTTGAATTCTATGTAAATTGTAGATGTTTTTGAAAGAAGGTTCCATATGGTGGGTTCCACACAGGTTAGAATTGTTCAAAAATCACTTTTCATATTCTGTAATTGAAAAAATGCACATGTTGCCAATAATAACGAATAAATAACATTTCAATTAGGAAGACAAATGTCCTTTTAAAGTACTTGGACAATAAAAAAAAGCAGAAATAGTAATAATACCTAATAATTGTTTTTCATACGCTGTAACAAAAATTTAAAAAAAAATCATATCTCTCAAACTATTAGGCCTAGGACAATAAAATTTATTGTTTGAATATAAGCGTAAATTTGATAAATACTTATTATTGTAATGTATACTTTATATAAATTTTAGACAATTTTTTTTTTCGAAAACTAACCAAATATAGGTAGATAGCGTTAAGATAAGCGTGAAAAGCTCATTTTTATTTAAAACATAATACAATATTAATTGTGTATATTTGAATAAAAAATGTCACTACCCTACAATAGAATTTTTTCACTTCACTACAATGGCAAAATGATTTCTTAATTGGGATGGCAATTCTCTATTTTTTGTATATTCGTATGACGTATGCAAAATTTCGCCACCATTTCCAATGAATTTCACTCATTTAGGATACATTATTTTGATTATTTTTTTCGAGGCACACATTCTATTATTGCTGAAAACGTCATTTTATGCTAATTTACAGCGTTATATAATTACAGCGTTTTTGGGTGTCTTTCCTTGATAAATAAGTGAAACGTGTAATTTCAAAATATTCATTTTGTTCACTTTTAAACAATTGTGTTTTGAAGTTTTTAAAGTATTTTAAATATTTTATGGTATTATTATTTGTTCATCATTAATTGCATAAAATACTTGTTACAAAAATAATTGACTGATTGTTATAAAAGTAATTGTAATAATTTTTCGCATCGCGTTTGATTACACTATCCCCTTCCGTTTTTTGCTTTCAATTGCTATATTTCGAGAAAAAACTGAGATAGCTTACCAAGAGTTTACCGATAACGTAATTTTTTATTAGGGTAAGTAATTTATTATTTACGTTTGTATTTAATTTTTACTTATACTTTTTATGGTAATGAAGAAAATTAGATTTTATAATGAATTTTCTTTCACACCTATTTTCTTGGCAAGCAAAGGTATTCTTTTGTTCTTCAATATTTTTTGAATTTATAATAAGGAAGTACGGAATAAATGCTTCAATTATTTTATAACTACACTTCTGTGTTAAATTTCATAGTTGTGCCTTATTTTATAGGAGCGGCCAAAGGGCTAGCGTTGCATTTTAAGTCGGGCACCCGGGGTCTAATTAAGTAGATAAAAATAAAATATTTAATGTAAAATGATTTGTGAATGCAAAAACTTTCACATCATGGAAAGTACTGTAATATTGTTTTATTTTACATTCGACCTACGTAAAGAATATTCATTCCTTATGTTAGGCATCCAAAAATTTTAATTTCATTTTTTTTAAAAACCAAACAAATTATAAATTGTGATGATAATTGGAATTCAAAAAAATTTAGAAGCCTGGGACGCCTGGCATATGTAAAACATCTAATTTGTTTATAGATTTATATTAAAATATTTTTGTTTGAACGAATCGGAAAAACAAATGTGCGGATAGTTGTTAATAAAATATTAATTAAATTGTATTATTTTATTTTTATGAAATAATTTATCACAGAAATATTTCTTAACAATTTATTGAAAATACATTTTTAATTTTATAATACTGTTAGCGGATAAGACGCAAAGCTAGCCAAATTAAAGAAAGGAAAGAGTCGACAAGACGCGAAGCTGGCCGATTGGTGTCAAGGCATTAAAAAATCACACGTAGACGGGTTCGAATTTCGTGCAAAATATTTGCAGCAAAACTGCATCGTTTAAATTCATTTCCAAAGTTACATTCTTTTCCAGTACACATGTGCATTTATATTTTTGTCTCCAAATTTTATAATTATTTAGTCCATTTCTATTGCAATTCTACATACCTAACAGCATTCATTCTTTAACTGATAATGACTGAATTTTGATAATAATTTAATCGCAGCTTAGCTTTGAATCGACCATAAAATTTGGTGAAATGCCGAAAGTTAAACACTGTTATTTGATTTTACACTAAAACTACAAACACTGATAAACACTGACGTAATTTTACAGATATGTAACTGTTTTGCAAGGAGTTTTAAGTAAAATAAGAATTGCTAGCAATTTCTTTTTTTCAGGCAGCACGAAACAAGAAAAACGAGTGTTACTTTTAGTGTTACTTGGTAATCTATAGCAATGACAGTTGTGTCATTATTTTTATACATATTTAATTCAAATCATTCATTGAAGCTTATTTGGAAAACAAATATTTAAACAAAATAACTTTCAGTCTTTATTAAATAAATCTAATGAATTTTTCTGGGATGCGTTGTGGTAAATGACTTTTTGTTGAAATGATTTTTTAATAAATAGTAATAAAACAAGTGTACAACAAATAAATAAATAAAATATTATTAAAATATTTTAAACTATACATAAAATAATATTAAAATATTATAAGCTTGCGAACTAATTACAACGAACAACGATTTTGACATCAACCAAGCTACTCATCCCAACTAATTTACAATAATTTCAAGTACCATAGGTTTAATACAAAAATATTTCAACGTTTCATATTTGTTTATTATTGAATAATATTTCAGTGATTATTTAATATTTGTCTATTAATAATAATGGTTCAAGGGGCCTTCGCAAACTGAACATCTATTTACACTGACCAATTTGAAATGTATATTAATGATGCAAAAAGCTAACCAAGACTACCTCACTTAATAGGCAGTTTTTTCAAGTCACTCATAGCAACCCGCGTTTTTATTTCTGTGCAGTTTCGCTTAAATCCTTTAGCCATCACATATAAATTGATGTAAATGGTTCATGTATAGCAAGTTACGTGGTATTAATTATACTTGCAATTTAATATTTGACCCAGTTTCTCATATGTTTGAAAATAAAATGAAAGGCGTAGCGAAAAACAAATATGCTCGTTACGAATAAATTTGATATGAAATGAATACAAGGTCTAAGATCTTAAGATATTTTCTATTTTTTAATGTCTCTTCTAATATAACACATCAATTTTTCTGCATATAAACAACATATTTATGTTCATAGCTGGACTTTCTTAAACTAAAACGTTTAGTAAGCATATCGATCGCCTATACGAACCTGCGTGATTTCAATACACTTTTACGAGGCCGTATTGTTTCTACGCACGCCTTGACCGCGCCCTCCTTATATACATCAGCGGGTAGCGGGCAACCGATACAACGAGCGATAAAACTCTAAATAACCTTTATCGCGGAAACTCAGCACTTACTGACAACACGGATTTGGAAAATAGACCGCTAATCATAGTAAAAAGAGCGGTAAAAACGTCATGGTCGGTAAGGTTTGAAAATTAATGGCATCTTTCTTTTTTTTCATCGGAAAATTATGGTATATATCTAAATTTGCAGAGAAGCTAGCTTTCTTCAGTTTGCCGCAATTTTCTCTTCTAAGTAAGTTTCGAACTTTTAACTTGTCGTGTCTTTTGACTGTCGCATCTTTAAATCCAATAATTTTCCTTAGGGTGCGATAAAAAGAGATTACCTTAAAAGTGGTGCAATGAGAAGGTAGTGTGAAGGAAAGCACGTTTCTGTCAAATGTTAGGTATAGTCAAACCGGCATAAAGTGGGAATAAAGGCCTTATCAAGATTTTTCTAAAACATTTCATTCCCATGCATCATATGCGAATAATTCATCTTCAGTCATCATGTTAACTCCAATTATCTCATTTCTATATATTCATGAAAATATTCTAATATTTTGAGATTTATAAGTATAAAAAAAACTTAGTAAGTACGTAAAATCTACAAAATAAGCCGTTTTATTTTTGTCATATACAGAGAAAGTAAAACTTTTGCAGACTCGATATTTTTGCTTTTTTCCAACACAGTATTTTTGCGCCCATTAAAAAAATATTTAGTTCCGCCGTCAAAAACATATGGGGCCATTTTTTAAACTTCGTAATGGTTTATGCTTTGTTTATCAATTATTTTGAATTTACCAAAAGAAAGTATTATCCAGAATGTTTTCAGATTTATCATTTACACGATTTTAAAAAGTTGTTATATCTTAGTTCGAACGTAACGATTACACCATAACGTGACTATACGTAAAATTTACACCATAACGTGACTATACGTAAAATAACGTAAAATTTCGGGAAAATATAACGCAAGATTTCGGGAAATTAATGTATACAATAAGAGAGAAAGTCCCGCGAAAATGGATTCGTTAGTCGACGAGATTAGCGCGGAAAAGCAGGAAAATGTGCTCCACCTCACATAAGTACCAGACATATTTTTCATCTCTACCATTAATCTACGAATATCATTAATCTGTTTATGGCATCCCTGACCAGAAAATCTGGAGTTTTATTTTTAATAATTTCTACTACTGCCAGTAAATAAATAGGATGAAGGGGGATGTGTATGTACGAAGAAGGAAAAGAAGTAATTATGTCTATATATCTGTTTATATTCACCTTAATACCGTCCCTTTCAAAGGAATATTAAATAAAATAAAATCAGTAAATTGCGTATTGAATTGATTCAGTAACGCCTAAAGCTGAGGAAAAATAAATTCATTTAAAAATTCTAATCAAATGATGGTTGCCAGGTCTTAATTTTTTTTAATATTTATTTAATTATCTCTTCAATAAGATATCCATAGGAAAGTAGCTCTTGTTTTGTCTTTATGTATTATATTGAAAAAAAGTTTGATAAATATGTTTGCCATGTACTAATTAATATACCTGTAAAAAACAGATATATATATATATAAAATTAGAATACAACTATTAACATTAGTTAGATTGGGGGAACGAAAAGACAAAAGCGCAGAAGGAATGAGATTTAGGAGAGGTCTTACTTTTTCAGTCGATCCTTGAAGGCATTTACAGAGGATTATCTCCTAATATCAGAATCCAGTTGATTTCAAATTATTCCTGCTCAGACAGTAAAAACTTGGAAAATTTCATTTATATACCCTTCTTATAAAACTACTTTATCGGTCTACCACTCTACTGCCGATGTTTAATGACTGGCAACCTAACTTCTATCCTTCTTATAAAGCTGCTTTATTGATCTACTTCTCTATTAACGATTTCACATGATTGTCAACCAAAACTAGACCATTCCTATAAAACCACCTTACTAATTTATCTCTCCATTTACGACTTTTGACGATATTAAGCCGAAAAAAAAATACCTATAAAACTGCTATGTTGCTCTACCTTACTGATTTCGATTTTACATAACTGTCAAACTAAATTGGACCCTTCTTATAAAACTGCTTTATCTATCTATCTAATCGCACAACACTTATTTTCTAAACTGTTTCACATAAACAGTGACCACGCAGAAATTTGGAAACATGACTCTTTTTTTCTAAAAGCTAAAAAATATATATTTTTGGTACATCGTGTCAACAAAAATTACGTTCATTTTGATGTTTTAATGCATAGCTATCAGCTTAATTTTTTTCTGTAATAAATTAAATTCTTCATATTCAAAGATGCTGTCGAAAATTTCATTCATTACTAATTTTCAACTTTTCATTTCCTTCGTCTCAAATCAGACTACGATGATCCATCTCGGAAAACATCATAAAGAAATAATGTCTATGCTATTTGGCAACTGACTTTGAGCAAACTAACATTTTAGAAGTACAGTGTTATATAAAGTTATTTTAAAAGAAATCTAAAAAGCTATAGAATCTAACAGAATAGAAATTGAAATCATATATAAATTAATTTACAAATAATTGTTCATCAGATTCGAAACTAATATCAGTATACATTTAAAAAGAAAGCATTTCTAGTAAAGTAAATAAATAAAAATATTTAACAGTTTTAAAGGCCCTGTGGAGAACAAAACGTTTTGAAGATGTTATGCCGAAACTATCAAAAAAATTAAATTTTCAAATTTGCCTTAAAAATATACTTTCGATAGATCATTGTAACAAGGTTGTTGAGCAATCTACTCTTAAATTATTGTCAGTACACTACTCGCAATGTACTCGAGTACATATATTTCAATAACATACTTAACATTTACGCAAATTTGACCTAAAAATCACTTAACCAATTTCATTAAACCATAAAGCAAGTTGTTATCTGTTGTAATTATTAATCCGTCCGAATTTCAAGCAATTTTCCGTTCTCTGACTTCTTAAAGTTATATCAAATACTTAATCTACACAATCAATAATTGACAATCGAAATATTGACAATCGAATTAGTCAGAAATCCTACAGCACACAAAATTCTTACTTTACTGTATTTTAAACAGTATGATATGAAAACCAATATAATACAGCCTAAATTCAAGCAATTTTCCATTACGTGACTCCTTAAAGTTATGTCAAATACATAATCTACACGAACAAAACTGTGGCAATATTGACAATCAAATTAGTCAAACATCCCACAGCATCTAAAATTCTTACTTTACTCTTGTGTACACAGAATGATATGATAGCAATTATTATACTGCCTAAATTCAAGCAACTTTCCATTTTGTGACTTCCTAAAGTAATGTCAAATACTAATCTACTCGAGCAAAACCGTGAAAATATATGACAATCAAATTAGTCACAAATTATATTGTTCCCAAAGTTCTTCCTTTAATATTGTATAAGCAGAATATGTAATCAATTTTTAAACTGCTCAAAATTCAAGCCATTTTCCATTCCGTGACTCCTTAAAGTAATATTAAATACTAATTTACACGAGTGAAACCGTGTAAATAGTCAACGATCGAATTAATCAGAAATGTCACTAAAGCCAATGTTCTTACTTTACTATAGTAGAAGCAGGACAATATGAAAGCAATTATTAAACTGCACAAAACTCAAAACAATTTTACATTCTATGACTCGTTGAGGTAATATCAAATACTAATCTACACGAGCGAATCCGTGGAAATAGTTACTACTTTATAAAATGTACTCGTGTATTGACGATCCTATTAGCCTGAAATCCCACTGTAACCAAAGTTATTTTAGCAAAGGCAGAGTAATACAGGAGCAATTTTCCATTCCACGAGTCCATGAATGTTAGATGTCGACGTCATACGTCACGACTACCCGCCTAACTAGTTGCCAGAGGGCGGTAAAGCTGTACGTCTGCACAATGGCTACATACGGATGCACACATATAAATGCACGTGTATATTTCGCACGAGTTAACTGAATAGGGTAAGGAAACACAACACTTATTTAGATACTACGATATTATTTTTTTTGCTTGATCCAGCAACAGCAACGATTCAATAAAAAATTTAATATCATTCAGTAAAGGAATTCAAAATTACAGTAAAATATAAGAAAAGTTACAGATAGTAGTGTCACTGGATTAAATAAAGAACTTAATGCGATGCAACGCAACGAAATTAAAGAGATTAACGTCGATTAAAGTTATGTCAAAAAAAACTTAATATTTTCATTATTTACTAGCTTCTACTTGCAGCTGCTATCAAAAGGTAAATCTAGAAACTGTTCGTTTGAAGGAATAATGTTTTAAACATAACGTTAACCTTATCAGGAGACACTAACCTCAAAAAAATCTGATTTTAAAGAGGAATGTTTTCAGACATATGATCTTTCAAAATAGTCCCAATAAAAACTCATGAGCATAAATAATACATTGATTAATTAATTGAAGCTTTAAATACAAATATTTATGGTACCTCTATTCTCTAATTTTAAAATTGATGTTTGTATTTTAAATTTTAAAATATTGAAGCAGTTTTCAAAATTGTTTGTAGCGGATCTAACGTCTGAAATTGGCCTCAAAGATTTTTATCTAAAATTGACAACCAGTTATAGATTTGAATTGTTATTTTTTTTATACATACCTATAAAATATATTATATGAAATTAATTAAAGTGAATTTCAATATAATATTGCTTCCGGATTCATGATCATTTTATGCACTTACTTATCGTTTCTCCAGTGATCTTTTTAAGAATTTTACAAACGTTGACGAATCATATCTCAAAAATTTTCGGTATAATTGTAACCTTTTCACTGCTCATTTTATACAACATTCGATCCAAAATATATCAAAATTTTTCGAAAGCTCAAACAGATGGGAAAACCAGCTATTTTGACTATTTTAAGGTACGATTAAAAAATCTACATTTCTTTTTCGTGATTCGAGGTTCAAACACAAAAAATTGGGAGAAAATGAAAAATTTATGAATTGTGAGTCCGAATTTAATTAGTAGCTTAGTAAATTTTCGGGCTCATTTTGCTAATTAAAATACCGAATTAGACTATCAATCATGGAACAAGAAATCATGTGTCAAGAAACATTCGTACGAAAATCAACAAATTATATATATATAGTCATTAAATAGTCATTAAATATATATATAGTCATTAAACAGTCATTAAATATGGTTAAAAAAATACAACCAACTTTTAATTTTATAACTGATATTTGTTTGATTGTTTTTATTAAGTTTGATTATTTTTTAAGGCATTTCAATATAAATAAGGTATTTCATATAAATAAGGTATTTCAATGAAAAATAATTTTGGCTTAGCTTCAGTTGCCACATTACGTATATGGGCATTACTTTTAAAACTAAAACCAAAAACATTTGCATATACTGGTCGGATATTCAAATATAATAAAAATTTGCAATGACGCTAGAAACTACTATGGAGAAAACGAAGGAAACTTTACAAGAACAAAATTATAAATCATACAGAGAGAGAGTGAGAGAGAGCTCTTGATTGAAACTGAGTTATAAATATTTATAATATTGCGAACCGTAATATTTAATTATAACACACATTATGTTCAATTTGTTAAATTAAAAAAATTATCTCGTGACCCTAGTTAATTTCATAAAAAATCTGCTTACAATTATTTTATAAAAAAGGAAAAATAGCAACAATAGACCTGTAATTATAATGATAAATTTAAAGGCATATTATTATTAAATTATTAAAAATATATTCCCGCAAAGTGTTTTTTTTTAATTTGATCACATTGAACTAATGGTTAGTTCAATGTGATCAAACCCAGATCAACATTCTTTTCAATACATTCTCATCGAATATTTGCATTATTCATTCGAAATAACTTTTACGAATATTTCCCGCAAATAATCGCATTTTAAACACCTGTTTAAATTAATTTCATCTCAATTTCACATTACCCAATACTCACTTTTCTGTATAATTTGAAATACTAGAAGAATTTATTTTATTTATTTCTTCTCTGCAGTCCTATTGTCAGTGCTGCATTCATCCATTCAGCGGTATCACACGTCGTCTTACGTCATATCTTAACTTCTTATAATCAGACAATGAACTCACTAAATATACAAGTTTATATACTTACTATAACCACGTTGCTTCCCCTTATTTAATACAACTTTATGTTTTCCTTATATGACCATGCGTTTAAAATTCATTTAAAAAACTTAAAAAATTAAACTTTAATACGATCATAAATATAACTAGCTATTAAAGAATAAAGTCTTCTCTTTATAAAAATGTTTTATGTGAATTCTCTATAATACATAAACAGGAAATTTAGTTTTATGGGGGCATCTGGATTTTATCGCTCTGGGCGATGAATGAGCATACTTCTGCAACACTGCATAGTAATGTGTATACAATAAGATCCTAAAAGAATATTAATATAATATCGTATTTGGAGTTTTCAGATATAACGAAGCAGGCACGGTTGCTTGACTTAAATTCATTATTATTCGGTATCTTCAATATAGACATTAAAAAAAAATATTTCATTACAAATACGCCTCATTAAATATCTTACCAATATGTTTGTAGTTCTAGCAAAACAATAAACTATGATGAAAATTTTGACCTTTATATCATGGTCACCCTAACATATATACAAAATGCATTTACGTCGAAGTGCATCTGTGCTCCAGTCATCCAAACTGTAAACGGTTTACGATTAGCAAGTGTGAGGTGTTAAAGCTACAAACTATGTTCATGGATTTCATTTTATTAAATGTTTTTTTAATTTTTTTGCTTTGTCTTAGGCAGTAATTTTAAATTATAAAATAAGATTTTGTAAACCGGAATATGAAATTCATTATTAATTTTTTTACCGCGACTTTACTTGTGTTAACTATATGGTTTTACACAACTGATGGACTGTTAATCATGTCGTGATCGAAAGTAGAGTACCACATTTTTTCTCTACCTCTCAAATTCCTGAAGTTGCTTCCAAATGAAAGCGTTTCTTTCATAAACTATGAGTAACACAAACTCGGTAGAGAATAAACATATTAAAAACTACGAATAGAAATACAAAGGTTCCTCACACTTGGACCGATATAGACATTTAAGAGTACATAGTGTTTCTATGCTAATTATTAAAACTTATTATATTGCAAACTTTATTATTATTATATTTCATCATGTGATATTGCCTACTATATTTTTATAGATGCAAAATTATCAAAAATTCTTGGAAATTACAAGATTTAAATTAATTGCTATAGTTTTAGGTAACCTTTCCGTAACATTCTAGTGACTCTGGTGTACTCATGATTTTCACTTTAATCGTTTCAGTGATGGGCAGTTTTTTTTTATATTTTTAGCAATACTTCACGTAAATTTGAAAAAATTGTTTCAAAATCCTCGTAACCCGCTCTTTCAATCGATACCTACGTCACAGAAAAGTAAAAGAAATTCGAGTACTTCATTTGCGGCCTCTAAAATATTTGGGCGTAAAACTTGCATTAAGATATATAAAGTAGATATGTTTATATCCCTATTTAAAATTTCTTAACCAAATTTCAAGTTTGTAAGTTAAACGGTTTCTGGAAAAAAACAGCTATATGGGACGAACACATGGATGTTCTTATAAGACCTCCGTTTTTTTTTCTTCGAGTTATGGAACTCTAAGATTTCCATTTAAATTTGTGTAGTAGTTTTTTATATTGTATACATAATTGCAACCAAGAAACAATTAATATTACACCAGGCAACCAATAATTTAAAAGAAGCTCATTTTTTTAGTAGAAATTATGCGCGTATACAATTGCAGATTCATTTTTTTTTCAAACACTTTTAAAATAAAAACTCCCTTACTTTTTCTATTTTATTGTAGGTACAACTATAACACAAACTTGCTATCTTTTCTCCGAAGAGACAAAGATACTATTTTCGTACATTCTAAAACCTAATTCTCAATGTTTACTTCCTCGCTCCGTTTTGCACTTTCCTTCTATAATAAAAATTATTTTTATTTATGTGAGTACGTATTCAAATCAGTATCCGCCCGTACGAAACTAAATACTGAAAACTAATTTTTTCGTTTACAGTGCCAAATAGGGATACACATAATCCGCATATAATCTTCTTGATCACATTAACATGAATAAAGTACAACTTTTTTTTCGGCATACCAATTATTTTTATAACCTATAATTTTATGGAATTATAACTCTTTTTTTATCCTCCATTGTCATTTTTACGATGAATTATAACTTTTTTTTATCATCTATTTTCATTTAAACAATGCCATTTTTATGTAAAACTCGCTTGAACTTATTTCAATATTCTTTAATTATTGTATCGTTTGAAATTTAACGGCACAACTAAACGTTGTACTGATCGTTTGCAATATAAATAGCGACACCTAATGCCTCAACTATTCTCTGCTCTCGCTGTAATATTTATCAGATGACCGCACAAAGTTAAGCTCACACCATAACATTACCACCTGCTTTCACACCTACAATAATTTATTGTTATCATTTTAAGTATTTGTTACTTAATGTATATGGAAAAAGGTTATGTCGCTACGAAAGCAACCTTATAAAATCAACAAAAGTAAAAATACTGGTAGAGGAGTAAATAGCATTATGATAGAACTCCTAACAAAAGAATAAAAACGAAATAGTAAAAAAGCTTTTTCACAAAAAAATAACAAACACAGTTCAAATAACGATCAAATAAGGGAATCTAAAAAATATAAAAGATTTAACCTTTAAGGTACAATATCGTTTCCGAACATGATAAAATTTGCCGAATACTGCTACTCTAGCAGTACCAATATTTTGGAATCAATGACAAGTGTACGCTTCTGTTCTCTCTCACACTCACACCCACATGAGTGCTACATTTGCCTTCAAATCTACCAACCTACTGATATTTTAGTTGCTTCATGCTTTGTATGTACCTGTATATACTTATCCGCCTATTTACTTTGTTACTTTTTTGCTTAAGTCAAGACAAGTAAAACGAGTCACCACTCGATGAGTTTACTACTCAGTAAAGAGTTCCTCCCGCCACCTATCGACTTTATCGTTATACTCTGATCATTCTAAAGAGCAGATTTATATTTCCGTTAAACTTGTCAAAACTTTCGAGACTTCATCATTAGATTATTATTAGACCTGTATCATTTAAACTCGATCACGGCAAATGTGATGTCCATTATTAACCAATTTCGTAATGCCGCATTCGAGAAAAATAAAATTCAAATAAAAAGACAATTGTCCAAGTTTGTTGATTAATGCCGGAAATACGAGTTGAAATATGCAAAAAAGTGGTTCATTGAGTTATTCCTCATCACTAAAGACTTCTTATTACCACCTATCGTTTCCATCCAGTACCCTGATTTGGCTGAAGAATAAATTAAATTTATACCACTATTAGTTATGTCTTATTAGATTATCATCGAAACACGTTTACGGCACCTGTACTGTTCAGTGTTGGGGAATTCTATGATTAACCTTCAATTTCCATGGTCTAATTCTAACAAAATGTTTATGGAACCGTGATGAGCATACACTGTTCCAAAAATAATCACATACTTACATACGTAGTCTAAATTTGTTAACTATTACATATATAACATAAGTTGAACGAGTTGAACAGGATACTAGAGGAAAGGACTAGAGGAGAGGATAAGTGTAATAAGAAATAATAAAAGGTACGATTTTTCTTATTCAGCTCCGCAGCATATACCATAAATGTGCTTTCATGGGTGATGATAGTATTATATTTAGGTAAAGAGTTAATTAGTCAGCACAGAGGAAGCTTTTAAAAATGTTAAACTTTTATCTCCATAAGCATCATAACTTTTCATCATTTTATATTTTATCGATAAATACGTCTTCCATTCTACTCTGTCACAATTAATCATAATTTTATATCTTGAAATAACTTTTCGTTAATACATAGTCATCAGTAAATTTTTATGATTCAAAAGTGCTAAGTGAATACTAACTAAAAGAAAACATACATCACTACTAAATACGAATCTAGCAACAGCCAAGTAACATAGAGCTACATTAATACGTACGAATAACCACATTAAAACAATACTAAATCAAAGTCAAATCCCAAATTGAATCGGAAACAAAAAAGTTACCAACGCCGAAAGCTCAGCAATCATTCTGAGCGGAAAAGCTCCTAAAAGCTCTACGAAGTTCACGAAAGTAATTTCGGCTTTATATTCCCCATCGCTCGCGGGATAACGCGAATTAGCCGTCGCGAATAACGAACAAAATGGAGTTTTAAAATATTTTTATAATATTTTCGTCTCCCGTGACTTTAAATTAGGTCCACTTGTTAAGGCTGCTTTTTTATTTTAAGAAACGCTGCGTTGATTTATTTATAAAGAAATCTTTTCACAATCACTTGAAACTTAATTCAACAATCACACGTTCGACTGTATTCCGCTCATAATGTTTTCCCAAGATGTCATTGATTTTTACAATTTCGTCTCAAGATTTTAAAAAAAAACGAATATTAGACTTAACATTTTTAGGAATTTCAGATACCGGCTTTTGCAATATATTAATATAACCTCTTTGAATTATAAAAATATTTCAAAAAATTTGATTTTGTTTAAAATTAGTTGTCTGTCCTGGTTTGTACGTGCAAAGAAGAGACTTTACTATCATTTTGGCTTAATTCCCTTATTATTCATAATAACCCTAAAAAATTATTTATTGTAAACACAATAAATATTAACTGTTTTTTCAAGGATCTGTTCATTTATATTATGTGCTTCATTAGAGTGCAGATTTAAAAAAGTTCCATAATCATGTACACATACTTCAATGCCAATAAACGTAAAAATATCGAATCACTTTACCTACGCATGCTTACCAAACATACGAAGAAATATTTTTAACATGTCCGATGATTAATTTTACAAATACGAATGGATATTTTTGAGACTTTGTAGAGATCTGTTATGAAATACTTTACAATTACAAGCAATTATACTTGAAACTGGGCATAAATACATCTTATTTATTATCAGTCACAGAAAAGAAATCGGGAATTCTAACACTCTACTCAGACAAAACTATTTAATTTAAAAACAAAAAGTCATGAATATGTTTGGCGTTAATTTTATAGGAATTCATTTTAATTTAATTTTTCACAGCTAAATGAAACTACGTGATGTGGTATTATTCCTACTTTATATAAATTCTTTACCACGACCTACGTTTCGTTGTATGCCAACATCTTCAGGTGGACAATTTGTAAAGAATTTGTTAGGATACAGATTGCCCACCTGAAAATGTCATACAACGAAACCGAGGTCATGGCAAGAAATTTAAATACAGTAGAAATAATACATCACGTAGTTTCATTTAATTGGGAAAAATTCAAGCAAAAAGTCTGTTACCACGTAGTTACGAAAAACGAACATCCCTCTTACATATTTAGATAAATTTAATATTGGTAACCTATGTGACTTGCAACACCTTTAATATAGACCACACTCAGCCAGACCACATAATTGTGTGTGCGTGGGCGTGTGTCCATATGTGTACGTATTGTTCGTGTGTGCGTGCGCGCGTTTGTGTGTATGTTTATGTACGCACTTGTATATTAAATAAGTATTATTTTTACTGCTTCCCATTCATAATAATGTGACAGTATTAAAACTATGGAAATCACTATGTGCATTGTCAATTCTACACTTATTAATAAAAACCAATTTTGACGTGAGTGAGTAAGGATTCCGTATTTCTTTTCTTTTTAAAATATAGAACCATAAAAACAAATATACACTAAAAGAGACTAGTAAGAAAATACAAAATATACTGTCCAACGGCCGAAAAGTAGTATTTACCGCAGCTAAAAGACGTTTATATAGTAAAACTAAAATTTGTCGCGGCCTAGAAATATAATATAATTATAACATATGAGTCGTTGAAAGCTCTGCTATCTTTTTCGTATTGGACAAATCAAAGTAATCTAAATAATTAATATGTACGTTTTATAGTAGACGCAACTATATAAACAAACTCACTATCACGGAGCTTACGAAAGCTTTACAGAAATTAACAACATAACTGAACGCGAAACTCCGGAGATTATTATGAAAGCTCTGTGGCGTTAATATTAATAGTTTAACTTGTACAAGATCCAGGTGCTAATGAATATTGACAGTTTATAAGGCATAAGGAGGAAGATGGTCCCGACCGGAGGCGCTGTCCTGTCCTCGCACCAGGATTTGATTAATGTTGCTTCTCACCGAACTTGGCAGGTCCATTAGTTTGATTGATCTTTTGGCTATTGAATGTTCTATTTATGTGTTATGAATTTGCCGGAAATTGACATAAATATTGCTTGATATTTGCGATATATGAAGTAATGATAATTCTTATAGGTAAAACTTGTCACAGGAAAACAACGGTCTAATAACATCGTATATATATATATATATATATATATATATATATATATAAATAATTTTGTTGGTCTCTAGCTTTTACCGTGCTAATTAAGCAACCTCTAAATTATGTTTCATGTATTTTTATTTAAAATAAATACCTTATTCTTTTAATTGCAAAAGTGACCTACCATTCTCACTGAACCAGAAGAACTAATGTTTTCGAGAAGATGAGGCGTAAGGTGGAGTAGAGAACAATTTTCTTTCAGTTACCACAATTTAGTACTTCAAAAAAGTCATCTTATAGACTTGGAAAAGTCACCTCATTTAATAACAGAATAAATATTTTTGCTACAAATTTATATTTAGTGTTAGCCCCGATATCATGTAGTTTAAAAATATGTGTTGTTGGTTTTTTGCTGCGTTCATTCGCGTAGACTTTTTTATTTAGATAGGAGGGTAGAGTTTGTCCGTGACCCAAAACAATGTTAAACCCTTAATATGTACACATTTTGCCATCTATTGACATATTATAGCACTAAAATGTTATTATTGAATAAAAATACGGAGTTTCATTCTACAGGAGAAATGTCATTTCTCGGGCTAAACGTGACCAGTACGTTAGTTGGAATCATAAACTATGCGTGCAAAGTTTTATGGAAATATCGTGCCGTTTAGAAATGATTAAGTAACAAACTTTCAGCCATACATCTCATGATGTCAATATTTCATTGGAACGAATCCGCGGATGATCATAACCTTTGTATTATTACTTCACTTTACGAAATACACGCGCGCCAAACTTGAAAGTGATTCGTCGCTTGGTTGCCCTGTTATTAGGTGACAGACATCCATACTTTCGCAAGTACAATATTAGTAAAAAACATTGTCGCATCATATCAGAAAAAATGAAATGTGGATGAAAAATAAATGAAAAAGACTGTATTTATGTTAAACTGAATTTTTTCGCGGCTTCGATTCGTAGATATTCGTTTGAGACGGCGAAATTTGATTCTGATACATCGAAGTCTGTTACCACACATCCCTATAAATAATTTTAAGTTTTGACCTATTTAGCTAAACCCCCAGGTTTTAGGCTCCTAATATACGGCAATACATTTAATATACACCTTACATCATTCATTAGCATTTTTTAGTAATATTATTATCTAGTAAAAAATCTTGAGTTTCATCCTGCAGGAATAAAGCTATTTCCTGACTATATCTAAACCTAATTCTGTGAAAATTCGTCCAGAAGTTCAGGCGTAATTGAGTAAACAACATTTAAGCACACTTTTATTGGCATCAGTATTGCGAGCGGCCAAATCCGCGGGTAAAAATCTATATGTTACTTCATTACACCTATAATACGCTTCTCAAATTTGATTCTCGATTAAAAACTTATTGTATACGACAAAGAGTCTGAAAGATAAACCAACGTTCGAGCTATTGAATTAAATTCTTCTTGTTATATGCAATTAAAAATATAATACGAATTTAATAATTGTAACTGTATTTAGTTCAAAATTTAAAAAAAATGTATATACATTAAAAGTTTGTTTTATCAGTGATCAGCACAAAGAAGACAGGAAAGCTTTATATACATTTCGTTCTATTGGATAAAGTATATTTTGGTAGATACCTGTCATAATCGTTTAAAACTTATAATTTTTTACGCAGCCTTTGAGACTTCAAACTCGACGAATTTTATCTTATGTCATTCGTGTCCCCAAATTACTAGATCTTTTATTTTTAGCTCATGCTTTAATCATTTAAATGTATATTTATTAATAAAAATTACAAGATACTCAAATTTTTATATTAAATTTGTTCAAAGATAACCTTAGATAATATCCTTAGATAACGAAATAAAATTCGAACGCCTTGAAAGATACAGACTTTTCGTTTCAACGGTACCTCTGGTGTTCTTAAATCACCAAGGTTTTAATAAAATGTAATAAGTTTAATCGAACACATGGGCGACGGTTATAGTTAAATTGTTGTTCATATCGATAAACTGGAAATATGCAAAATTATGTAATTAATTATTAAATAACATTTGACTTCGTTAAATAACATTTGTAAAAATTAATTTATCGAATGCCTCGAATTCGCCTGAGCTAAGCCATGAGTATAAGCGAGTCGTACTCATTTTATAAACAGGAAAATCTATTTTTTTATTTTCTAAGGTTTGGCATAAAAACTGTTCATCCGATTGACATGAAACTGATCATCCTTTAACTTACAGCCTCCAAACGAACCTAGGGAATTTAATATCTTCTTAGAATATGTGGATAATGAACAATAATTATTTGCGTCGAAGTGTGCTGTGTACGTTAACAAGTTAAATATTTAAACCATTATGAATACATTAAAATAATGTGCGACACTATTAAATACAACAGAAAAATCCCTGATATGGATGGTTAATCATTAAATATTGTTTGTTATAAACGTCTTTAGGTTAAAAGATCTCGAAACCATCGGGGTACCGTTAATTAATTAAGCGTACATAATCATACAGGTAAATAAATTTAAAGGGTCTATCTGTACTTTACGAATCTTCAGCTTGTAAATACTTTTCCTGAAAGCGTATTCGATAATTAAAATGACTTTAACGTAAAAAAATTGTTTGTCTCTCAATTTCCCTGTCTTCATGAAGGGGATCTCAAAAACTATTGAATATATCGACGTCAATATTGGTTTTCGATAGTATCCGAAGGTATGATAATAAAAAGCTAGGTAGAAAATTGAAAAAAAACTTCCGCTGTATGAATAGTGGGTAGCGGCGAAGTTGTATAGATACATAGGAACGACCGTGGGAACGGGAAGATGGAGCGCAAGGCGATCCACATGAGATTTAAAGTAATCTCTAATATAAGAGCATAAAATGAACATAAAGATAGAGCATAAAATAAAAATAAAATAAACTAAATATTTAAGAATAATACGCAGATGAATTGCAGTGTGTTAACACTTAATTGTTAAATACAGCGGAGTTCCATGCAGATTAAGTCACAATGTAGCCCTAACAATTATTATATAAAAAAGGGATTAAAAAGGAAGCCGTGGTCCCATTTTTTGTCCGAGCAAAATGGAGAGAGCAGCTAGAAAATGCTCCTTAATACGACTAATATATTTATCAAACTATAGACAAAATATACTAAAAACTATAGACAAATCCTTAGTCTATTTTTACCAGCTTTTATACCACAGTCATTGTAACTAAAATTCTACAACGATTTAGCATATTTACGTGAAGCGTTAAGAAAATAAACTTAAAGGGTTTAAAGTATTATGACAGATTTATTGCAAGGTATATCATCAAATACAAATATCTAAAAAGCAGAGAAAAATAAAACGAGAAAAAAGATCGCGAATAAAACATAAACCCTCGTTGACCTATCTCACATTTGCTATACAGACATAAAATTCTCCCAACTGACCTACTGACCCGCGCGGTTCAAATCTAGCCATTCAATAAATATTTTCGACAAATATATTACAGTTTTTAAGGGCTTAAACCCGCCCCCCGGGCAATGCTCGAGCGCTTCGTTACGCCAAAATACGTTTCGTCCAAAATGAACCTCGGTTTCTGCGACCAGGGTAAAGGAAACACGGTGGTTGGGGATGTCTAGAGAATGACATCGATGTATCTTCTATGCAATACATCATATCGATTTTAATGTATCAAATAAGCTTTAATATAAAATAAATATTAAAATGATTTTTTTTATTCTTAAACAAAAAGATGATGGAGATTTCATTCCCTATAAGTTTTACCAATTTTCTTAAAGTAATACTTGTTACGACGCGTTGCAAAATGATTTATGATAAACTTCATTAAAATATATAACGTATTATGAATATTAAATGTATTTTACTAGTTTTGATAATATTAAAATAATTGCAAAATGACGTTGCAAAATAATTTGTGACAAAGCAGATTTGAGAGATTAGCTACGGATAACGTTAATTTTATACGTTTGTTAGTGTGTACGTTCCAAAAGATATTACCGTGCAAGATAGGATGCATGCCGCGTTTTTTTTTTAATTTTGCGAGCATTACGTATATCGAAATATAAATATTACACCTTCACTAAAAAAACCGCTGGCTCTTGGAGTATATAGACAACTAATTAAGCAACTTAATTTTTTTACTCACCTACAAAAATTACAAAAGATGACACTATCAATTTTTCGCAAAAAATTGTGAAAGTAAGGCATATTGTTTTATTTCTCTTGTACATGAACCAATTATTGGACATTTAAAATTTGTTTGACCCGTTAACTTTGAAAACAAAAAAGGAGCCAACATTTTATGTGCAGTTTTGCTAATAAGTAAAAAACAATGTCTGTTAAAACTAAAATAAAAATACTTTAAAACTGTATTAATCTGGCATCTAACTGGACTTAGTTACAAAAAATAGCATTTATCGATTCCCCAATTTTTCATGCTATATATCAATATCTTAAATTTAGATTCCGTTATTTATATCATGCTAATAACACAGTAAGTAAAGGTGACAAATCAAACAAGCAGAAAAAAATAATCAATGATACTAATTTTCGGATAAATAGAAAAGACCAACACAATATTCAATTAATTCAAGCAATGAATCATAAATATCGATATTTCGAGTACATCGGTGGAGAAAATCCCTAGCAAGGTTTGGGCTAGAAGTAAAGGCAGTATTGCGTTGCATATCCGTTCTGTTAATTAGGAAGTTAGGCCGGATATTATATATTGTTTAATTAAAATTTACACTTTCCTGCCACGCTCCGGTTGATAACATTTTAATTAGCTACGTATATTTGTTGAGAAAAAGTTTTAAAATTTAGAAATTGCAACATTTTAAATTTAGCACAGAAATATAGTATGGTGGCCCAATTACATATATGAAGTGTAAAAAGTCTTCAGGTTCTGGAGATTAATTCCAGAGGCTAAATTGAGAAACAAAAAAATACTTTGAAGGTTATCGTAAATCAAAGCTCACTAAATTACGAATTCAACAACATACATGATGTTATTTTTTATAAACTTTTTAAAACATTTTGCGGGAAATATGCTTAAAAATGAATGCCCTCTGTATTATTATCAAAAGATCATTCAGAAAATTCTGAAAAAACCTTGGATATTGAAAATTAGGTGTAAATTGAATTAAAATAATCAGGATTGAAAAATTCCAGCACGTTTAATTTTTATAAACAGTATAATTGATTATTTCTTTATGACTACTGAACCGTTCGTTTTAGAGAAAAAGTTTTTCGACGAAAGATATTGATCACGATGTTGGAAACAACTTTTGTCTCAATACGTTTTTCAAAATTTTTAATTTTGCTTTTTGTGCGTTCGGCGGCAGGTAGCGTGGCAGATGAACACGCTTTTTAAGTATATAGTCCGGGTACATTACACTTAATATTTAAGCGGGAAGGTGACAGCACAGAACAATAATTATACTAACATACCGTCTACTTGAGAGATTTTTTTTGTATTGAGTATCAATATTGTAACCAACAGGCCGTAATAACGAAACATCAGGGCCACATCATATATTAGCATTTCTCTAACATACTCAAAAAAATGACATCACTATTTATTTCCCCTGTAATAAAACTATTGAAGAAGATTTGGGAAAAAGAAATTAACTACATTTTTTTAATTATATTGTAAGATTTTATCCATACGCGAACTTTGTGAATTTTACTTTGACGATGAGAAAAGCCAAAGAAATTTGGCCATTTAGCATTAAATGTATATTTACCATTTGCCTGAAGAAAAAAACTTCTTTAATTCTTCTTGTAATTATAGTTGTCTTTTATATAATCCTGTACGGAGATCATTTAAGATTTATCATTCAAATACACATGAATACATTGAATATTTTTTTTAAACCTAGATTAGACTCGAAAATATGTTAAAAACTTTTCTTAATGTATAAGATTAACTTCTCTACTTTCACTTTTATTTTTTATTAATTTTATTAATATGTAATAAATATATACATATATTTTTTCCTTAGCACATCCTGTTGCAAGAATAATCAAAAGGAAGAACAAATAACATATACAAAAATTTTAACAAACTCATTTTTTAGATTTTGCACTGTGAAAGCTCATTATCTTTCAAAGTTCAAAAAAGCGATTACTTGGGAAATAGTGGGATTTTTTTTAAATCAATCGAAAAGTGTCATGTTCAGAATGATTTGAGAAACTATTCTTGTGGAAATATATGTTTAAAAAATACAACCTATATAAGCGTGTTAATAAAGTTGCCGAATTGTCTATAAAATATGCCCAACAACGACAAATAATCAACGTAAATGACTTGCCTACATCTAATTTCAATGTCGTCCATAACAGCGTATATTACATGTAATCACATTCGCTCTAACATAACCGGTTATAAAAGCTCAATTAATAAGCTCCGCAGCGGAATTTGAACTTGAACCGATCGACTGCGTAATACTAAGCTTAGCTTTTTCCGCCACATGTTTACACAAAATCTTTGGCTACCCTCACTGTCTCTTAATAAAATCAAAGCACGCTTGTCTTACAAACTGATCGCGAACATCAAAATTTCAAATTACCTTAACATCATCTTAAAATAAAGCTTTGTTTACATCGTAATTCACTGCGTTCATGCAGTCTCAAGGCTTCCTTTCCCGTGCCGCAAACAAGTGTAGGCGTTTACTTTCCCAGTTCGGTAAATATTTAATAAACGATTGTAGTTTTAATAAATTTACTTTAAAGTTTATCTATAAATTCTTCTGTGTAGTGCAGAAAATGTTTATCGTTCTCAAAGAAATTTCGGATTGTGTAAAGTATCATTGTGGCATCTGTTTAATGTTGATCGATAGTATTAATGTTCCTAATACATTCGGGCCTTTTCTTGATATTGTAAGTATTAAATATATAAAATTTTGTAGTCAATTCCATAAATTACATTAATAATAAAAAAAAATTAAATATAATTATCATACGCGCAAGACAATCCAAAATGGTAACAGAATGAACACAGGTAAATATCACAAAACAAACAAGGAGAAACAGAAATGTTGAAATTAATAGAAATCACACGATTTTAAGTCACATATTAGCAAAAAAATGCATAAAGCAATAATATAAATCACTTTTGTTTTTTTTTCTAATAAATTTGCAACAAATGCTTGAAGTATTAACAAGAAACCAAAAAAAAATATATTTTTTTTATTTTGGTCCTGAAACCAAGATAATAATAAAATAATAGTTTACTGTTGTTTTTACCCTTAATGATTTACAATAATTTCATATTAAAAATGATAGTTAAAAAATAAATTTACATAATAACGACTATTATGTATGCTTTCTGAAAGACTAAATATTTTTATACACTACATCTAAATCTGTATCAGTACCTATAAGTGTTAAATATGAATACCATTCAATTTCGTTTATTATACTTATAATCCAAAATTTATTATTGTAGATCACAATTGAATTACATCCTGATAATAAACAGAAAGAATGAAATCTATGTAATATGGAAATCCAAACTAACATAAGGACACAACCAATAGAAACTAAACCCCATAGAGAAAATCAAGTTCAATTTTTGTCAGTGTAAAAGTAACTTTATATTAGGAAACACAACCTTTTATTTACGATTATTTATATTATTTTTTGTAAATTATAAACAGGATACGAAAATTTTTGAATGTACCTCAGCTCCGCTACAATAGCGAAAGCACATTACCTACCTTGCGCGTTATATGAACAATATTTGCAAAGATTAAAGGATTAAAAAAATATGGATATCAACAGAACATGAAAGCTAAAGTATTATATGATATATATATATATATATATATATATATATATATATATATATGTATATGTATATATATATATATATATATATATACATTTTCTAAAAATTAATTTCTTCTTTCAAGTGTATTACGTTCATTTTTGTAGATATGAGTCATAACTTTACAAACTTGGTGTTATTTTTAAATGTTTCATTATCATAAGCAACCTTATGGGAAATCATATAGTTTTTTATTAATATAGCTAACAAAAATGTTCACGAATGTCCAGAAAATCAAATTATAGAAACATTTTTAAAACTATTTGGCAAAGGATCCATAAATATTAGAAGTAAACAAAATAGCGTTAAATTAAGAATATTTTAACGTTTTTCTTTCATCACTGGAAAAGAAAAGCTCTTATGAAGGGATAAGAACCTGGAAAAAATTTCACCTTATTTATGTTTGAGTGACGGTTACGAAGGTGACAACTTCCTAACTTGACTAAACATCTTCCATTAAGTTTAATACATTTCGGTACGACTAAGATTAACAGAATTCCGCAATTTATTAAAATACTTTCATTCGAATATCATTCATGCAATATATCTGCATATGTACATTGATCAATCATAGAAATGCTTTACATTTTCGAATTTGTCATAAAACAATATTTGAACACATACAGATTTAATAAAATGTTACAATAGTCGGTACATCCTCAAAAAGCTTTCAAATTTTCAGCAATTAAACTAACATAGATTTTACCGAATCTTAATCCACCCCTTTATCACTATGGCGATAGTGAACTCTACATCCGTCTTCTTCGGAATAAATTTCCTAAATTTTTACAGAGCTTTCCAACACCTCATTCCCTTTACCACGAATAGTCTGAGTTGTCAAACAAAGAACATCGATTCAACCTTTAAATCTGACTTCAATCTAATCGTGAGTTGGTGAGAGTAATTCATTTAAACTTTAAAGATCTTCTTATTCTTGAAATAAGGTTACGACATCAATAATATTGTTAACTTCGTATATTAACTAGAAACAAATTTGGTTTCTTTTTACCTCAATACTTAATTCGACACCAATTTTGTTTTTCTCTGCTGCCTACAAACGATTAAACCAAATATAAAAATCATCTAAAAAGTCATTGTTTCTTCAACGTCATTTTTATAATATATCTAAAGAAAATATTACATAACTTATTTCTCTTCAGATGTGTGAAGTTAATTTTTTTCAGAATCTTTTATTTTTATTTTCCTTATAACATCACTTCATCCTCATTTTGGTAGAATTCCATACTCACATTCAATATGAAATAAACAAAGAAACAAAATAAAATCATGAACCCCTGATTTGTCAACATAAAATCAATTTTCACAACCTTTGGAGTAGACTATACCTTACACAAAAAAATATTTTATACTATCTTTAATATGAGAAAATATGTAAAAAGCATTCATAACAATAGCTTCAAAACAATTTAACGTGCACATTTCCCACCGTAGAACCTATATGGCTACTTAATTTCGAATTTGTTATCGAATTCGCTCTCAAAGAAATTAGAATGCCCCGCGTCGCATTGTCCCGCGTGCCGACGAATTATCCCACAAAGGACCATCTCGTCAGTGAACAAGCGAGATAATGAATCACTCCCTAATTCGAGAGAAGCAGCTTGCTCCCGTAGAATATTAAGTGGAACAATGGTGAGAAAATATGATGAAAATTATATCGGATACGTATCTTTATCTTTCCCTGTTTTAACATTACGAACATTTGATTATAAGTGTATCTTGAAATTGTCAAATTAATACTGGCCAACAGTTATTGCGTATAATATTGAGTAGATTAGTTGATACAAGGTGGCAAACTCGTGCTACACAGATGATGCCATCTTGTTTGCGACTGGTTCTCGCCCTATGGAATTATTAATTCTCAAACCGAAGCACGTGAGCTTTAGTTCAGATTATATTATACTCGATTCTACTTATAACATAAAGCTTTTATCATGAACTACGATGGCTTTGTAGATGCAATGGAGAAGTTAATGAAAATATAATAGGACCAACCCATCACTAAAACCACCAAGATCCGTATCGTTCAAATTCTTGTGTTCCCATCTTTCTGTACGCCTCAAAAAGAAATATCAAGAACGTATCAAGAACGTATAACAAGAAATATCCTGGATATACTCCATGAGCTCGAAATTAACCAGCATTTATCCACCTTAATACAATCTCAGATATTCAAATTTTTGGTTATGTTCAACGGTACAACGAGAGGTCCATAGAGGCGCAACAAGAGTCATCCATGCATCGATCAGACTAAATCTGCTGTGAGCGGCCCTGCTCCAGTACACCAGACTGATATTAAGCAAAAAGAGATGAAAAGACATCTTAGAGAGACTATATCAGCCCACGACTTCTTTGTGAAAAGCATGACAATATAAAAAAAAAGTTGAGTAGGGTAAAAGGATGCACTTTATTTTTTGTAAGTTTCCAAATTCCAAAATTATTTTAATGTCTGTAAGGCGGAATTTCAACTGCTCTAAAAATGTGAAACTGTTGTTCATGAAAACTTAAATTAAAAAATGAAAGAGGCACATTGGTATTTTCAAAAAAGTAACATAAGAACTATTTTTCGTTAATTTAATTTCAACGATTTTGATTTAATTATTAATAAATATAACATCGAAAACGAAAAGATTGTCGAAATTGAAAAAAAACAGAAGCAGATGTATATTATTACCGTTTGGCAGTGACAATTTTTCCCATTTCAAAATATTCAAACTTTCTCGTTCTCTGGTACGCACTAGACCGAAGCGCCCAGTTCTACTTGAGAAAATGTGATGTAAATTATATCGGTTAGCTATTTTTCGTAGGTAAATGAGGAGGTATTTTTTCCAAGTCCCTGTCTCTTTTTAAGAGATTTTCTTATCAAATCCTGGAGTCTTATGATTCGTACTAATGCCCCAATTATTAATGCGTTAATTAAATTAAAAATAGAAAAAATTAAAATAAATACCACCGTCTAGCAAAAATTACAGAGCTACATATTTACGTGGTTTTTTTTTTAAATAGAAGTCATTATCAATTCTTGATTAAATAAGAATTTTTATGATTTCTATTGCAGATGTTGAGCTAGCTTCTAAGGTACGATAGTGCAAAGTTCCATAAGAATCCGTTTAGTTCACGATGCGTGCACAGATACGATCTCGTTATCGTTTTATTCTATGTTTATTAAAATTTAAATTGGTATATTCCTGTATTAGAGAACATAGTGCAAAAAAACTTACTGAATCTTTTATAAAATAAATTTATAAAATCAATTTGTAGTTACTTCATGTACGTAATCGTTGATAAATGTTCACAATAAGCAGAACAATTACAGTCGATTGGATTTATAGTAAATCATTTCGAAATTATATAGCAAATTTATTTACTTGAAAATCGCGAAGATATCACGGGCTAGTATATTCATAGTAATTTTGATACCAATATTTTTAGTATTTTTTTCGAAAGTCTAAAAAACTAACAGCGTATTACTAATAGGTATTATTATGCTCATTTACATTCGCGTCTCGCGTCTCATCTCGTGACTCGAAGCGCTCACGTCGGTAGCGGTTTTTTTGGCACGTGTCAAAGGGGCTGGCGAGGCACGCGCGCGTGGTGTTTACACTCGCGCGCACGTTTCATTCGGTTACAAACCTTTTGCCGTGACGGTAGTGTCGTCATTGCTTGGCCCGGATTGTATTATTTTTTATTACTGCAGACCTGGGTCATTGTGTGGTAAAGGAAATGGATTGGTATATAGTAAAAGCTCAATAAACAAAGAGTTGATGCCGCTAATACTTCGACATCCTCCATAGTTGATAGTTGTTTTTTCCACGCAAATGTGAACGCGAATTGATTTCGCGAGCTGCGACGCGAGACGAGACACGAGACGATCCGCGAGACGAGCCGCGAGCCGCGAGTATAATTGAGAAATTATAAGCAACATAAGGTATATCGATAAATTTCCACTTTTAATTTTTTCATGAAGATTATATTAAAAGTTTTTTAAGAATTTTTAAAGTTTTTTAATAAATTTTAAAACATTTTTGATATAAATATTTACTCATACAAGCACTTAAGCACCCATCACCTATATTAAACACGCATCCTTTTTGTAACAATACTAACGATCGAAGACAAGTGAAAACTTGTAAGTATAGCTTGCTTATACTTACAAGTTTTCACTTGTCTTCGACGCCCTTCAATAATGACGACAATATATAACAAATTTACTACAAATTTCTTCCCCTAACGCTATCGCTAAGTTATCATCGATGTTAATCCTAACTATATACCTACTAAATGTTCAATTAATACTAAAGGGAAAAACTTTAAAAAACAAAATTCGAAAAAAATAACAAAATAAATGTAACAAACCTCTTCACCTCAACATCATATCAACAATCGTAAAGTGTCAAAAAGAGCAGACGTCCGTCTGTCATAATCGGCTGACCCAAATGAGTGAGCAATCTCGCTCGACAAAAAGTTTTTAATTTATTCCAATTTAGCGGCAACGAAATATATTTGCTTCATTACTTTAAGAAACTTCTGTCAAGCATCAAGCACTCCCTTGCGATAGGCTTTAGCGATGAACGGAGAAAACAAAAAGACAAGACAGGTTTTAAGAAAATATATCTGTATAAGGATACTAAACCAGAAACAAAAAAAATCAAAAGTAAATAGTGTAAAAGCAATAAATAGCCAGCTTTTTCGTTAAAATTTATGAATATTTTGTAACAAATTATGTTAATATATTACGTGGGTATAATTATTCCACAGATAATATTGTCTATGAATTCTGAATAAGGTATACTTTCTTTTTAATTTTTAATGCAAAAAAGTGACATTATTTTAATCTCAAAATGAATTTATTAATGTATTGATTATATAAATATATCATATAACAATTAATATATCATATAACAAACACATCTGAATGATTTCTTACAGGTCATTGTAAATATTCCATCCTTCTAACTTTTGAATTCATGACCGAATATGTATTTTCGCTTTATCCCCGAATATACTGAATCTACAACTTAAAAAAAAATTATAATTGTATTCACTTTTAATTTAAAGTTTTTATTGATCTTTATTACTGTAACGTGATAGAGATGATATTGCAGTTACTAAGATAATTATATAAAAGCAATATCAATATAAAATAAATACTGCCATCTCTTGGAGCATTATAAAACAATATATTATGATTATTGCTTATAAAATAATCGGATTTCGATGTCAATAATTCCAGTAGTAATAAATTATTTAATTAATTAATGATACAATTGAGTTATAATCTTGCAGATTTCTGTTGCAGTTATTGACAAAGTCTCTGAGGTATAAAATTGAAAAGTTTCATTAAAATCCATCTAATGGGATTCTGCATGAATATATATATATATATATATATATATATATATATATATATATATATATATATATATGTGTGTATATATATATATATATATATATATGTATATATATATATATATATATGTGGTAAATTACTCAAACATGCCCATGCACAAACTAACACAACGGCGACGAGTTTTTTAATAATTTTCTTTTACAATAAAAATCTTAACATATATTTACATTAAAAATCAATACCGTCCTTAAATTTCATAGCACATATCTTTGAACAGCTTGAAAAATGTAAAGACGTAATCACAAACAAAATATTGAATAAACTTTATGTTTGAAAATGATAATTTATTTGTCACGTAAAGAGACAACTTTTCACAGGACAATTCCATAAACTTTACCCGATCTCGTGGCGTGTCTTTAAACTTGAAATTTTGTCCGTTTCTCGCTTTGCAAAAGCTTTTACCGCGCTTTTCGCTGCCGCGTCAATTGTTATGTCGAATTTACGTTTTGAAACTTATTTATTTAATCTCGTGCCGTGAATAATGAACAGTTTCGTGTGAAAATTTTAAATTTCTCAGAATAAAAAAGTTTCCGGTAAACAGGAAACAGATGCTTAAAAATATTATAAGCACATAATATTTCATTACATAGTTAAAACGTATCGACAGTAACATACTTATCAGATTAAGTTAACACACACTATACTTTTAAATTCCGCCAAACAAGATAATGCACGTGATTAAACTTGCTCAGCGTAACAGATTTCAATTTAGACTATCTAATTATTAACTATCCTCACTAAACAAGTAGTGCCAAATATCATTGCATAACATATTATTTTGAAACATTATATAAAAGTAAGAAATTTACACATAGGATCTTAAATCGTTCACAGAATCAGCGTAAGACAAAAAAATATATAAATGTGATTAACAAAAAGAATAACTGAAATAAAAAGGTAGATAAAGCTTCCATAACTTTTAATTCGAAATGTGTTGAAATTTGGACAAATATTGACATAGCAGCTTTCAAAAAGGTTAAGGATATTTGCGAGAGGACTCTTCCTACTTTCAAAAGGAACTCCCTCCTATTTTCAAATCAGGAAAATAAAACAGTTTTGAATTTCATTACTAACAATATTTCAATGTAATAGATACGACATTAACAATGCCATTTGAGAAGAAGGCCTTTCAATGATCAAAAACCAATCGAATGGCAATGCAGAAACAAAAAGTGTCCGTGGCAGCCAAAACATATTTATTTGTGCAGGCAATATAACGTCTTGCTATTTTTTTTTAGGATTACAGAGTTGTGTACCATAATTTCCTCCCAAAAAAGCCTTAACCTAACGCAATGTTGTAAACTGTTGCAAAGTGCCAAATAAGTCCAGAAAATAAAATATTCCAATCCACATCGGTCGGCTTCCCCCAACAACTCTGTTTCACATAATTCGAAAATAAAGTATAGCTACGACGAAATTTTATTATACAGCTGCTAGTTTTACATGTTGCACTTTTCAGAATGAAACGAACTTTCCAATCTCACAGCCCGTTTATAATCTCAACATATTTACAAGATTAACGTTCTGGCTCGATCCCGATATTAGCGAGAATCCTTGTATTTAAATGAAAAGCCAGTATCAAGTGTTTGTATCAAGTATCCATTAATAGAATTATTAATACAAAATATTAAATTTACTATTTATTGTAAATTGTATTAAATTGTGTGTATTAAATTTACTATGTATATGAAGTAAATCAATAATATAAGGATGAGATTAAACTAACCCAACTTTTTTTTAAATTGTTTCCGGAGAAAACACACGTCTATTGCATCATCTGTAAATCTATAAATGAAACTACGTGATGTAGTATTGTTTCTACTTTCTTTAAGTTCTTTACCACGACCTATGTTTTGTTGTATTACAACATCTTCAGGTGAGCTATTAACAAAGATTCTGGTAAGGTGGGCTAAAGATCTGGAAAGGTGGGCGATTAGCAGAAGATCTTTGCTAATATCCCACCTGAAGATGTTGTAATACAACGAAACCTAGGTCGTGGTAAAGAAATTAAAGAAAATAGAAATAATACTACATCGCGTAGTTTCATTTAATTGTCAATCAAATGAAATTAATATTGGATAGTGATCAGTTGCTTATATTTAAAACCCATGATGTAGTAAACTTTAATCCTTCTTGCGACGTAAGAATTGACAGAAAACGCTTCGTCATTTTAACTAGTTGCTTAATTACTAAGTACGCAGCCCCGAGTTAATACTCGGGCGCTTGTGCGCATTACTAAATGTTTTTATACCACTCCCTGACTCCGCAAATCTCGCAAGATCCCGCCGACGTAATCTAGCTCTAAGTGGGATTAGAAAAACCTGCAGCATCTCGGGACTTCGATATTATAAACTCTAGAAAGATATCTGTACACAACATGGTAAAAATTATACGTGTTTATAAATGATGCGTGTTTATTGTTTATTCCATAGAATATTTCGTCATTGTAGCTTTTTATATAAAGAATGACGTGTCACTTTGACATACTTTAAATGTAGATTATACAGAGAAGTACAATGAAATTATAAAATATTGAATATATTTGGCGTTAATTTTGTAGAAATTCATTATTCACAATTAAATGAAACTACGTGATGTAGTATAGCAAAGATATTTTTTAATGATAAGTACGAATAGAACTCAGTACCATACACATTTGGGTATACATAAAACTACATCTTTGCTAATAGCCCACCTGAAGATGTTGTAATACAATGAAACCTAGGTCGCGGTAAAGAAATTAAAGAAAGTAGAAATAATACTACATCACGTAGTTTCATTTAATTATGGAAATTATAAAATTAAAATTAATTCTATAACTAATAACAATTTTAAGAAAACTAAATGGTGAAAATAATAAAATACACCATAGGCACAAGTGCATTGTATGGAAAGCTATCCGAGCTATCAAACACATATGACTTATATCCTAGCGAGTCAAATAAACTCTATATTAAATAATAACGAAACCCCAAGGGGAAACTAGGAATCAAAGCATTATCGAAGATTAGCAAACCTAATATTACTTAATGTGTACTTTGAAAGCCGTTATTTTCAGAAAACTTTTGAGTTTTTAATAGAAACTCGTTAATGGCAGAGTAAATAAAATATTCATCCTGTAAAACTAACCATAAACCTAAATTAAGTCACTAATTTTTTTTCATTGAAAAAGGATATATTTCAATATGTATTAATTAAAGTTCTTCAACTAACAAACGATTGCTGTAACTACTCACAATAATAACGTAGTGAAAATGTAAACGTTTACTTTCCCAAAAGAAAAATCTCGGCCCTCATACGGAACAGCAACTTGCAATATCGGTCAAGTTGAGTATATTATATCATCCTATAACCGACGGTCGACGAAAAAGGAAAAACTATATAGCAAAAAGATATCAACTTATGGAACATTATAAAATTAATATCACGAGGAATTGAAAAATAATGCAAGCAGATAATGTATTTAAACAATATTTTATAAGTGAAGAAATTGAGAAAATGAAATAAAACCATATGGATATATCACGCATTCATCTTAGTATTTCCAACTTGGATATGATTAATAATCTTCCTGTCTTTCCGCTTACATTATAGCTGCATTACACCATAATTGGTGAAGTTACAAGGAACGTAAAAATAACTTGCTTATATACATATATATATATATATATATATATATATACATTAAATTGTTAGTGTTAAATTTATATAGCAAGATGATTTCTATGGGTGATAAGATGATTATAATCAATGAATTTTTATTTTATCCAATCTTGTTCTTGAGTTCCACTAATTTGAATGTTAACGCCCGGTTTAAATATATGATCATGCACGTACACCGAACGCCGTGTGGCGCCGTCGCAACCTTACGACGTGACGCGGCCGTTTATAAATAAATCCCTTACATCCTTTAATTCCCTTAGGTTTTTGACGTTCAGTGATACGATAATTATTTGATAAAAATATATATTATATATACACTGGCAACTTAATGTCTTTTTCATAAATCTATTTTCCACAGAAATTTCATTTATTATAATAAAAGTTATAAATTAAATTACGACTGCAAAATTAGTTTATTTAAAAATGAATTATATTTCACATATAAGGGCTCGCATCCAAAAATATTATAAATTGTATTCGTCTTGTGTTTTTGAAAGACTTAAGAATAAACTTAGCAAATAAAAAAACGCTAAGCGAATTTTTTAAACTGTTTTTCTTTTCTTAAGTTAATTTCATAATACGTTTTGTTCCAACAATAGCGTAAACGTAACGTAAAGACCATAAAAAGGCAGAGATAATTACATAACACCTTTTTCATTGCTAATTGGTATTCCTAACAGCATTTCAATGTAATAGATACGATATTAGCAATGCCAATTGAGGAATGCAAAAGACCTCTATAGAGGCCTTTCAATATAGGTTAATCAGAATTAATCACCCAAATTAACGACCTTGTTAACTTTAAACTTTATAACACCTAAAAGCTTCTTGCTTTAACAGTGTTCGTTGTTGGATATTAAACTGGTGATAATAATATAATAACTTAGCAAACTATTTGCCTCCCACTTTGTTACTTGGTATACTCTGTATAAATGATTTAATAATGTGTTGAACCTAAAAGTTCCAACATAAATTTTCCACATTTCTATTTCACTCAATCCATTATTCTTAATCCACCGGTTTCATAATAAACCTAACAAAAGTTTCATGGATTAGTTTTTCCTTTACTTTGATCCAAACAATCTTGAAAAGAACTTAAATATTAGAAGATATTGTACAACTGTATATTATAACACTAACTCTAATAAATGGATGATCCTGTAGGGAGCAGTTAAATATTTATGTAAATTACCAAAAAAAGTGTGAATTTAAGACCGATAATGAACTAGTTTCTATATTTTGGGTACATCAAAGTCACTCTATGTAATTTCTCCATTTACTCTAGTTTTGCTGGAAATAGTATGTTCTAAAAATTAGAAATATTTCCGTTTATATAAATCTACAGTTATTAAACTATACAAAATAACTTAATAAGTTACTAAAATATAACGAATGAGACAAGCACGCAACTTCTAACGTAGAACATAACTGTAATTGTCTAAATCAGGCCTTGAACAATATAGAAGCTTGCTGCTATTTTTATTCGTCGTAATCTACTCAAAATTGTTACAAAAGATTGAATGTACTGGAACGAAATTTTCAATATAAACTTCAAGTCGAACTTCGTTCAATATAAACTTCTAGTCGAACTTCGTTCAATATAAACTTCTAGTCGAACTTCGTTCAATATAAACTTCTAGTCGAACTTCGTTCAATATAAACTTCTAGTCGAAAAACAAAATTGTATTATACTCGAAATACGTTAATATTAATGCAAACTTTAAGCTTGCTTAGTATAGGCGAAGTTTCCTCCTGTTATTACAAATATAAAATTCAATTTCAGATAAAGTAAAGCACACTTGCACGTCGATGTTTCTGCCTGCTTACACAATATATTACACATCCGATAAAAGTGTTCAGCATATATGTACATAGTTTTATTTATGTACTTTATTGTACACAATTGGTATATATGGCGGACTTGTTACTAGTAATCTCTTAGAGCCAACCAGAACACCACTCCAAGCTTGCTCGACGAGTGGTCGGGAATCAAACTCGGGTCCCGCGCCCTATCAAAGGCCGTATGTTTTATAATCAATCCTACACACCACGGCTGTGTAGGATTGATTATAGTGAGTTTTTGTATCTTACTAGTAATCATTGTCACAATTTCTTGAATATAAAGATCAGCATACGTGAAAGACGATTTAGACCCTTAAACTAACGTCGGTCCGCAGCTAATTTTCAAGAAATCATATTTTACTGATTTCTTCGATCTATCTAACATTTAATCTTAATTGTCGTCTTGTATCGCAGTTTATAGAAATAAACACAATGCAATCTAACGCATGATTTAGAAATCAGAAATCTATCAAATATTAAATTTTTTGGGTTCTGCATTCATAAGGTAATAAGGATCATAAGAGCACTCACGCGTGTGCCCGGCCACGGCCGTTTTTCTCAGAAATCGCTTGATGTAGAAACTTGAAATGTGTAGCACAGTAATAAATGTGTAGCACAATAATAAAACATATTAACTCTCACATATCTCACTAGCTTACACTTAAGAATATTTATATGGAAATTTATACTAGAACACTTTTTTATGAAATATTCGAAACTTTCTTTAATTCTATATATAATATGGTTTATCGTTATAAAAAGTTAATAGGAGTCGGAAAAATATTTTTAAAATAGTATTTTTAGGAGCTCAAATAAATGCTGTGGAAAAACTATAGCGATTTTTCTAAATCTTATAATTTTAGAAATAGGAACCATTACCATTTTTTTATATATGGAATTACAAATTTTCATAATTAGTTTATTTTTATGCCTGTGAAATAAATGGTAAGCAATAAACGTTATGAAAAATTAATGTTTGTAATTAGTTTAATTAGAATACTCTGTACTATTAAATGTTTATAAGTGCTTAAATGTGTACGAAACCCTCGTAGTGCGAGTTCTTTTCATCTACTCGACAGATTTGTTTATCATAGATTGGATTATATTATTTATTTAATGATTCATCATTCTTTATGACGTTACGATTATGAGATTCAAACAAATTAGTGCTCAAATTATTTACACATATTAGAGCAGCACACAATAATACCCACCTAATGCCAAAAAAGTCAAAATTTTATGTGAAAACTCTTTTTTTTTTAAATCCGTCCCAAGCCTCGTGTTTATTATTTATCGATTAGTTGGATAAAGCATCTATTAAACTTCGGTAGTTACAGATTTTCTTACGCTAGTACATTTTAAAGACCCACGTTATCACACGTAAAAATTACGAATGAAATTTTATCCTTTAGCCGACTCAATGGATTTTGAGCCGTCGTCTAAAAGGACACAAAAATAGGAGACCATTTAACATTTGGCCCCCCTGCTCCTCGTGGATGCGTCTCGTTGCGAGTGATTAAAGCAATTTTCCCGCTCAAAAGCGGCCCTAGTCCCATAATATTATGTAAATTCCTTTCAAAAAATAAAGTGTAGGATTCGCGAGAGCATAAGGCGAATCACTTAAAGCGAGATCCTTAGGGATTAATTAAAGGGGATGAACAACGGCGCGAGATGAGAGTAACTAATGTTAATTGTTAGACTTGAGAGAAATGAGTGTTGTAAATATCGTTTAATTGCTGGCCTGAATCACTTCGTTGTAAACGATGTAAACGTTGAATAAACTATTTCGATCCTCACTTGATTATGCTATTTTGTGTGACATATATTGGGATTTTGATGGAACAAACTATACATTTGATATATATATATATATATATATATATATATATATATACGAGGTGTGATTGGAAAGTTTAAGAATGGATCCGCTACGGCTTACTTATTTGAAGGGCAGGTGCACGGAGGGTGGAGAGTGAGTCATTGCCTTGTCCTTAAACATCCTTTGACAGAAAAATGTATTTCCTTTATTCAGTTTGCTGCAGCAGCTGGTTGAGTACGGGTCTGTTAGTGCTTGTTGCCGAATTCTGTCTGCGTTAAAATGGAATGTCTGCGGTAAAAACGGAGCAACAAGTTTGTGTGAAATTTTGTTTCAAAACCGATTACAGGTGACGAAACATGGGTATATGGATACGATCCGGAAACAAAAATGCAATCTTCGCAGTGGAAGACTCCAACTTCACCACGACCGAAAAAAGCACGACAAAGTCGGTCGAAGGTGAAGACAATGTTAGTGATTTTTTTCGATTCTACCGGTATTGTGCATCTTGAATTTACCCCTGGAGGACAGACAATTAACCAGGAATACTACAAACGTGTTCTTTAGCGTTTGCGCGAAAAGGTGCGGAAGAAAAGGCCTGTATTGTGGAAAGACAAGAGTTAGGTACTACACCATGACAATGTTCCGGCTCATCGTGCCTTCTCCATCGTTGAATTTTTGACCAAATTCAAAATTCCTGTGCTTCCATAACTGCCAAATTCCCCTGATTTGGCCCCTGCGGACTTCCACCTGTTTCCTAAACTTAAATTTTCACTGAAAGAGAAGCGATTTGACTCGATTGAAGACATCCAGGCAAATACGGAGAGCGTTCTTAACACACTTCAGGAAAACAATTTCCAGGAATGTTTCCAAAAGTGGAAACACCGTTGGAGTCGGTGTGTTCAGTTAGAAGGAGACTTTGAAGGAGATGCATCACAGTAGCATGTAATTACCACCATTGTACCATTACAAGCCCCTTCTTAAACCTTTCCAATCACACCTCGTATATGTGTACTTTCCATAAAACTAAACAGCGATAGATGAATAGCCGAACAGATGGAAAGAAACCTAGTTCATTCCATATGTATTTCATTTGTCATATATTGTAGTACATAAAATTTTAGAAATAATTAAATGAAACAAATGAATAGATAAACCTCACATTTCCTATTTTTTATTTCACATCAGAAAATTTATATTTTTAATACATCGATATTTAATCGAATTAAAAGCAACAATGATTGTTAAGTAATGATAATAAGTTTCTCGTGTTATTGTTTTTAACTCGTGGAAATTGTCTTATAAATAAACCATTTAAGCGTCAGTAGTATATACACTAATATGGAACACATAAACATTTAGGAACATATCAACATTTAAAGCCATCTATCATTACTATTAACAGATCTACAAATGTTAATATTTTTGTGCATGTAAAATATTGCCTAGAATGTACACTTATTAGGGTTCCGTAAATATTTGGGAACATATCAATATTTAAAGGCATGTATCATTACTATTAACTGATCTACAAATGTTAGTATATTTGTGCATGTAAAATATTGCCCAGAATATCGTTTTTATAAGTCTCAACAATAAATTCTTTATATGAACCTCCTCTTTATCGAGAAATCTCCGCTTTAACCACAATAAAGTTTCCGCTACAACTACGTATCGTGCCATGAACATACACAATAAATTAGGTATTGCTGGTAAATAAACACATAAGCGAAATTTATTTGTACTCAAGAATAACCAAAAAAAATGACAAAGAAGGCGAATTTCGCCTCTGAGCTTGAACAACAATCTTCGAGCAAACACCACTCTAACGTTACATGAAAAGTTGAAAGTTTCAATGGCGCTACTCGTGAATATTTCATGGCGACATGTCGCAAGCCCCAGCTTTTGATTAAACGCATTGGAACTTTCGCCGAGCTTTTGAAAGCTCCCAAGTTTGTAGGCGGATTTCGGTTTCGTCACGTAACGTATTGCGTTGTTGGATCTCTTTTTACATATTGAATAAGATATGTAAAAAGAATCAACATGTATCCAAGTGAGAGTGCTTTCATGTAATTCATCCAGCGCCTCTCGACAAAAATTTAAGCTGAAAACGTTTGACTGCTGTTTCACAATTTCTAAAGTTAATAATAGATTAAAAGAATGCTGTAATTATGTTTTTTAAATTATTTTAAAGGAATAATAAAAACAAGTTGAAGACCATTTTCTAACTTTCAATTGTAATAACTTTGGGACGGTTATGAAGAAAAAACTTAAAATTTCTCTCTTATGCTGAGTTTATTTGAATACTGATTGTATAAGTGGGATTTCAAGTTACATTCTCTATTATATAAAATGATTAATTATTTCTTAAGGATATCTTACTTTCCTCTGAACGAGACACTTATTTCTGATAAACGTATTACCTTACAATAACAAAAATCTCTAAATCTGAAATATGCACATATTTTACTAGATCTTGAATCAACCCAATTTTATCAACACGAACACGCACACCACAGCATAACAATGGCTTGCGTACAATATAAGACTTTTTTTTTTCTGGCGGTCTTTTTAGCTCGTTACACACATGTAAAGTATTATGAGCTACTAGAACATGACATCTTTTTCATCGTTGAAGCGCGTACAGTAACTTACGTCTTGATAGCAACAAAATTTTAATGGTATACTCACTACACACGCGCTCACAATCCATTCAAATATGAATACTGTACATCAAATACATCTATATCGACTTGAAAAGGTCGTTTTTATCTTAGATTCATACGGTATTACAATATATAAGTCAAATTTATATTATTAGTCAATATATATTAAAGAATATTTCCGATAAATAATTGGATACAAAGAGTTTATCTCAAGTTAGGAAATTCTGAGTACTTTCGGTAGAGAAATCAGTTGGCTCATGCACTTCACTGGCATGCAGTATATTGAAAATAGGCTTTATCATCTCCGGTTCTCCGGTTTATTAAATTTTCCATTCAATAGATCCAGAGACTATCAAAGACGTTTCTACGACATCTGACATTCGCACTATTACCGAATTTCGTCTACATATTTTAAGTTTTCACTCTACGAGTGACTTGTTTGTATAATTTTATTTATTTATTAATTTGCATGCAGTTATGCACACATTAGAGTTATTACACACATGAGTTTCAATAACGATAATAAGATCATTAAATAAACTCCATAACACTATGACACGTAACGATAACTCACCTCAATTAATATATTCTCACTAATCATAAATATGTCATACCCTAGTGCAACCATCAAGTGGTTGTACAATTGCAGTCGATGGAAATTAGATAGAGAATTAGAAATAGATGCCGGAATAGGAAAATTATGACGATTTTGCGAATGCAGGTTAACGAATTACGACAAAAGAATGTCTACAGGAGACAGTTTTCATGTACAAACAGTGTGAATCTTCTTTAATAAATTGGAGCACAATATTTTTCTATTAAACTATATGAAAATGAGTTTCAACAAAGAAACTTCTCTTTTGTATTACAACATATGGAAACCTAATATACCCAAGAAAAAATCGATAGTAACCATAACATCGCATGTAAAATATCGAATGATCGCTCTCTGGACACGTTCAATCAACAGACCGTGTTCAGTTGCGAATGGACTCCGAATAACAGAAACACTACAGGACAAAATGAGTTTTATACATATTGATGAGTTAAAGTTATTGTTAAAAATGACTTACCGAATAACTTCATTTTTTTTTAAATAAGACCCGTTTTTTTTAAATAAAATCATTTAGAATATGATCGTACTTGATATGATTAAGTTGTTGTTTCTTAATTGCTTTTTGGAATTTGGTCATTTATCAAAATGTAGGCATTTGCAAGGGTCTTAACTGAAAAGTTTGATAAAAAACTGACTCGCAAGGGACTAGTTTGTTTATTTCAATATTATCAAAATATCAATCAATGGTTTGCAAGTGGGAACTTTTGTTATTTTTTGAGTGTTACTACTTATTTCATGTCTGTTAACTTACTTCGATTTAAACAAAACTTATTTCTTTCTTATAAGTTATTGCGCGGTTGTTTTCTTTTTTTTTAAGTTTTGATGACATTGTTTTTATTCAAAATTAAAATTCTAAGAATCGGTTATTATCAGAAGTCTGATTTTGGATTGCGATGATGCACAAGCTTGTGTTTACTGAATAAAAAATAGGTTTCTTCCACTAACCACTCGGGTTACATCTTAAAAAAAATTATATAAGTCGGTATATTATTTCTTCAGCGAATTTTTGAACTAACGGTTGAATAAAGCAAAAATTATAGTAAATTTACAAACCGTTTTTTTTAATTCAATACATGAATTCAATATCATGACCGTTTTTTTTAATCAATATTAGGAAAATTATATGTCTCAGTCATACGGAACTTAACTAATACTTTCCTAATATGTCACACGTTCACATATCAAGATAGCGGCAACTGGCAATTACTAAGCGAACAATAATTAAAATATTGAGACTACATATTAAAATAATAAAATTATTGTTCTAAACGTTACCATTTTTAGGGTTCCATACCTTAAAAAGACAAAACAGAATCCTTATAAGAGCACTGACGTGTCTGTCTGTCACAGTCGTGTTCCTCAGAATTTAATAATAAAAAATATTAATTTGCAAATGTCCTATTAGCTAATACTCATAAATAGTTAGATAGAAATTTTAAGGAAGGGTACAAATTTTAAGGAGGAGTTCACACTTAGGAGTACACATTTTTTGTTTAATTCCACAAATAGGGTGGGTTATCATTTAAAAGGACTAGCTAGGAGTTCCATTTTTTTCATTTTAGGTAATATATCTTCAAAGATATATTAAAATATATACAAAAAATATGTTCCCTCCTTGTTTCTGTAGCAACTTTTATTAAAAAGCTTAGAGCTATTAAAAGACTACACAAAGGTGGTAGAAAAACTATGACCATTATCCTAGATTTTATAATTTTTGAAATATGTACCACCTTTTAACGCCTGTCAAAGACGTAGTAGGCAATATATTTACCCCTCTGAAATATTTGTAAATAGTTTAATTGAAATACTATGTACCCTTAAATATTTATGAGCGCGAATACTAATCGTGCTTGTCAGATTTTTCTAAATATTACCATTTTTTACATCAACGTTTTTTAACTTGTATGTTAAGGTATATAAATAAAAATAAGATTACATTTGATAAAGATACGCTATCCTAAATTATTCTCGAAACAAAGTGAAATATTATCCCGATTTGAACGGCAAAAAAAAATATTAATCCAAAATTATATCCTCTTTTATTTAGTCATTAAAGCTGTTTAGATCATATCACCCTGTCTATTATAAAAGTTTTTCACTCGCAAAGCTTTTGTCATGTTGCTTTCACGTTTCTTAAAAGTTCTTTCATGTTTATTTCGTAACATTTTACTGACAGTTGACGTTGCCTTACAAGTATTAAAGCTATTAGCAAGTTGGAACCACGTTCTAATTGAAATGAAAAACATTAAAAATATACTAAAAGGAAATAATTTTTCTATTTCAAAGCTAACGAAATTGGTAAAATTACATCGATTTCAACATAATTCTATATAACATAATTCAACATAATCTATTAACGCCATCAGCCGTAAGTTGTTGTATTTATAAAGTTAACTATGACAAAATTTGATATGACTTTACATAATCACACAATACACGTGTGATAGGGTGTACACGTGGGATGTGTAGATGTGCGTGTATGTGTGCATGTATACATGTGTCCGTGCATGATTGAGTCCATAATTGCGTCCGTGAGTAATTAGTTCATGCATGCGTCCTTGTGTTATTGCATCCATCATGCATCCCTCTATGATTTCGTTCCTGTTATGTATGTCAGTACATGCGTCCCTGTGTAATTGCATCCGTCCGTCATGCGTGATTGTGTTTGCATTGGCTTTTTTTGTATCGTGATATATTTGGTCATGTGAACAGCATTAATAAATTTATTTTCTTTCTTACCTTTAAAAAAGTTTATACGAAATTTTGTAAATCTCACATGGTTATTTCATCATAGCATATTTTCCTCTACCTATTATGAACTTGCTCTAGGCCAATATATTTTTATTTTCATATCTCAGAGGAGCAGTACAGAGAGTTTTAATACTAACTCTTCTTTAAAATTTTCAAGAATTGCAAGTATTTCCAGTTTTCATTGGGCTTTCACAAATGCCTATATTTTCTTAGACAGAATTAACTTTAATTATCCTGTAAATAATTTTTTATAAAAACTTCCAAATATTTTTTATGAAAACAGCGCCCCTAGGAGTTTTTCGGCTGCACCAAACTATATCGTGCTATGATTGTTAATTGAAATTCAGACCCATTCTCACAGGGCATAATAAATAACCATACTAGGCTTCAGTTCATACAACAAGTATATATATATATATATATATATATATATATATATATATATATATATATACATATATATATATATATATATATATATATATACATAATATATATATATATATATATATACACCATTATGATACGTAATATTTTTATAAAATTAAATCACAAAATTATTATTATACGCTTTATTATACTTGGAATGGTATTATTTAATAATAACAGTTATTAATATTTCATTTATTATTACAGTAATTTCAATGAAATATTAATTAAATTGCTTGAAAAAATTATTTTCAAGTACGAAGTGAGTTAGGTTTATCACCTAACTCACTTCGGAGAGAGGTGGAGTTACACTAAGGAAGTGTAATTAAAATATCACCTTTAGTGGTATTTTTGAAATACATTCACGTTATCAAATTTATTATATTTAAATGTACAAATAGCTGACTAACTTCCAAGTCCATAATGTAGCGACGAAAAAAGCGAATGAGTATTCGTAAAAAAAGTAATAATGTCTTTGGAAACAAGGAGTTTATATTTTTTATCCGAGCGTAAACCTCAATTGTGAGATCACGAAGGCGTAATTATGAAAAGAATGAGAGATAATATATGAACAATTTAAATGTGAAAAGTAATTAAAGATATGAACTTTAGTCTCTAAACTCTGCAATATTATCATATTTCTTGAGGTCAAAAATATAACATATACCTATGTTTTGAAAATCTTCTAATTTGTTCAGCACCTTTATATATGAACATGAAATATTATTATGATGTGGGAATGTTAGGATACAAGTTAACGTAATACTTGAAAAACTCGCTTTTTGTATCTCACTGTGACTTGTATCTGTTTTTCCCACATAGGTGGTAAATAAAAAAGTAAATAACCCTATTATGAATAAGATAGCGCACGTCTCCGTAATCAAGCAATAATACGTGTTTGACAGTTTTTGCTATCTTTCATTGTACATTACTTGAATGCATAAGGATTGTTCAACTCTTTAACATAGTTTTAATAAAATCCTCTAATTAATGGCAAACATAGAGACAGGCTATAATAATTTCACTAAAATACGACATTTTCTGTTTAATCTATTGAATACTTGTTAAACAGTTTTAGTACGAATTTTACATTCTTGAACAATTACAGAGATCCCTCATCGATATGTTATATACAGAATTTTGGAACAATCATGAGCTCCATCTTGTAAGGCATCACGTTTTAATAATTATTTTTTACATTATAATAAATAATCCACTTTCTCAACAGATCTAAATGTTGATGCAAACAAAACTTTTAGTATGCCCATCCACTTGTGTATTACAGTTACTTGTTTCTTGACAAGTTAAATGATACTATCCACTTTTCCAATGTTCACATAAACTGCCAGTATTGCAGCACAAACAAATTACAATTATGTCGTGTCTACAATCCATAAAATAACTTTGATCATTATTTATCAACGCTCTTTAAATATACGATACCAAAATACTCGCATCGTCTCGTACTTCCAAAATAGGAGTTAACCCTTTGAAGCATAGTGATATCACTGTATTACTGCCTATTTAGCAGTAAATTATGTGCTCTGAAAAAAATTTATCATTATTAAACCGCCTTAGTAACAACACGTGCAGCAGTTTTCTTGAACACTATCTAAGTTGTAAAAGAGCTATGCTAGATATTTTTCTCCCGAAAGATGGCAAATGATTAAACTGCAGGAAATATTTAAACACGAATCCTCCTGTCCGTACTCCAAAGGGTTAAACCGAATTGACATGACGAAGAGTTTACATATTGGTACAAAGCACGCAATATTCACGAAAATACATTTAATGAAATATCTTCCAAGATGTTGTGCTATATAAGGAAAACGTGAGGTTAAATTATTTAAGTAATTTAGCATAAAATATGTACGGCGCTCGCTTACGGAATAACGGAAGTTATATTTAAAATGCCACGTCTATAAAGCAGAGTGCTTCTAGCAAAAATTCGTTCCGCTTTTGGTCGACTTATCCGGAAGCTTGACTCTGGTAATTAAGCCCGGCGCTTTTTAAGCTCGATTTCATGACGTTTAATTCAATATTGAAAGAAAGTTCAAATTGAATGGATTATAAATTTATGTAATATCCATTGAAGTTAGTATTTTTTTTTGACTACCTTCTTGATTTCACTTGCCCTAGTTTACACATTTTTGGTAATAGTGAAATATAATAGTTTGATGCCTTTTAGTTTCTCACATTGACACCATATCACAATAGAGATAATTTGTTTCCTATAATTTTCAACAGAAAATAATTTTATAAATTTCCTCAATAGTTTTGAAATCATATAAGTACAAACAGAAAACCGATATTATGTTTGTGATATTTTATTGAGATAAAACGGACTTAATTTTTCTTCTGGTATTCTAGAAAACTATAATGATTATCATGGATTTATATATTTATTAAAACATTTTTTACAGCGTTGGACGTTATAGTTATAAGCATTTTGAAATAATTTAATAAAAATACTCTGTACGCTTAAATGTTCATAAGTGCTTAAATGAAAGTCGTACTTGTGCACAAAATCAAGACTGTTAAAATGGTATTCCGTCAAGATTTAATTATATATAATACTAAAGATCTTTGTTTACCTACGTAATTATAGGTAATGATTTTTTGTTTGCGTCATAAGAACTATGTATCTAAAAAGTCTTAATGTCAAACACCGCTGAATTCTTAACTTGTTTTTCGTAATTTACAAATAAGAAAGAAAGATGGACGCGGCAAAAATATTTAAATTTGTACGTAGTTTCTGAATAACAAACAATTTGTAAATTTTCACAAATTCTTACAGTTCCAATTAAGCCTATAGTATTTTGTCTATTATACATACTTTACAACAAACGTGAAGAATTGCATGATCACTTTTCTAGTATAAACTAAGTAATATATAATTTTCCTAAACAAATGGACGAAACGTAAAGTTAAACTAATCTTAGAATATTATTTTTAGGAATGCTCCTAATTTTTTTAAATGTAGTTCAAATCTTTCTTAGGCAAACAATTTAAGTCAATGATCATTTTAAGATTAGACAACAAAATTACTTATCTCTACCTAATTTTAGAATATTATTTCTAGAAACTAACCTAAATGAAATACAGTACAGACGTTCCTTACAGAAACAATTGAAGCCGTTAAGGACATTAAGAACAAACTTAAATAAATTTTCTCCTCCACAGTATCCTTAAAGATGAATAAGTGTATTGTTAAGGCTTAAGAAGAAAATATTTGTACCTGAAATTGTTCCATTAAACAATCGTATGCTAGGTATACAGATTATGTAATACGTACATTATTTAAATATTTTCAAATAAAAATTACTTAAACGTAAATATTTAAGAACCCGATTTTTCGATCGCACTTTACAGTTTAGACCCCATTCTTTGAGAGAATTCAATATATAAATACGTGTAGAAATTTGTTACCGAAATGTAAGAATCAAAGTTACATTCAACGGTATCAACCCTCTTTGTAAGCATATAAAAAAGGTATGCGTGACCCTAATATTAAGCGCTAAACATTAATCTCTGTTCAGTTCTTCCCCATTTCCAAGCTTTAAATCTAAAAATATCCCCGAACGACGACTAAGTGGGGGCAAAAATGACCTTTGAATTGAAAACCGTAAATTTGTGCAATAAAAGCTGGTAGGAATATTCTTAAGTAGACCTTTGGTGTAAGGGATAAAGGAATTAATTTCAAATACCCCTTTGCATTTGAGGAAATTTAGTTAAAATATTTGTAGTAGTAGATTTAATACATAAATCTCTTAAAAAACATTGCATTTTTATTTATCCATTTTTCTGAAAGACATTTCGACGAATATATAATTGATTAAAAAGGAATTAAAGAAGTAATTGCAGAGAAAAAATTCTTACTTTGTTTGTAAGTTTAAATAAAAAACATTGCTAAAACGCTAGTTGCGTTTGCAGATATGCTTATACACTTTACAAAAAAAACTACTTCAAACAAAAAATTATTTTAGCTCCAAAATTAATGGATAAATCTAGCGTATTTAAAAAATCAAGGGCAACAAAGCGAAAAGAAATGTATAACAGAAAAAAATCAAAATATTACACTAACCCCTTACCAATTAGTATATGAGAGTTACATTCATGTATGTTTTCCTCCTAACTTGTTATATTTTACCTTTTACCACTTGTTATATTATACCTTTGATTAATTTGTAGATCACATGCCTAATAAAAAACCTTCGACTGACCTAACATTTTCATCCCAATTAATTTAACTCAGAGAGACTAACATGCGTTACTTCTTTTATAACTCCATGATAGTATATTTGATTAATTTTTCAGACCTTGAGTCTAATACAAAACTTCGATCAACTTGACATTTTCATCTTTAATTACGTAATTTTACTCAGTTAGCTATTTTATATCTATCTTCGTTAAATTATATTCAATTAATTTTTAAGACTATGTATCTAATGTAAACCTTCGATCTTTAATTAATCAGACATTTTCATTAATATTACGTATTTTATATCTCACTTTATTAAATTATATTCGACTAATTTGAAAACCATGTATCTGATGTCAAACATTTTCACCGTCAATTAGTTTTACTGAGAGATACTGACATACGTTACGTATTTCATATCTCACTTTATTAAATTACATTTGACTAATTTCTAAGACCAGGTATCTATGTAAATCCTCCACAAACCAAACATTTTCATCTTCAATTAATTTTAATCAGAGAGACTGATATACGTTACGTATTTTATATATCACTTTATTAAATTACATTTGATTAATTTTTGTGACCCTGTATCTAATATAAATCGTCGACTAAATAGACATTTTCATCATCAATTAATTTTATTCACTGAGAATGACATATCTTATATATTTTGTATCTGTATTAAATTATATTCGACTAATGTTTAAAATCAAGTATCTAATACAAACCTTCCATTGATTTAACATTTTTATCCTTAAATAATTGTATTTAGAGCGACTGACGAATGCCATACGTAACGCATTTCATATCTCTCTTCAGTTATAAAAAAAAACACTTTAAAAACAATGACAAGTTCCAGAAGTAGCCCTAAAATGTTTAGAAGTTGGACGCTACTCTACAGAGACTTTTATCAAAGAAAGGTTGCAGCCATTTTGTGTAAGCACTTTGATTCTCACTTTGTTCTTTTGTACAAACAAATTCGGAAAGCAATGTTTTCCAAATTACACAAAATGAAGTCCTTGTGACGAAAATAAGCCAACCAAATTTATATATATACATACATATATATATATATATACATATATATATATACATACACATATATATATATATATATATATACATATATATATATACATATATATATATATATATATATATATATATAAAACATTTACCTAATTCCGTGTTCCCAAATATATTGTTTGTGAAAATTGTTGCAAAGAAAACAACGCCCGGTCGGTTAAGACTGCAAAGTTTAAACGTATATTAGAATTTTCTTACTGTACTCCTTTACTTTTTATTAGGTTACATTATTCTTGAACTTACTTTCGATTAATTTCCCCACCTCCTATGCCTTCACGCGTAGGAAAAATAAGAATAATCCTTCCTGTTTCAATGCCGGACTATTCGGATACAATGTCATTTAATTATTATCACTAAAAGATGTGTTTAGATAAAGTAATTTATTCTGGATACCACATTAAAATATCTCACTTGTTACCGTCTGAGGATAACTTATGACAAACGTTATAATTGTAGTTAGCGTAAAAAGAAATTAATTTATATTTAATAGTTTTCATTTCACCATCTCATCTCCTATATGTGTCTCTCATTTTCTCATTATTGACGTCACGCTTTTGTTTTTTTTATTTACATATAACAATTTCTGCTCAATTGAATACGCCTCTAAATGCAATCTACCTTATATGACATATTTTTACATATGTCTATATATAAATATAAGTTGAACACTGCGCAAATTTATAAACATCGATTAGATCAGAACCTCTGTTTAGAGCTGCTCAGCAAAACGCGCATGCGATGAGTTGCCCTATATTTAGCTCAAGAGCCACCAACCCACTTGAGTTTCGGCAGCGAAAGCTCTCAGGATGAGCTTCGAGTTTCGAAATCTTATTGTCTTTGAAAGCTTACGAACGATGCGTGGAGGGGACTTGTAAGGAATATCTATTCGTTTTTTTAATGATAATTATAAAGCAAAGGTCAAATTTCCAGGACATAGCGGGTGGAAAATAAAATAAGAAAACTTGGAAATTTGAGTGATAAATTGTATAACCCAAGATTGGTTTACTTACACTTTATCTATCTATAACTACTTTCTTCGTCAAGATAAACTAGACACCGACTTAACTGAATCGCATCGCTCAGATTTAAATGTCTTATCAATTCCAAATTATTTGTTTTTCCTTGCAACATTCCAGATTTATAGAACGATCAGCCCATTATTCTGAATAATAAAGAAATATGAAACTAAATATTTTCAAAAATTAATTCGTATATTAAAATTATGGAAAAAATATCATATCGAGATTTTGCGAATCGTCAACTGATGTTATTAGTTATATTTTACGTAAAAAGGTTTTTGGGTAGTTTAAATATTTGATGAAATAAATGCATTAAAATATATTATTGTAAAATATTAGGAACTTTAAATTTATTACTTTGAAGGTTTATCTCGGAAAGGGTTTGGATTTTTAAACATTCACCAAAAGTATTTCATATTCATAATGATGAGAAGAAAAATCCCTGTACAAAGATGTTGCAAAGAAAAAAACAATCTGTATAAATAAATGTATTAACATATTCTTGTAATTACAATTTTTCAGTGATTCCGAATTTCATTAAGCCATTTCTTAGCGGTTCTCATTTTCCCACAAATGAACTATAAAAAAAGTACAATTTCTATCGTTTAAACCTCAATAGTTTCAAAATTTACAATAGTACAGATACTATTGTAAATTTTGAAACTATTTATAACCCATTTAAATATATAAATATCCTGCTAGTTATATTTTCACAGGCATGACTAAAATAATTTAGTTTGTTTAACCTATTATTGAACGCAGACCGCAATAAATTTTAATTACCTATATAATAAAGCCATTAATATGATTTGTCATTAAATTGTTGATATGTCTAGTAGAAATGTTAGGGAAAAAAAATAAACTGAAAAAGGTTGGAGACATTTATCTTGCAAAGGTAAAAAGGTAAAAAAAAAAGGTAACGTAAATAAATTGCTTACTACGCCTTTCATAGGCTTAAAAATATGATGCAAAACCCAAAAATTATAAGAACTGATAAGATAACCGCCATAGTTTTCCTGTAATATTTTAGTCATATTTATCAACGCTGCTTTCTACATGATTTTTAATTCAGTAATTTCGAAAATAAGCAGCATAATATATAAAATGAAAAAAAATTGAGTATCTTATTTTCCCTTCCTTTAAACCTTACGAGTTATGAATATTTTTAAAAAGTAACAAATTTGGGTTAATAATATATATTACTATACTAGATAATAAGACGTATTACGCTTAAATTTCAAAGTCCACGTCACATGATGTCTGATAAAATCGGCTATGAGAGAGACAGACGCGTGAGTAATCTTAGAAAAGTTCCATTTTTCAGTTTGACGTAAGGAAGTGACAAGAATTCAGTTTAAGTCATTTGAATACGATACAAATAAAGGAAAAGTGGATATTTTTTTACAAACAGAGTAACTTCATTTTAACGACAGTAAGTGAGCTCCGAAAGAAAATAATTTTTGTAATTGTATTTGCCCTCTTGCATTTAGAAAAGTTTAAAAACTTTTTTATTCTTTTTCTATTAAACTATTCCAAACGCAGAGACAAAATATATTTTTCATCATCGAGAGAAAACCACCAAAAAATTAAAATTTTTGGTGAAACCAAGTGTACACACCGCGTTTCAATTTTTTATTAAAACAAATTATTGTGGGAAAAAATTAAATATTAACAAATTATAAAAAGCAAGGAGCAAAATAGCAAGAAATTTCACATGGAACAGATACCGAGATCAGTGGCCGGGTACGAAAAATGACTTTTTGTAGAAAATATTTCGTAAAAATTAAATTATTATATAAATTAATAAGAAAATCAAAAGGCTTCTAGAGTTAAGCAACTGATGGAAAGAGGATTCACCAAAATCAGTCAGGAAATGCCACCTGTAACATAATATAGGTATATGCGTACATACATACATATCAACAGACAGAAACCTACGTCCCTTTTCATAGGCAAATTTAGATCATAATAAATATTTATAAAAAAACCGTACTTTTATTATTTAATTTATAAAATATGATGAAATTAAAGCGTAACTTTATTATTTAGTTTATAATAAGACACATTTTTATTTCTAGAATACCATAATAAATAATATACAATCAACATCTTTTTATTTCCGTTAACGTTTTCTTTGCGAAACATAATTCAAAACGCATCGCGTTATGTCGTTTATCACATCGTTTGAGCTTTAGCTAATTCATATAACCAAGTTTTTTCTAAAACAATGGACATTTGCTTTAATAGATTTATTATATCAACTCTACGGAAATAATTTTTAAATATAACATAATCATGTGTTTCAGTCTTAATAGCTAGAAAGTTTGTATGGAGAATTCGCATATGTTGCCATATGTTTATTAAATACCTGGATCAATACTAAATGTTTATCAATGGTGCTTTTAAAATACTTTTTTGGATCGCTTAGCTCGTAGTGTTAATTTATCTCACATCCTGTGACATCGTCGTCTTAAATTCTCATAAATGACACTTTAGCTTAAAATCCACATTTATATTCTATTCAATTTGTGTCCACCGCCTTTTTATTTTGCTTAGCCGACATTTCCAATAAGAGGCTATTCGCTTACATATTGAAAAAGAATTGGCGCCAGAAGTACCCTGTTCAGTAAGACAGTTACGTAGATATTTCGATATTTGTGACACTTATTATAGCGGCAGACCTTGAGCGTTTCTTTTTATGATACATTATTCAGGGCAATTCTAACTACTTGCCTCCGAACCGCTTAGATTTTTCGTGACTGCTGACTATAAAAATAAACTTGTGCGTTATTTGTAGGCGCATTTAAAATATAAAAGTATACTGCACAAGCTTTCCTGCAAAGATATGACTGAAACCAAGTTTACATAAAATAAATTTTTTATCATACTATTTAGTGTCAAGTGCAAAATTCTTCGATTTTTGGCAGATGCAGAATTTTTGAATGCTACATCATTTCATTGTAGAAGAAAATATGTAAAATTAAAAAATATTTTTTTTAATTCAAGTAATTTATTTCGTAATGCATTTTTTTGTACTGACTGAATAATTACAACAATTTAGTTTTTAACTTCATCGTGACAAAACGGTTTCGATTACAATGCAGCATCGGGCTATAGGAACACGCGGAAGCGGATAGAACATCGACGAGAAGGAGCACAAGTCGGCTCGCACGGATTTAAACTAATTTAATTACTAGCATCTGATGTAAGAGCACAAATAATATGCATTAAAAGACTGCACTTGCATTTCGGAATTCCATACAGACCACCGCTACCGCTAGTATAGTTGCAAGTACCGCTAGTATACTTTGATGAAGTTACTTTCAGAATAATTTTCTATTATTTTTAAAGATCGTTTTGGCATATTTTACACTTTCATGTACAACTTGAAATTAAAAATACAATGAGTATAATATTTCACCACGAAATTTCGATATACAGAAATCAAATCTTTATAAACTATGCAGGTCAGATATAACGTAACATTCTATTCCCACTCTTGCCTCTTTAAATTCGTCACATATTTTCGTAACCCTAATTTATTGACTTGACTATCTTTAAATAAAATAACATCAAGATTATATCCTAATTATCTTTTACAATTGAAAATAGAGTATAATTTATGTAAAATAAAATTATCCCCATGACAGAATAGATATTGTGTATACAAGTCGATACATTGTCTTGCGAGAATGCCCTATCAGTTCTAATGGACAAACTGACACATCATCTGATCATAAGTGGAATGATGCTAGAAACAATAAGAGTCGATGAACTCATGAATTTAAGCAATAAATTGAAGCAAAACCACTACTAGACCATATATTTATATGGTGAAAAATAAAACAATATTTATAGACAATTTGATAACTCTACATCCTTATGTAGAGTTATTCTCCTACATGTACGGATCTTATGTTTAAACTATTTATGTACAGAACTTTTGTAGTACTACTTTTACTTAACAGGTATTCTGATAACTGTCTGCAGATTAGAATAACTCCTCTGTTTTACCAAGGAAACCGTTTAAAATGAGCGTGGCGGTGTAGAAAATGGATATAATTTTTAAAATAGCTGGTATTCTTTAGAATATAAAAAAACCAAACAATACATTAACTGTCAGGAAAAATCAATACTTTACAATTTGTGAACGTAATAGAAACAAGCTATCTTCATAAACGCGCATGCGTTATATTTTTAATATATCAATAATTATTAATAAGATATAAAAAAACAATAAATATCTAATGAAGTGCATAATCACTTTTTAGAAACAATTACAAAAAATAATCAATACTTATTACTTTTCTTATTTTATTGTCGAAATTAACGTCTTTTTTATTCATTTCGAGTTTTACGTAGCTTCTTTCGAAAATCCTGTTTAGTCTACCTGTTTCATGGATTAGTATTTTACGTGGATTAGAGTTTACTGTATATAAAGGATACAACGAGACATTTTGTTCCACTTTGGTGGTTCAAAGAGTTCTATGGAAATAGCATTTAAAAACTATTATGAAAAATAACCTGACTTTTCATAATAAATATCAGATATTCATCATCTTTTCAGATATTCATCATCATTTCATCAGACCATTTGCTTAATTAGCGGTTTGAATAAAAGTTTTAAAAAGCTTATTTTTTCTGTGTATAAGAGTGTAATTTTTATTCTCGTAACACTTGGCCTCAGCACTATATGGACTTTTGCATTTTTTTAAAGATATATCAAAAATATAGCCTGTAATCAAGAGATAAATTGTTTAAAACAGTTCTTATAAGCAAACCGCGGATGTGACCATCCGCGGTTTGTTTATAAGAATATTTATTGTTAAAAGTCTTTTTTAGCACGAAATGGATAATTAAAAGACTTATTTCTTACTTTTAATATTATACTTTACTACAAGCTTAGAAGTAGTTTAGAGTATCAAACTTATCACTAATAGAGCAATCTATTATAACCAACCAAAATAAATGAAGTTAGAAAAATAAGTACTGTGGTAGATTATAAATTATTAGTGAACGCTAATTAATGATACTTGCAAAATAATAAATTTACAGAGGTTAGAAATACAGAATTTATATAAAATGAAGTAAAGTAAAAGCAAAATAGCGACACGTTAGGAAAAGGGAAGGGGTGAGAACGGATGAACTATTCTTCATCCTTCGATCTGTTGATTGTGATAGGTTATGTAATTACACGTAACTTTTAAACGCAGACATTCAGTGAGCAATTTGTATATTTGTGTTCAATTGATTTAATAATCTAATAGCATGTATGGTAATGGATTTTCCATAAAATGCAATTTTATGCTGAACAATCAGAAGGGCATACCTGTTTTAAGAACGTAATTCAAGATCATGACATAACAGGTATTGGAATCGTGAGATAGCAGATAATGTAACTGAAAGTACAGTATTTAAGTATTTGGTACATTTATAATGCCCTTGATACTTATTTTCGTTTTTAACGTACAATTATTTTAAATAGTACACCAATTATGGAATAAATCCCAAAAGCAATCTTTTGTCTTTTGGATCCTTGTCCGTTTATAGAACCTAACTGACATCTTTAACTTTACTTATCTTTGATTAAATGTAGCTCTTATTGATATTTTCTCTTTCGTTATTATTTTTTATGATATGAACATCTGAAACAAGATAGTCTCATGATAGTTTAAAAAAATATAGTAAACAAAAGGTATACAGTAGACAAAGACGCTGAATATAAAATCGAATTACAAATTGTGGTAGATTATTTCATAAATATGGAATAATTTAAAGATAAAAGAAAAAGAAATTTATGTGACAATATTAAAATGTTTCCTTATACTTAAAATTGAACTAAAAAGAAGTTAATAAAACGGTTTGAGCAATTTACTACAAGTTTTTATCAATAATTACTGTTTTCCCGCTAACGTTCCTTAATAATTCAAATATACACGTATCCTTGAACATGTGCATATTATTTTTCATCGGTGACCTCAAGCATACCTCAAAAACGAAGGGTAAATCTACGATTATTTTTGATCAATCAATTATTTTAAAACTTAATCGCGGCGGATTTAAGACTACTCCGAGACAAGCGATATATCGATATATCGAGATCTATACCCCGTACCCTGAGAAGGTATGTACCAGCGAAACAAATAAATTATTTACGTAGAAAACGTGAACTGGGTATGATTTGTTTTAAGTTAGGAAAGTTATTGAGAAGTACTTATTCCTGCTTATTTCATTATTTACATGCATTTCTATCGCGTTGAGCGAACGTTGCCAAATGGTCTTTTTTCACGAAATATATTATAGAAAATACAAATTTCCTCGCTTTAATTAAACTTCCAGCATAGGTAGACAACGACGTTTTGCGACTTATTGTGTATTAATATAATATCAACATGTATTTACCAAAAACTTTTAAGCACTTTCACGTCTTCCGCTTACTGTGGCATGTTATTGTTCATTCTATTTCTCATATAACTTTCTTGACCGTTTGAACCAATGCACTCATATTTAGTTCATATGATAACGATTAAAAATATTTATATGAAGGTATCTAAAAATATTTATTAGTCTAAAACCGAACTAACCTTAGACACACCTTTTATGGACTAACGAACTGATTCGGACAAACAACCGAAATCACTTAGACTACAATCAACGTAATAATGTATACAGTATATCGTCTTGCAAGCGTTGTATTATAAAAGGAAAATCTAGGGTAAATTATTAAAGTAATTTAGCAACAGACATCTTCAACGCTAGCACGCAGAGTGACAGATGTTATATTTAAAATGAGTTGTCTGAAACGCAAAGCGCTTCCGGCAAATTTAATTTCGTTTCCGGTCGACTCGATCGAAAGCTCGATTCCTACAATTAAGCAAGAGCGTGCTTTTTAAACTCGGCGCATCGTCATGTTTGATTCGGCATTGGAATAAATTTCAAATAACTTTTTGCATGCTTAAACTAATAACGCCGTATGTTGAGTGAAAATTTTTAGAGTAAAATTGCATTTTGTGAAATATTTATAAGTGATTTTTTTACTACATTATCGTCTGTTATACTTACGAATATTTCAAATATTGAGCATGAAAGATGTTACGCTAATGAATACAAGTATGGTCATCATTTACCTTATAATTTTGTTAGGAGTCTTGTAGTTATAGCGAATATAGTTCAAGTATAATTTTAGTGCGTTTTTCTCATCGCTAAAATAAGTACATTAAAGAACTAAAATTACGAATAAAAAAACAATTTTTAATTGACACAACTATAATGTAATCGGTTTGCAAATTTGTTATAAACTAACGGTACAATGACACTTCGTGCCCACGGTATTTCGCGGTTATTCAAGTTCAGTATTTTAATGGATTTATTTTACATTCTTATGTCAGACAAATATAATTAGTTTAGTTTAAATCTCGCGCTGATCGACTTACTTTGAGCAAAAAATAAATTAGTCCCAAACTTACAAATTTGCATTTTTTTTATTTTTAAATGATATTCGTTAGCAGATCGGAAAACAGACCATTTTTAACTCGTTAATTTGATTCGATTTAATAATCGAATATGCAAAGAAAAAGTATTTAAAAGCTGGAAGTTTGTAAACCACAAAAAGGCCCTTCAATTTCATTTATCTGCATTGAATAGTTTTTATTGGCAACTTCCTTCACATAATGTTTTTTTTCAATGGTTTTATTTTTTACACTTTTTTATATCTTATTTATTTTATTATTTATTTTTTTACAGTGAATTATTTTTTTCTTATACATTCACTCTATGGAAAGTTTTCTATATTCTTTACAAAAGTGTCTAATAGTATTTATGTCTCTAAAACCGATATATAGTTACCCATTAGAAAAAGTCTTACCTCGAATCGATTTATTTCAGTATTTCTAAAAGTTTATCAAATGCAGGGAAATACGATCACTTGAAAATGACATTCGTCGGAATCATTGGAATATGCGAAATATGGCCTTTGACAATATCCATAGACCCCACAGCCGCATCATGACTGATGACGGCGACAAGCGTTCCAAGTGGATGGATTGTGAGGATGGGAATAGGCCAATAACAGACGGAGTGTGAATTGTAGACGAGATGATCAGTAAATTATTTTTATTTATACCATTACCTATTTTTTGAGATACTTGACGTTCTCTCTTAAAACTGCCCCTAAATTTAAATGGTCTAAAAAGACTTGCAAAGAAGATCGGTTCAAATGAACCTTGTATTACAGAACTAGAATATAATTGTTTAAAAAGCTGATATTTTTCATAAAATAAAAAATCGTTATATTTGTACAAAGTTATTAAGTTATATATATTATATTTGTACAAGTAAATAATTGTAAATAAATATAAATAACAATGAAATCTGACAAAATTTATAGTAAGTTTTACAAAATGTAAAGTTACAAAATAATTAATCTTCAACACTTTCATTTAATGTGTAGCCATAGCCCCGATTAATTAAAATAAACTGCTGACAATGACATGCGTTCCGAGTCGTCAAAATGAATGTATTTTTGCTCTATTATGGTTTTGCGTGACTTTTTTCGATACCCTTTTGGATCTGCGAGATTCATTAATTAATGTGTTAGATTCGTGCATAAAGGATAAAACAGGCCACAATTTGCACTTTGTTTCATCTTGCTGGATCAAAGAGTTTCGTAGAAATAGTATTAACAATTTATTACATTACTTTTTGATAAAAAATACAAAATTTCACATTTTGCCGACTGACAATACAAATAAAATTTTTAACTGGCTTATTTTTTATTGTATCTTTTTAATACTGTAATTGTTGTTCTTGTAACATCCAGATACAATAACATTTGAAGTTTCGTCCACCTGTTTCTAATTCGTGGTTTATAAATTTTTCAAAATTGTTTTGATGGTTTTTGAAATTATCTCGGAATATAAAGTTCGTAATCTTTACTTCTTGTTTATATTAGTGTAGATTAGTATTTCAAAGCTAAAGTAAAGTAATTATTTCTATGATAGATCACGTTTTTTTCTCAATTAATACAAAATAATATGGACATATGGATTTGACTAATGATTTCTTTGATTCTGTACGCACCAAACCACTCAGCCATCTTTAATTCTAAGACCTAACACTCTCTTCTGCGCTAGTAAAGCCATGGGTAAAAGCTGATAAAGATGCAATCCAAAAATCTGCCAATAAAAAAGAAGAAATCGGTTTTGGACATGAAGCATTTACTCTATAAAAACAAGTAAGAAAAAATTTAAAAAAAATAGGTACGTAAGTTGTGTTAGATTTGAAAATCTGTGAATAATTAGTATACCAATTAAGAAAACTGGGTATATCAGATATTTACCAGTTAAAATTGTTCACGCTTATGTAGTAAGATGTCAAGATAATATAAAATATTTCTCTTTCAAAAACCCAACTATTATAATCGATTCCCCAAACTATTTTTAAGATTAAGATGATCGATTTAGTAGATAAAAAAAGAAATGAATAGTAATAATACTTACATTTATGTACAACCGCTGTAATCGACCAAATAATATAGAACTGTATTTGTATAAAATTAAATTAAAATTGTTTTTCGTCTCTAAGTTGAACTAGAATAAAAATGTGTATTAATACCATTATTTATAAATGACAGCATCGATAGTGAAATTGTAGTTTATGATATAAAATACAAGTCAACACTTTTCATGTATGGAAAAATGTTGCCTAATTTTTCTGGTTCCCATTTTCAGACCTACACTCCGCTAATAAATAATGTGAGAGTATATTAAAATAATATCTACGTACTGTTTCATAACTGTAGCAATCGTAGGTCGCTTATTTATGCGAATTGATTATCTCTTTTGCTATCATTGTATCAAAAACAACATACATTTGTTTCAGTGTGACAAATAAAAAAAACGGGGCTGGAAAAAAATTAAATAAAAATGATAGTGTTCTAACCAATGCCAAAAAGTGTTCAAAACCCTAATTTAATTAGTGCAGTGCTACACTAAACAAGATGTCAAAAGACAGTGCAAAGCTCACAGCCTCAGTGGACAGCCTAAAGCTTTCTAGCAAAAATACCTCTAAGACTTCGTCTAAGCATGCTTCATCTGAGAGTGTCCTCTCCAGGAAGGAGAAGGAGTCACTTCAGATGCAGGAATGCAAGAAAAGACTTCTAGGACAACAGGACGCAGCAGTCGTAGTCAGCGAAAGCATCGCACTGAGGTCACCGCCAGTGAAAAAGCTAACGCTCGTAGCACCGCCCATTAATCCCGAGGTAAATATAATTATAGCTTCTGTAAAGTTAAAGTTGACATACATTTATATTTTTGTGTTATATAGGGTTGATACACTGATAAAGTATTATAGGGTTGATACATGTGTATAATAGGGTTGATACACTGATAAAGAATAAATTATATGCTAAAGAAGCTGTTAAAAAATAAATCACTATCGAAGGTGAGATTATAAAAGAAAAAGGTAGAAGATGATGAATATGTTGGTATTAATACCGGAGTCAATCTTTAATATAGTAAAAGCAAAGTAAATCAAATGTTTTCATTATAAAAAATATCTTCATTGAAAAAAATTGTAAGACGTTTTACTAGTAAGATGTGTTCCTTATTTAATATTATAAATTTAAAAAGAATGAAAAATACTTATTACTCTGCATGGAGGAAGAGGATCAAATGTAATAATTGGATAATTTTTAAAATAAGTGAGCAATGTGTTATTATTTTGGTAAACTTTTCCTTAAAATACAATACATTAAATTCGTTTTTGTATACACGTACAAAAAAATCGCGTGCAAAAAGAATCAATGCTGATAAAACTAAAAACAGTTATTTTATTTTCATTTTTTATTACCTATACTGAAAAGTTTTCCCGAAAAATACCAAAATCCCACATTTATACACTTAAAAAAACAGTTCCGCTAATAAGCACATAAATTATCGAACGAGTGACTTTGAGAGGATCACTCGTTTGATAGTGTAACTGCTTATTTAAATTTGCTTGAACTTCTGAATTTTAGAAAACAATACTGTGAATGAAAAAATGTGCTAGGAAAAATTATGTTTTACCTTGTTTATACAACACAGCATCTAAACGTCAAAAGTTTATATCCAAGCACAATAAAATTTTATTGAGCAGATGTTTTGTACGTGGAAACGCAATTCAAACGAGAGGTTAAGGTCTGAAGAAGAAAAAAAATAATTTTAATAAATCGCCCAGTATTTATGAAAATATAATAAGAATTACCTTTTTATTTCCAACATATAAATTACCTCTATAATATCCCACATCTTGGGAAAAGGTAACTTCAATAAAAATTTGCCGACATGCAACTTATCTGGATTTTATAATGGTTATTAAATACAGGTTGTCCAGTGGCAGATTGCAAAGTTTGAACAAACATAGTTTCTGAACGCAACACATAAGAGGGGCGCGGGGGGCGTCGTTAGAAGCGCAAGCGGTGCGGATGTTTTAGTAGCTATGGAACAGTGGAGTGGAGAGCACCGCGCTTTTGCCGTCGAGGCGTACATTTAGAGTGGATTTTCGCTGTCTGTAGCACGCCGTCTATTTAATAGTCGTTACAGAATTCGTCGATTACGTGATGGACCATCGATCAACCTCATTCAGTCATAGGTAGCAAGGTTCAGAGCTACAGCATCAACGTTAAATAGGCCCAGGCCAGGACCTACACCATTGGTAGCCACTGTTTCTGTCGTTTGAAATCCCCGTTTATCACTGCGTACACGTTCATCGACATTGGGAATTCCGAAATCAACTTTGCAGGTAATAATGCGAAAAAAGCTCAAGTTCCATCCATATAAAATTCAAATTGTTCAAGATTTACACGATTCTGACTTTGAATTAAGAAAAACTTACGCGGAGGTGATATTGTTGAGATTTCGTACTGCTACCCGGATGGGCAACATATTCTTTAGTGACGAAGCTCACTTTCACATTGGAGGATATGTGAATAAGCAGAACTTTCGTTACTGCGATGTCCACGACCCAAGACAAATGCATCAAGAGCAAGAGAAAATCAACGTGGCCAAACTGTAACTGTGAATTCGGAGAGTATGCCCAGATGTTAAATGACTTTTTCATTGTAGAACTACAGAATACTAAAAAAAACTACACCTCTAATACAATCCTTCAACCAAAACACATGGTTCCAGCAGGACGGGGCCACAGCTAACACTGCTAATGTGTCCATTTTGCAGTTATTTCCAGAAAAAAACATATCCCGAAACGGTACCGTACCGTGGCCACCTAGGTCACCCGATTTAAGCACATGAGACTTTTTCTTATGGGGATACTTAAAATCCGTTGTTTACAAAACAAATCCGAGCACTGTGACACAACTTAAAGAAAATATTCGGGCCGAAGTCAGTAGTATATCCGCATTTGTTGTTATAAAGTTAAAATAAACCTACTTTGTATTAGAGGTGTAGTTTTTTTTTACAATTTTTCAAACATTGAAATCTGCCACTGGACACCCTGTACAATAATCTATCAATACAATGTGTCATAAATTATTTGGTTTTTGCATGTTACTTTAATATAAAAAAAATTTTATTTACAGAATACCCAAGAAGTCCCAGGTCTGTAGCTAGTGTGTGTGTATATATATATATATATATATATATATATATATATATATATATATATATATATATATATATATAGTATGCAGTAATTAAAAGCCATAATATATCATATGTATAGTTAAATGAAAATAAAAGAACACAACACTGAAGAAAGGAAAAAAGTTCCCAACTCCGGTTGCAACTTATACACCATTAACTCTAATGTTTTTCAGATAAATCCTGAAACTGGAAATATTTCTTTAAAGAACGACCGCTTAAATAAAATTATATCTTTCACCGTTCCAATATTAGTGCTGTAAATAGTTTATAAAGACAAAAAATAGGGAGATGAGGCTGAAAAACGCTGAATCAAATCCATATGATACACGTATTCGATTTCGGAACGATCATAATTTATAAATTTCTGAATAAACTGTCCACCGAATTTCATTCAATTGTTTCATGTACATTTTCCTACCTTTTCCCCATTTCATTACCGTTAGTAGCCGTAATAAATTCTTAAATATATAGTACATTATTATTTCGATTTCTTTTATTTAGAGAATACGAAATGTGTTCGCTCAAAATATTTTTCATCTTCTTTAATATCTATAACCAGTTTAACCGGCATCGCCCGCAAGGATTTTCTATTAAAGCAAGGCAATTTGTATCTGACATTTACAGACTAACTCAGTAACTATCTATAAATAAATATATTGTCATATTCAGCCAATAACAAGTTAAATATGTTTCCATATTCAGCCAATAACATGTTAAATATGTTGTCATTTTCAGCCAATAACATGCAGATTTTGGGCTGGTGAGATACATGAGTAAATAGATTTATTATATGCGTTGCGCCGTACAGTGACACATTACTGTAATTCATTTTAATATTGTGTTAAAAATATCGAGTTTCATCTTACAAGAATTGTGCTGTGTCCGAAATTAAAAAGTAACCTATTTACTAACTTCAATCATGTACTATATCCATTATTAATTTCATAAAAAAACTGGCAAACCGTTCAAGCGCGCTTAACACTTTTCTTACGGCATGTGACTGGAAGTTGCTACTCCACACCGGCACTGAAGAGAAACAAACCTTCACAGTCGACAGAGATTTTTTTACAAAGTCCTTTGTTTGTTTTTTGTCTTTACGTGTATCTATTTTTTACGTAAAGACAAAAACGTAGCACAAATTACTTACGTTGATAAAACCTCGACATCCACGCCCAACGTTTTGAGTAATTAACATGCAAACGCACTTTAACTAACATAATAAAAGTGTGAAACGTTATTCGGTTATTTTTTTACGTTTTTGTCACCCTTAAACGACCCAATAGTTAGTGTGTTTGCGTTTTTTACCCTTTCAAAAAACCCAATAGATTTCAATAAAATATTTATTTAGATAATATGTTATATATTCTGGATTAATAGATATATTATATAAAATTACACTTATTATGCTATAAAAGTGAAACGTTGTCGATAATTGTTTATTTGTCTTTCTTTCACACTTTAATAGTCAATCATATTTTTTTAAAAATTGCCCATAGATAATATATATTCTAGACAGACGGATATATAAGATACAACTACGCTTATAAAAGTGAATCGTTGTTCTTTATTTGTTTATTTTTTTTTTCAAACTGAAATTCCCCTACGTATTTTTATTAAATTTTACATATAGATAATATATATATATATATATATATATATATATATATATATATATTCTATATTAAAGGGAGGCACATATATTTACGATATCATTTACAGGAGAGGAACAGTTAACGTAAATACTAAAAACAAATTATACCTAAGCGCGGACCGCTCGCTATTATTATTTTTCAAAAATAGTATATGTTACATGGTCTATTTCACTTGCTAAATTCATGGATTAATTATTATACAGTATCGTAGTTTCACTATCACAGCTCGACATATTAAGTCCTGGGACATAAAGGCCAAGATAATAAATAATACCTTATATCTACACAACTGGCGTAATTGCTTCATATATATTTCTTTGAAAAACTCGTTTTTTACTTCGCCACATCTGCTACACGTATAACAAATTTGGTAGCCACTCGATGATTAGTTGCAAAGTTACTGAGCATAAAAATCAGATAGACCGACAAAGAAACCAATTTCCGGACGTATAATATTGTTAGGAATTTCAAGTTTCCTCTAGTCAAAGATGAAGCCAGAATCCTAATATAATTACTCTTTTATCCATCTGAAACTTGGTCACAAATTTATTCAGTTTAATAAGAAAATTAATTCGTGTTAAATAATTCAAAAGATTTCAAATATATATCAACAATTCGTCCGCTGAACACTTCATTGGTACATAGCAGATTAGAATCCGGCTCCATTATTTGGAGCCCACACGAAACCAAGTACAACTTATTAATTGAACGTGTACAAAAGACGTTCCTTCGATATCTGTATATGAGACTGTACGATTATTTACTCTTTCTATTTCCTACCAATTTCGTATTGGCTATGCTAGTTTTCCATTACTTGTCACTTAGAACAAATCTTGCGCTAATGAAAAATATCTTCCAGCTATTAAAAGGAAAACTTCTATATCCTGTATTATTGAGTAAACTGTCAGTCTTCGTAGCTGACAAGTCACTTAACAATATTTTTTTGTATCGTTACGAATAGATTACCTGTAATGTAACGATAAATGTGTATGTGTGTGTAAATAAATAAATAATTAAGTAAATAAATCATTTTCATCACCAGCAGGTAATTAGTCTAAAACCTTTTTCATCACCCGCAGGTAATTAGTGTAAAACGTTATTTTATCAATATGAAAAAATGAAGTTAAAAGTAATGAAAAACAAATGCATAGTTTACAATAAATATATAGAAAAATTCTGGGATACATTTTCAGTTATAGCGTAATGATTCTGTACCTCAAACTGAGAAACGGATCCCGTATCTGTCAGCTCAAGTAGCGCACATAGCTGTCGGTCTGTCGTAGCCTATATTCTCAGAAACTATGTGACGTAAACTTAAAATTTGACACTTTAATATGTCTCATTAAACCCACGTGTAATACGTCATATCAAACCTATTTTTTGAATTCACAAAATAAAAATGGCTTTTGAATTAAAATTGAATTGCACTTGTTATTTTCACAGTTTTTCTAATTTATTATCAATCGCCATTTATTATTACTAGTGTTCGCCAAGTGGTCGAAATTCGGCCATAAATATTATTGAAAATTTGAGGAAAATATATATAAATTTTCCAAATTTTCTTTAATGATAATACTAAAGCTTGTCAATAGCAAAAGAAAAGAAAAATAAAATCGGCTAATCAACAGAGAAGAAAATGGTACTTAACTGTTTTCCCTTCACCTATTTATATAATGATAATTTTTTTTTAAGGAACTTTACTTAATATTCATAATTATTCTGTTACTTTTGACTACTTAAATAGTTATCATTCGTATGTTTACGGAGCTCGTTTCACTTCGAATTTTTAAACTTCTGTTAGCTGAGTGACATTAATTTCAATTGTCAACGTAAAACTTTTCTTATGCGCGAGGAAATCTGACTAAGCTTAGCCTGAAGTCTTTAATTTGCTGTGATAAGCTTAGGCTGAAGATTTTAAGTTCTTGAAAGCTTTTACATTGTGTTGCGAAATAATTGTCTTGTATACAGTAAAGATACTTATATAATATTCTAAGACCGTATATTAGGTATTCTATCTACCGAATTTGTAGTTTTTTCTTATGTTACCTAAGCCTTAAACTACCGTGATTATAAGAACTGAATTGCCATAACAAGTATGTAAAATTATAAATGAATTTTATAAAGAAAAGGTCGTCGCATTTGCATTCACAATTATAATATAATATATATTTATTTGGTATTTATGATTAAGAAATTTGTAATTGTTTTCCGTTTTTACGTTATATGTGTGTATGTATGGATATACATACATATATATATATATATATATATATATATATATATATATATATATATATATAACTTTATATGGGTTATATACTATAGTTGAGGGAAATTCTTAATATAACAGAAAAATTTTCAAAACGATCAATACATTGCATTTTCTAAAATACCAACCAGTTTCCTCTCAACCTCTGTCCCAGACTCGAGGATGAGAGTCTTAAATAAAAAACTGCAACTACTTAACTCCAGTATTACAAAGTAAATGGTGAATATTGAGTAACATAGATGATTAGAGATTTCGAACGCCTAGAAATATCGAATGTTCTTCCGAAGTGTTTTATAACTTTGATTTATGTGTAATTAACATTAAGGGTTATTCTGTTTTTCTAATGTGAAGTTCATAAATCATATTAGTGAAATAACAGTGCAAAATAAAAGGGACACTTTTACATGTAACGTCATACACTGAACAACATATTATTTTCCTATGGACATGACTCCAACCAATCAACCAAGACAGCTTATTGAAATGTATAATAGTATTTAGCAAGATAGTTCATTAACACATAATTAAAAGAGTATATAATTTAATAATATTTGAAATGAAATACAATTACTTTCGTCTATATTTGTCCATTGATAGAATGTGTGTTTGTGTCAATCATACTTTGTTGTTCAAATCGGTCCTTCGCAAACATTCTTGTTTGGAATGGAATGAAGTATCTAGGGAACCCTTATAGCACGAGTTATATTCGTACTTAGCATGATCGTTTGCAAACATTTATAAAACGGTAGGCGCTAAGTACGAATATATCTAGTACTACCCTTGTAGTACGAGGTATATTCGTACTTAGCATATACCGTTTTATGCTGATACAATTCGTATACAATATATTATGGTCGCTTCATAGTATTATTATTTTAATAACTATGATGCAATAGCCATTCAAGTACTAGTACAGTATCAGTACTTCATATCACAATATCCTACGAAAACAAATTCCTTAGCAGCACCACACCAAATGCGCTTTTGTCTATTTCCTTTCTGTATACATCACAACTATTTATGCGGTAATCAATCTACTCCCTCCACCATCTTTATTCTATGTAAAAAAGTTTACTGCCATTCAGCGCACTGTATTTGTCGTATACAAATAAGACATATCGTTCAGTGTATTACGTTACATGAGATAGCGTCCCTTTTATTCGTCGTCGTTTGACGATATTGCGATGTATCAATGTTGGCTCCATTGTCTATGCCAAATTAACTCCGAATATTGCCAGGTCATTGATTAATTTACATATTGATATTGTGTATATATATATATATATATATATATATATATATATATATATATATATATATATGCGATTAAGGGGAAAGAAATAACATTTTCCATAATAATATCTATTATGTTTCAAAGTGAAACTCGAAGTCCCGTTTTTTTTCATGACTGGTAAGGATAGTACGTAGATGCTTACAAAAAGAAAAAAGCTTTGTGAATTATAATTTTTAAAAAATGTCCTTGTTTTTTTTTAATAATAATTTATTTCACAAAAATTCTCAATGCATTACAGCCTATACGAGATAAATTAGAAAATGAAATTCCATCTGAATATTTATCAGGCAGCCGATTTAGTTTTCCCTTAGAATCCATTTTCGTCACCGACTACGGACTCGATACTTGATATAAGTGAGTAATACAGAGGGCAGAAAATGCCACCGCACTTGCAAGGACTGTGATGTAGTTGAGCTCAACCCACAGAACATTTTTGGCTGCTTAACCGATTATGGGCTCCACTTGGTCTAGATAAGCCCCCTTCATAGATAATTCTACTTCAACAAAATCATCGAAATTACAGATTGTTTCATTTATACATAGTCCTAATTTCCTAATTCCTATAGACACAACTCCAACCAAAAAACCAAATGCATTTATCATAACGTTTAAGTTTTGAAAAAAGATAGAATTGAAAACGGAAACCTACTGTGATATTAAAAATTAATTGCTATTTAAATATTAATAGTATTATTTTCTTTTTAGACTATCCACTACACCGCTTAGACTATCTACTACATTACATTAAATTTACTTACAATTTCAATTCGCCCTAAATTCATAGCCTTTACTGAACTATTTCGCATTAAAGTTAATTTGAAAATAAATGTTAATTAATTTTATAAACTAAATTATGTCCACTGTAATGTATTGGCAATTATTGTTGAATAATTTATTGCGTCAGTAAACAAAAAAAACGAGAAAATCAAATAATCATAACAAATATTGTTATTATGAAAGATGTATACTAAAGAAGAGAATTGTCTCTTTATAACTACGTTCAGATATTTAATATGAGCAATGAAAATATCAGCCATTCAATGGATACAAACTAGACATCTTTCTTCCTTATTCGCATACGAAAAACGAATTTTCTAAAGGTTTATATCAATATGTAACACTATATAAGTTATATCAATGATCTAGCAATATTCAGGGTTAACTTCGCATAGAAAATGGAGGCAACATTGACACATCGTGACATCGTCAAAACAACCGCGAGTAAAGGAATGCTTTCTCGTGTAACGTAATACACTGAACGGCATGTCGGATGTCTTATTTGTATTGGACAAATAAAGCTCGCTGAATGGTAGTTGGCCTTTTTACAAAGTATAAAGATGGCGGAGGCGGTAGATTGATCACCGTATAAATTGTGTTGATTTATGGAATGTACAGAAAGGAATTTAAAAAAACAGCGCATTTCGTATTATACCGCTTGTGAATTTGTTTTCGTAGTATTTTGTGTTATTATATAAATACTTCAATGTTTATTAATACCATAGTTAATGAATAAAGAAGATTATATATTTTACAGTGAACAAGTTTCATCGGTATAAAAACCTGTTTAGTATGAATGGCTACAAGAATTCCTTAGTAATATATAAACATATCAAGGAAAATAGTACATTATTTGAAAGTTTAAAATATTTTTTTACTAAACTAATAAATATAAAATTATCGTTAATGCAAATGCAATGGTCTTTTCCATGAAAACTTAATTTATATTATCACATCAGAGTTACATTTTTATCACGGCATATTTTGTCAGATCATAGACGATTTAGTTCTAATCATCATGGACGTTTAGCTAACATTGATAAAAGAAAATGTTAGCAAATCGTTAGACAGAATAATAAATATATAGTCTTAGAATATTATAAAAATATTATCATTGCTAACAACACAATTGTTTCACAAGACAACGTAAAATATTTTAAGAACTTAAAAGCTTCAGCTGAACTTATCTCAGTAAGTTAAAGTCTTCAGGACAGGCTTAATCAACTTTCCTCGCTCGAAATAAAATTAATGTCACCCAGCTTTAAACAGAAATTTATACGTTGAAAGTGCAACGAGCTCCGTAAATGGCATGGATGTACATGTAATAAAAAGTTGAAATAACTAAACATTTTTGTACATTAACTGAGGTCTTTAAGAAAAACGTATAATAATAAACGTTGATTGATGAAAGGAAAAGCAATAAACAATTCGAAAAGCTAATAAAAGAATGTGTAGAGTTAAAATTGAATTCAAACGCAATTTTTATTTCGTTATTTCAAAGAATATGTTCAGCGTACAATCGCCTAAGAAACGTTCAACTTTCTGTTATCCAGACATCGGTTCGTTCCTTTTTTTTAATAAATCACTAGAAACATACACCCTTTTTAAGAATTTCACCTTAAATTTATATTACTAAAACTTCGTTGTTTGTCTGTCCGTCATTGACTTATAACTTCATATTTTTCTTTCAGGAAAATTCAGGAAAACAATTGGGATAGCCTACATGCAGGTTTTTTAGTTAGTGTCGACTAATATGCCTTGCAATAATACTTACTAATTGCTAATTATTAGTGTTGAAGTTAATGTTTTGTATTTGTTTATACACGGATTGATAATTCGTTAATAATAAATTATGCAATAAATGCATGAATTGTTAAAAAAATTAACAAAAGTGACAAACCAGTGCTGCCAATAATGACGATGAAATATTTTTAAGTGAACTGAAACCGCGGTGTGTTAGGTTGATTACAAGGCCTTTGATAGCGTGGCGCACCGTGGGGACCAGGGTTCGATTCCCGGCCGCTTATCCAGAGGGGTAGCCCCCTCTCGACCGGTGTTCTGTTTAGCTGTAAGAGATTGATCTCGTACCAATAAGTCTGTCATATATACCAATGAGATACATTAAAGTTTATAAATCAATAAATAATATTAATTATTGAATGAAATTTAATTACGTATTTCATTGCCATTTAGTTGTCTTCCTGTTTTATCATAGAATCGTTCGTGAAAACGTAGTGAGCGACAACGCTAATCATAATTTTTGTTCGTAACTCGTTTGCTTCCTTCTTTACTCCTTTGAAACTAGCAAAACTACTGTATTTAACTAGATGATCAATAGGATACAAATTTTCCTTATGAATTCTTCCACGAGTTATATTACATTTTTAATTGATTTTCTGCAGTACAAACTAAATCAAGAAAGCAGAATGAACGAGGAATTATGAACATAATTTTTATGAATACAGATTTTTAAAAGAAAGAAATTTATTTTAAATTTTTCGCAAAATATTTACAGAATTTGGCCTATGACCACTCTGATGTCAAATCCAAAATTGATTGATGACTACTAATCTTAGTACGCCACAAAGAAAGATTTTCAAAACATCGGCGCTGAGGGATAGAGGGGGAAAAGAAAATTCACTACGGACCCACTTACGTCTTTTTTTAAATATTAAAAAAAAAATACGGTGAGTGGGTCTTTTATTGAATGATATACATTTTGATCTGTGACTTTTATTTGAATGATATACATTTTGATCCTTTGTATACGTGCTGTATACAAAGGATCAAAATATAATTCCGTAACAGCCTATACCACCTCAATGCGGAATAGTGTTAATAGGGCATATTTATTTATAGTTATTAAAAAAATAACACCAAATATCATTATCATTTGGCATTTTAAAGTGCGGTACTTTCTAATTTCACCCCCGTCCACTTACTTGTATACGCCTTTCTTGCCTTTCACAATTTCTATAATTTTAAACTATTTGATGGAATTTTGCAACTAAATGTTTCAAATAGAGATCTCAGTTAAAATTATATGCAGCAAAATTTGTTATTCTTAGGGTTCCGTACCTCAAAAAGAAAAAAAGGATCCCTTATAAGATTACTTCGTTGTCCCTCTCTCTATCTGTCTGTTAACACCTTTTTTCTCAGGAACGCGTTGAGAAATCAAGTTGAAAATATTTATGTCTACGGTCCCTTGGATGTGTACAAAAAGCAAGCTTCTAAGTCAATGCAATAAACAAAATACAGCAATTTGTGCCGCATTTTTAGACACTCGCAAATAAATCAAAAACTAAGTCAATACAATAAAAAAAATATAGCAATTTGTGCCGCATTTTTAGATATTCGCAAATAAATCAAAAACTAAGTCAATGCAATAAAAAATACAGCAATTTGTGCCGCATTTTTAGACACTCGCGAATAAATCGAAAATTAAGTCAATGCAATAAAAAATATAGCAATCTATGCCGCATTTTTGGACACTCGCAAATAAATCAAAAACTATAGGATATATTCCCGTTCACATAAAATCATGAAATGTAACAAAAAGCGAGATCTCAAAACACAAGTAAAGAAAAAAATCTTGTGAAAAATATAATAGACAATATATTTTCGTTCTAAAAAATTAAAATTTTGTAAGTACTTTAATAGGAATATTAAATACCGTTAAACTTTCTGCTTTGGTAAATAAGACAAATATTTTAATTAATTTCTACAATATTAATTGGCATGCCCATATGAAGTATTTACTTGCGGGTTACACATGGATAAGTTGCGATCATCCAAAACCCTTTGAAATACAAACTACTTTGAAACTCGATATTTCGTTAATGAATTTCATATTAATTCACGCCGTACTCGAGTGCTCAATAAGTATATTCAAGTACGCATGAAATTTGATATTTTACATCAAAATATGATTTCAATTTACATAATTTATCTTCAACTACAAGTTTGCCCTGCATCACCAATGTTTAAACTTTGCTTAATGCCTGCAAAATTATTATCTTAACTTTCTTATAAATGCTTTAAATGAATTTTGCGATGTAATTTATGCAACAATTTCCATACAAATAAATGTTATATATCATATTTTTAATTGCATACTTTTTCTTTCATATATTTTTAAATTTTCTATTAAAATAAAAAAATGTTTATTACAATTGCAATTACATCGCAAAAATATTAAATTTACATTGAGTAAGTTTTCGGTGGTACAGTCGTTGTGATTTGATATCCTAAATTGTTCTATGTTCTTACGTTAGTCGGTCAAGTGCGCACGGGGACATAATTCTCTCAGTGGAAAATCCGCTGAGTGTATTATGTTTTGTTCCACTTACTATTACTTTGTTGTAAACTTTTAAATATCCCGAAATTAGTAATAAGGAGTTACAAACACATTTACTCTTGAAACGTTATGAAATGTGAGTAAGAAATACATAAATATTCTTAAAATTGTAACCACTGTGCTTAAAAACCGTTACACATTTTCTTTATTCTGGAGCGGAAATCATTTAAATAAAAAATTGTACGGTTTGTTATTTTTTGATACTAACGAGATGTTTGACATACAAAATGAAGAAAGAGAAATGGATTGGCTTAGCTATGTCTTCTTTTGTCATAACTAATACTTATGACAAAAGAGGAGATATCAAAAAGGCTTTTATTGTAAAGCCAGATCATTTTCATTATTTGGACCGCAAAGACTTATTTATTTGACTGGAAAACTTTCAAGACTTTCATTATGTATATTTATGTCGTTATTTATCTCCAAGTTTATTGTTTTTGGTGCCAATTAAAGCATTTAAGAAACTTCCCTCCCCCTTTTATTGTTACACGTAACTAAACAAATTTTCCCGTTATTGTTACAAGCAACTAAAATCAAGTTACAAGAAAATCTAATTCGCAAAACTTAACAATAAATGAGTTAAAAACTCGCTGGCGCGGATCATACTTAAAGCGTACATCGCAACATCTGCTTTTCCACACTTTTCCAAGAAGAAAATCCATTATCTCGAACAAGCTTTTATTACTTTGCAAAGAGGAAAAAACATTTCCGAAAACAAGTTTTTATAACCAGCCATGAAGTTATTTTGGAATACAGGTTCGGTACGAGAGTGGATACGTTCGAAGGGTGATGAAGACGAAGTGTATATGGAAATGACAGAGTTTGGTTACGTTAAACATCCTTTAAAAATGTAATATTTTTAAAGAAACAAAAACTACTTTTACCAATACTTAAAACCTTCACTCTTTAAATGTGAGACCTTAATGCAAAGTGATTTAGTAATTTTTGTAACATGGTCATCCAAGTATGAGGCGAACTTATGCGTAAGGCTTATATACCATAACCATGGCTTATATACCATGAATTAAAATTTGATGGCCCTCAACAAGGATTTGTCCAGATTTAGTTGCTTGGTTTTCTTTCTCAGCAACTGTAAATATCAGGAGCATCGTTAGGTTTTTTTTTGTCGTTTTTAAACGCACTTACGCACTTACATAAGTAATTACATATTTATAGAACCTTTTATATAGGACAACGGGGCGGTTGAGGTGAGCGAGACTCTCAATATTTTTCACCTTGGAACGTAGATTGTTGACAAAAGTCATAAGAAAAATTGATTTTGGGAAAATCTTAGAATATTACCGGAAAATTATGGCGATTATCCGAGATCTTATAATTTTGTAAAATTTGTATCATATTTTTACGCCAGTGAATGATTTAGTAGGCGCTATATTGACGCAGTGAAAAATTAATATTTTTAAATGGTTTAATAAAAAGTATGTAAAATAATAAAATAGTAATAATAGTATGTAAATAAAAGTAACGTTTTAAGTACCCTTGAAAGTACCAAAATGTGTATGTAACCCACATAGTGGCATTTCTATTTATACTTGACAGATTTTTTTGGGGGGCTGCTATGGAAATCTACACTTACGCCTGCCAGCATGTACTTTATCGAGTTTTTCATATTAATATTTTTATTGCAAAAATGTCTATGCCACAAAGTTAATATGAATTCAGTTAACCCAACCGTGAATTAAGTTTAAACAAAACTCATAACTGCCGTCTAAAACCTAAACAATTTTCCATAATTAAATGCAGCGTTCGCCACGTAATCGCCCAATAAATACATCGCGGAGGTGGTGAAAGCGTACGCGCTCTATTATAACCGCCACCACAAAGACACCTCGACTGTTTGCATAAGTCAACCGAAAGAACCCTAAGTAAACCGGAGAGAATTGAGAGCATCAAAATGAAAGAAAAACGCCGACAATACCGGTCTTGTTTGATCGGGCCGACATATTGAAAAAGTTCGTCGTCGCCATGAATAATCACCGAATCGCTTTCAGAGTAAACAATGTCAGCTTTTATAAGGAAGTGCGGTTGAGACGATCGTATCTGTGACGGAGTGAGGATAGTGAAGAGTGAAGATCGTGTGTGTTTTTTTTAAATTTTGTTTACGTCTGCATTTGGAGCTGACTGAGTTAGGTTATGTTTTTAAATGCAATGGATAAATAAAGAAAAATCACTCATTTTTATATAATGTTTTTGAGAAATATACGTTTAGAACATGTACTTTGGCAATATTTAAAATCTTTATCGCTTTCTACGTGTTACTGTTTATTTCTCATTATCTCGTGTTTTAAACACTAACGTTTAATTTATAATATTTACTCACAGATATATTGGATATAAAATAATAGTTATTTTGAAAAGAATACTAGTAAAAAATGGCTTTCTCTTTACATCAGAGAAAACAAATTTGATCTATATATTTTTCAAAAAGCGACATTTCATCCAATAACTACATTTTAATTGCTTCAAAAATATTTCATTTACACCTCTGAATTGCCTTATGATAAATAATATTTATCTTTAATCGATAAAATAATATTAGGTTCTTCATAATATCCATTATACGAAATGCCGACTACTTTTACTTTGAAATACTAATATATGATCAAAAATCTGAGTTTCAAGGCTAAACTAAAAACCTTTTTTTAAAATTAAAAATGTTTCTTTAGTGGTATACAATTTAATTTTATCTCAAAATTATTATTCCCTTTATTAAATAATGTCACGATTCTTAGACCGATGATTTCTTATAAAAAAATGTTAGCCGACATGGAACATCTTGTACATATGTGAAACGTCTAAATTTTTTTATATTTTTTATTGAAATATTTTTGTTGCAAAGAATGGAAAACAAATGTACAGGTAGTTGTTAATAATAAAATATTTATTTTATTTTATTTTAAATAATCTATCAGAAAAATATTTTTTAATAATATATTGAAAATATATTTTTAATTTTAAAATACCGTTAGCCGACAAGACGCAAAGCTGACCGAATAGCAGGTCGCGACTTGCCATCAGAACGTTTTAACTTCCATCCAAACACGCCATTAGATGTTTCACGCCGACAATAAACAAACATCAAACGTAAGAGCCACAAAAAATAAGTATTTTATACTTAGTACACCTACTTTTATTATCGCTTTTATATTTCATATTTTTTCACGGTCTTATTTTAAATCAAAATAAGTGCCCAACTTAACATTTTTTAATATTATGATATGTTTAGCTCGCACCGGACAAAGTAGTTAATATTTTCATGACATAAATGTATTTTTAAAGGTATAATATCTGTATTTTTATACCATCCATCTACCGGTATTTACGAGTGGGCTCAATTAATAATGACTCCTTTATTGAGTTTGGTTTTTCGAAAATAAAAACAAATCTCTATTGTTAAACCCTTGTCAATTTGCCATCGAGTATAACAGAGCATTACTTGACACGGCACGTAAAAAGTATTTCAAAATATCTCAACACAGCATTAAACATGAAAGAAGATACCTATACCTTTATACATAAATAAACACACTCTCTTCATTATATAATATCATATGGAAATAATAATTATGTTGCAAGAAATTCAAACGATTATTAATGAGAAAGCATTTGTTACGACAGTTGGTAAGTTCCATACCTCAGTAGGAAAAAGCAGAACCTTTATAAATAAGATCATTAATGTCCCCATTTGTCTATCCATCTATCACAGTTTGGTTATGAAAAAATACGTTTGGTTATGAAAAAAACAAATTACCTAGAAATGTACCGAAAAATTGTAACAATAATTTTAAACCTCATAGTTTTTAAGAAATTCACGATACTTTTACGACTATGGAATGTATTTCCACGGTAAGAAATTATATTAATATATGTAAATAATATCTGCATATAACGTATAATATTAGTAAATATTATTACGATGTAGCCTTAAAAGGGATCCATAAGTAACAAATTTTATTTTATACCTAAAGACTCAGAAACTACTTCCAGAGTTATAGAATTTTGAGCATGATCAAATTAACGGACTAACAAATATAGTATTTTTTATCTCGATAAAAATAAACAGCTTGATGGGTGATGATAAAAAATAATTTTTTCGTTCCAACAGGAAGACCGCCAGACCTCTGAGTATGTGTTTTAAAAATATATACAGATATAGATGAAATGGTATACGATTGGTTTTTTTATTGGAAAAGCTTCCATAGAATCATTGTTCCTAAAATCCTGAATTAAATGTTGGGATTGAAATTTTAAAATTACAAAATATTTTTCATGTCATGTGGCAATTGAAATTGGTAACAAATAATTTAAATTTCTAGTATTTAAAATTCTGCGTATAAACTGAAAAAGTATCTTGAAAGGAAATATATTGTGTCGACGTATCCAATGGAATAGTGCTGTCAAAAAAGTAGAGTAAGTACGATAACAAATAGAAGAGGCATACGACTAACATATTGAAGTAAATAGACCAATATTAATGGAGCGGACAGGTTACCTGGTAAGAGACCGACAGGAAAAATAGATCAAGAAAATGAGGAACCGGTTTTCAAGATGTGTCAAGAGAAATAGAGGAAGATCTCGAAGAAGATAGAAAGGGATATAAAATATCTAGGTCAAATTGAAGGAGAATACTGATTGATATGAAACAGTAGACAGAGGCATTCGAAGGTATTTACCGAAAGAACAAATCAGAACGACATATATGTTATGAAAAGTAAATAAATAAAGAATTGAAAAAGAAATCAATTAGAAATTATAACAGTAATAAATGTTAACAACATTAACATTTCTATCAATAATAGTATATTAAAAAATAACTAAATTATATTATATACAATAATATTTAAAAAAATAACTAAATTATATTCAATTCAATATGGGGACTGAATAAAAGACAGAAAAAATCTAGTAGAATCCAATAAATACGCTAACTCATTTCATTCCGTAACAATTTGTTTACGTCATATGTACATTCTAGGTCATAACAATTCTTTTAACTGCACTATCATATACCTTTTCTTCTTCGACCAAGTGATATGAATTGAAGCAGAATATTTGGTCTTGGTATACCGAATTGGTGACATTTCAGTCCTCATTTCCTCCTTGATTATCAGAGGTATATGTCACCCCCCAAATGTGAAGAGATGAAAGTGTCATTTGTCACATTAAAAGCTAAAAAAATTAAGCATTATTTAGCTTGTAATGTGACAAATTACACTTATAGTAAAAATTATGCGACAAACTTCATATCATCAGTTTAGAAAATATTTTCATAGATTATACAATTTTACATTTCTTGGAGTACTAAGAATTGATGTAATAAATATGTTGAAGTAATTTTACGAAAAAAATTGGAATTTATTTTTTTAATTTCATAATTTAAAGAAGATTACTTCGGAAACCGTTGGTTTTTTTTCAAATTCAGCAAATAATTTTACTTTCATATATAAATATCGTAAAGAACAAATCGGAACGAGACATATGTTATAAAAAGTATTCGTTAGTAAGTAACTCTGTAAAGTATAGAATAAACTGTTTAGACTTTATATTTTTTTTCTATAAGCAAAAATAATTATTTAAAACCAAAGAAAATTTGTAAAAAAAAATAGTTTAAATCTAACACACTAATTACCTATAATATCAATGTTATTGGTGTATAAAAATATATTAACTTGAATATACAGAAGATAGAGCTAAGGCACCGTCTTCTTGAAAGCTCGATTCAAACCCAAGTGTTTTTCTTTTGCATTGTTTACGTAAATCTCATAACAGGGCCCTTGTGAGTACATAAATAAATAATTAATGATATATAAAAGTTTTTAAGTGGCCTACTCGCTAACACGCTCGCCAACTAAGTGTTCACCTTGTAACCTTGAAAATGACATCACCACCCTCTCATAACGGAAAATAACAAAAATATGAATAGTTTTCTTGAGTGTTCGTGACTAAGCACTTCATGACACGCAGGAGATCGTGATTAAAAGTTTCAGTAGACGGCTTGACGCTTGTTCGCAAAGTGTCTGCGGAACTGGAGTTTGATGTACCACTGTTTCCGCTGAGGGATTTGATCGATTCATTAGTGACGTGTGACGGAGGAAACGAGTGAACTTTGTACACATTTAGTAGTGGCAATTGTTTTTATTCTTGCCCTGCCTCCACTGTTTCGACGTTCCTTCTTTATTTAAGAATTATGACCGATCATCTACCAGATGCTAGAAAAACATTTATCCCATTTTACACAGGAACCGTAAAAATAAGATAATATCATAAAACTTAATAAGTAGATACGTCTCGAATATACAAAAAAAAACAAAAATCAGAAAATAAATTTATCACCTAATAATACCACTATAAAAAGTATAATTTGTATACATGCACATATATATGTGTGTGTGTGTACATTTATACATTCACATAAATAATTTAATTTTAAGATTATAACATCTAAAAGGTAAATAAATAATAACACATAAAATTTATTTAAATAATATTACCCATCATTTCCGTTTCCATTATTAAGGAGGGCAATACATTCTAAACAACCTTTATTATCTATATCGATGACCGGAAATATCTAAATTGTTAGTAGAAAATATCATTAATTTCCAAAAACACAAAAAAATCAAGTTTTCGTGAAATTTATTAACAGTTAGATTTGGAAAATAAAAAATATCGATAGTTTTTTTCATTAACCTTTATTTTATTCCGTATAATTAACACATTTTCTTAAAGTTACTTCATGCCCCATCACTCAACAAGAAGTTTCACTTCTAAAATATAAATAAATGGCCGTGTGCATTATCAACAATCTTATAGTTTAAACATTTTATGCAATTGGCAAGCTCATAGAAAGATTATAGAAACTACCCACATTGTTTAGAATGTTATCCATAGCTACTCATGGTGACTTAAATGAGACTCCAGTGTATTAATTGCCTATTATATTTCGTGGGAGAGACTAACAAAATCCAAATTTTTTAATAATCATTTTCATTTAGGTAATTATGCGAGATCCGGGATTCATGTAGCTCAACCGATTTTGACAGATGAGGTTACGAAAATTTATTTTGAAAAAACATTTGTAGTACTGCATGTTAGGCTCGAGAATTTAGACCAGTCTTCCATCACACAAGCCTCCCAACTGTGATGCAAATTTCAATCATGGAAGATGCATTTCCCTACTATGAGTACGACATAATATGATTAAAAGTTCCAAGCAGTGAAAGCAACTCTGCTGTAACTCCTTGCTTTTTTAAATTCCAGTTAATTTTTTCATGCGTTGATATTTTTTATTTGTTTTTTTTTTATGCTTCACTTCATGAGTACGATATATTATGGTTAAAAGTTTAAAAACGTTGAAACCAACTCTATTGTAACTTCTTGCTTTTTATTTTTCTCCAAATCGTATAAGTTTTTCATTTACGAACTCAATTAATGGCAGTTTCTTTTTCAGGTATTAGGTTATAATATATATCCACCCCTTGATAAAATTTAATATATATTAAATATTTAGTTATAGTAGTTATTCTCTTTTTCATTTTGAAATGGGTAAATCGAAATCGGCAATAATAGATAGAACTGAAGAAAATGAAATCCACTCAAAATAATACATTTTCAAGGTACTGAATTAATACACTATTTTAGCAACATATTATGAAATCTGATATTTTTCCGAGCTATTAAACTAATCAGATATTCTTTTAGAAGGTAATATTACAGTAAATAAGCTAATATCGAAACAAAGAGATGAATATAATAAGCATTTTCCAAGAATATGTTATCTCAATATTTTTTCTTCCATAAAGCTATAAGTATATTGTTCGTAATTCACAAAGGTTGTGTAGTGAAACAGTGCAATATAAAGGCTTTGTCTCTAGGTAACAAGTAAAGATAACTACACTCATAGCAGCACCACCATTTAAGAGGCGAACGAGTTCCAGGTGCAACAACGTTATGACCTTAATTTGCTCCGAGCTATGTAAGCCTCTCCAAGTATGCAGTTCACGTACGCGAATTAGATTGGCGAGGGCACGACGCACGCAAAGTGCATTCGAGAATACGCAGGGGTACCACACGTCCAGTGATATTTTCCATCCCATCATATAACAGGGATTCTCTTGATTTCAAACTATAAATTTATTTTAAAATGTATTTCAAAAGTTATTTTTGGTATTCACTTTCAGACTCAAGCTTCGACTAAGAATTAATATTGTTCTGATAATATTATTACTATTTTTATTCTAAAATATACCTTGACTTGAGTGTCTGTGTAAACTATACTATATTTCACCTAAATTGCAAAATAAATTAAATTCCGAGTAAGTCGTGTATCCTTAATACAAGTAATATTATAGACCATCATCGGAAAAGTTTGCCAGCTGAGAAAAAAGCATCTCATATTTTCATCTCAATTTTTTTTCAACGTATTATATTTTCTGTCAAGCTAAGGTTTATTATTTCTATTATATAAAAAAAATTTTATTTGATCTCGTGTAATTCAGTATACATGAGGAAAGTAAAATTTGTAAACATAGTCAGTAGTAAAACGGAGTATATATAGTCAGTAGTAAAATGGAAGAGAGAGGGAGAGAGAGAAAGAGGAAGATGTTTTAAAGATTTAAAGAAAAAAAATTGAAACCAGAGATATATAAAATAATTAAATTCCATATAAAATACAGATATGCATATCCACAATTTGGCCACCATACTCTAAATTTCAAAGTTTTATATCGATTTCCGAGGAAATCACTTGTACGAATGAACGAGCAAACACCAAAGAAATTCCATTAGTGTTTACCATCATTTCCATTTTGGCAATTTTGCTACAGAATACTAAAAATCATGCAGTAAACTCACCTGCTCTCATAGTGCTATTGAAACTTATGTTGGAATTATCAAATATTAAAGAAAGTTTTTTTCGCGATGCTATTATATTTTGTTCTATTTCTATTGACTCTTCTTTCTTGTTTCCAGATTTAAAAATCCAGTAAACGATACAATTATAAACACTAAAGAAAATTGTGAAAAAATATGTATATTATGAGCTCCTTAATAAATAAAATTATTGGTATTTTACAAAGTTAATATTATTTTCTTTATCCGAATAAAGTAAAACACTACAAAAAATTGTAAATCTAAATGGCGCCATTTTTCGTACCTTATTTATATAGCCGTCCATTGAATTTTTGATAACCCTAATAATAATGCAACACTCATACCCTACGTCCAGGTTAACAGTATGCGTCTCACGTATGCGCTTCCATATTGCATAGCACGCTGCGTCTGACTTTAAATACTTTAAGCCTTAATTACATTCCTAATTAAACCGCCGGATGTTACTAGTTGAAATTATGTCTACTCGGATGAAATTGTATTTAAGAATATGTTTGAACAAAGCAACTGGTAAAATAGGTCCTTCGGGGGAATATTCAATACTTGCAATTTAGTTGGCAGCAATAACACAATAATATTTTATTCCACATAATTATCTTCTGTAATTTCCAACCATATAACCTTTATTTCAAAGGTTTGATGCAAAGTAGTACTTATGGTAATTAAACATTTAATAGACCCCACCCGCACCCCGTCTGACAATGTTGAACTTCACCATTCTACGACTAGATGGCGCTGGTTTTATTTACTCTTATTACAAGTACTCAGTTAGGGTATTTTGTGGGCAAAACTAGAAAATGAAACAATGTTCCTCCTATCACCACATAACATAGGAAGCTGAATTTTGAAATAGTATATTCGTAATTTTTAAGCTAACTTTGAGGAGATAAATCTGTAATAATTTTGATTACATTTCTCATTGTAGGTAATGCTGGTAAAATCTAAAATTCTCATACCAAAAATAATGTTTTACTAAATTTTCCGAAAAGCAACAGAAATCATTGTCTTATTCATCAAGCGTGGAAAACGGAAAACGTGAGGGTGATACGCGATGATATCAGTATTGAATAAAATTCTCAGTAGCCACTTAAGGTCCAAGTTCGGCTTCAGTTTAGGGTTTCCGAAGTGTCTGAATGGAAATGAATTTCTTCCCCGCGTAGAGCAGACAATAAGTACATCATTTCTCAGTCTGCCAACTATTGTTGCAAAATCAAATTGCTATATTTTTATTTGTCATCCACCATCGAATTATCATCCTATTGCGACGTGAAAGAAGGACAAACAAACAAATATTCGCATTTTATAATGTTAGTTAGGATGAGATTTCCCATGATAAAAAATCTCGAAGTTAAAAGTAGCCTGTACTATGTCCCAGTTTGCTAATTATCTCCGTATCAAAAACCACGTCGATCCGTTACTACATTAGAATGCGAAAGAAGTACAAACAAATACACAATCGCATTTATAAAATTAGTTAATATAATTTAGACGAAATAGCCTTTTTTTTTAATTTTTATACATGCCTGCGAAAAGCATACTGGGCTATATTGTGGTAATTAAAAAAAATGTCAATATTCAGAAATATTACTATATAACTTTCATATCTATCTACTCGTAAATATGTATGGAAGCATTATAGTGCTGATTCTACTTGTACTTGATAGGTTTATTTCATCCCCATCTTTGAGGCCGTATATAAACACGCGACTTTTGTAACACTTGTATGAATATTACATATATACCCTCGTTACTCTCAGTAGCCGAAAACTTTCTATAAAGTCCCAGATGCTCAACCCCCTACTACCCTTACGTGATTAGAAATATAAACTCCTTTCGCGATACATTTGAAATTATTAAAATCAGAGCTAGACCCTTTTGTGCCCTTAGTATTTATCTGACTCGAAGGTCCACATATCGGGGTTATATCTGAACTCATGTCATCCCTTATTAATCAAGCTCTGCACCCCGCCTCCGCAGATCCTTTTCAATGTCCTTTGTCACTTGCGGCCTTCAATTAGACAAGTATTTCAGATAAGCTATTTGTTATGAGGAAAATTCGCGGTTTGAATATGTGGGTCGGAACGAATATAAATGGTTACTTTGTTGGTAATTTGTCTTGTTTGGACATTAGTCATGCGCAGTCCCTCTGAACATGACTAATGCTCGCTTGACGTGGGACAAAAAATACAAGTTAAAAATATATTAAGGTTGGAAAAAGTTTGCCTGTTTTTAATACATTTACTTGTAATCACAGAATTATGGCAACGGTACCCCACACATTTCAATAACGATTAGCAATTTTGTCTGCTCTTCGCGGGGAAAAATTGTGGTATATTGCACATTTCTAAACCTACAAATTTTCTGAAATCCACCAGCCTCTGGAGTAAGCCAATAAGAGTGCACTAAAGTATGACAGATAGTGATGACACTGTAGTTACTAATGTGGAAATAAAAGTTATTAAATTCAAAAAGATTAATAAAAATAAAATTAATACCACCATCTAGTAGAGAATTTTAAAACTACTGATTTATTATGATTGTTTATAAAAAAGAAAGACGTGTTGTTATCCGTAAATTAACAGTTAAGTGATAATCGCGAATGTTCTGTTACGAATATTTACCAAGCCTCTAAGGTATAAAGCTGCAGTTACATTAAAATCCGTTTATTTGTTTTTGCGTAATTCATACACAGTCACGGTCTCCTTTATTGCATGTATGGATAAAAAGTCCGATAAAATATGTCTACAAGTTAATTTTACAAGATTTAAATATGGTATAACATTTATTTACGTCGGTAATATGCTACCGAGGAAATTCAACAATTTTTTTATATTATGACAGACCGCGCAATGACGCGGCCGCAAACGAATGATTTACCAGTTGAATACAATGGCAAGGTGAAAATCCCGGTATGAAATTGTTCAAAATGCGATGGTTAATAAAGTACTGCAAGTTATGCATGCATGTGCATGAAAAACAAGAATTATTAAATATCCCGAAATACTAGAACATCACACGTATGAAGGAAAACAAAACGAATATAAACTACCCCGCTACAAATACAATTAGAATGCAAGCAGTCTCAACCAAAATTAAAATAGCTAGTCTCGTATTCTATAACCAAGTCTCGAGATCCCAACTGACTTGTGGACCGTTTTGGAATCGGAATGATATTTTTATAACCCCGGAACTCACATCGGAACCTGGATTAACAAAGAAAAACAATGTGCGATCGAAATTGGGAATCGATATTACGATTTTATTGTTCTTATTTTGCGTCAAGTCACGTTGAGGGCAAGATGTTTTCCTCATCCTGATTTCAACGCGCTTATTCTAGTGACTAATGACACAGATCGATTATACCAGTTTGACTAGTATAGCACATTAGTACTCGAACCAACGAAGTGCCGCAATTAATGTATGATTATTATTTATCTAATTCGTATTTATTTTAAACAATTAGAAAACCAAGTATGATTTCTTTATTTTATTTTTATTTTTTGGCCTAATTACAAAAGACTTAAAAGTGTGACCCTTTTTTTAAGTCCTATAAACAACGAAAAATTAGGGAAAATACTTTTTATAAGAAAATCCTTATGACAATCCTTCCTGATGAAATCCCGATCGCGATATTGAAGTCGATACTTACCGCATGATTTTCCTAAGCAGGGTCAATGACATAACTCGATCCCGGGCATAAGTTAGAGCAGCCTATGGTATCTTACCCGCTATGATCCAATGAACATATAGTGTAGTGTATATATATATATATATATATATATATATATATATATATATATATATATATATATGTACATTAAAAGTTGCAACTAAATAAATATAAAGGAAATCTAGAGTTTTAATGATTAAAAATAATCTAACTGAAAGAAACGCAAGAACCAAGGGCACTGTACAGCTGATAATGGTTAAAGCCTCGATCAAAAACACATTCTTGTGATTACCATACTTGTCCAAATTAATTTTCCTTCTTTATATAATATAATGATCAAATGTTTTCTTTGATTAAACTTTCATATTTCGACGCGGATTAAAGAAACATTTACAAAATGAACAACGAAAATCTCGTAACGAAAAACTGTATGTAGCCCAAATTAATCATAATGAAAAATATTAGTGAGCAGAATGTTATACTACGTACTTTTTTCTTTTTACATAGAGGAAAATAATCTCTCGATTCAACAACTTCAGGTTTCCTTATTCATTAGCAGCATTTTTATTGACGTACAATACTAGAAGTGAAACTGTATATTAAACGACACATTTCATTATCCGATGTCATACAAAGTACGCTTCGAATTTGGATCGGCTCTCTAGAGGCGCATTACGAACTACTCGTAATACGAAACAAGTGATTGCAGCCATAGTAATTCTTATATCTGTCTTATATTCATAGGTGTTATTTCAACATATCACACAATTTAATCTGTCGTATGTTTTCTGTTGGTAGTTAGACATTTCAGTAAATTCCATTGTTATTTTTATTAGCTTAGCGATACTGTTTTATTTCGATTAATTAGGTTGCGTGCGCTAGATATTCGTTTAGCGAATCTGAGAATCAAGAACGTGGTAAACATTTGAGAGCACTTATTTTGGCACCAGTTAGAAATAAAGATGGATATGTAGATATATACACAATTAAATGAAACTACATAATGTAGTTATTATTTCTACTATATTGAAATCTTTACTAATTGCCCACCTGATGTCGTCATACAACGAAACCAAGTCGTGGTAAAGAATTTAAATATAGTAGAAATAATACTACATCACATCAATAATAATACTACATCAGTTTCATTTAATTGTGAATAATGAATTTGTACAAAATTAACGCCAAATATATTCAATACATATCATATATAGTATGTGTATAAAGGAAATTTTGTCACTTCAAACACTTGTCCTTTAATTATGTGTAATCCGATAATGTGTTATTTTTGTCAACTAGTCGCCTAGTTTATAAAATAATTAAAGTTTAAATTTTGTATGAAATCATAATTATGTCTGAATTAACACCTAATCTTTACAAAATAACACCTGTAATATTTTCTAAATTAACACCTATAATATTTTTTAAATATCAATTTGGCAACGTGTACTAAATATCAATTGGCATATTACAAACTTTGCGAACTGTCAAGTGTCAAAATGGAATGTCATTTATTGGTTTCAAAAAACCAAGTTTTTTAAACACGCGTACACAGTAATTAAAATACAAATAATTTTGTTTTAGAATGTATTTAGTATTAACACATACCTAAATTTTATGTTCCGTTTCCGTGTTAAGTGCCTTCCCCGTACTTCCCCGTACCGCACTTTCGCAACCGACGACAATAATTTTAACTTAAATTATCTACGTTGTGCGTCTGGTATTCAAGTGTAGCTTCTTTCTAAGATGAGTTAGCACATTTTATTCCAGGTTTATCGATATTATTGGAGAAGTATCACCTTATATCCTGTATTGAATTAATCGTAACAAGACTTGGTTGTCCGTAACAAGTCTATGTTGGTGATTGTTGAACGTTATCAACGTTGCACGTACATTTTATAATAACATTTGGCATACTAATACTATGTTCCATCAGCACTAAAAACGATATATTCGTAATTTCACTCACTCGATATCACAAATAAAAAATCATTTAACAATAAAATCGCATTAAACCAACAACTGGTACGTCAAACTAAACTTTAAAAAATACTCTAACCAGAAGAAATGAGGGTTGTCATATTAAATAATAAATAATCCATAAAGATTCAATTTGAAGTAAGCAATTAAAATTAATATTATTTTAATAATAAGAAGGGAATAATAATATGTCTAAAGTAGAAATGAAAAAATTTCGTATTAATATTTATTCCGACAAGTTTATTTTAAAAATCGATAATAATATATTTATAACCTTTATATTTGAGGGAATAATGAATGGATGTTAAAGATTTTTAAATGGTAATAATTTTGAATTACGAAATGTAAACAAAGTTAGCCTTGAAATTAATTTTGTTATCCTTTTCTTTTTTTATTTTTTTACGGTAAAATTATGCAAATAAAAGGGATAGTTTGACAAGTTAAATTCACTATCGATCGCTAAGAAGAGAAATCATGCAATATTGCCACATTTCTTACGTTTATCGGAATATAAGCTTGATGCATTTTAATAAATTAAATAATTAATTAGATTGATAGCATAGTTTTTTGTAATTGTTTATATATATATATATATATATATATATATATATATATATATATATATATAAACAATTACTAAAAACTATGCTATCAACTTGATTTCAAGACGAAGAAACTGGAAAAACGTAGGATATTTTATAAATGAAAAAAAATAAATAAAAACTTAAACAACAAAAAACCCTATCAGCAAAGGCGTTGACAAATTAAACATAGCATGAATTACTCATTCACCGCACGGTTGAATTTTTATATTTTAACAAAATTTTTAAAAAATAGAAGTGCAGATTCAACAATAAATGTGCCCTAAACTGTCAGAAAGTTTTCATTGTTATTATTGTTTATAATAATAGTATGTGAAACAATGTAAGTACTTTCGCTTACGCACAACAATTTGAAGTGTAAAACATGTGTCCCAGCACCGATGGGTCAGCAACAGAGATGGGACGTAAATACGAATACAATAATGCATACGAGTACAAAAATGGCATTTTCATGCTTACATATAATGATTTTTCGCAGATACCTCTTAGAAATTCGTTTCCCTTAACCTAACCTAACCTACCTAGTAAAATCATGTGTCCCAGCACTGATGTTTCAGAAATAGAAACGTGACGTAGATACAATAATACATATGAGTACGAAATATCTGTGTAGAACGAACATGCTAACGTATGACATTCTGCAGATACCTGTTATAAAATAAATTTCCCTAAATCTAATCTAACCTAATCCAGCCAGTAAAAAAGACATGTCCCAGCACTAATGGGTCGGCAACACAATAATACATATAAATACGAAATATTTGCTTAGAACGGGCATGCTAACATATGACATTCCGCAGATACCTGTTATAAAATAGCTTTCCTATCTAATCTAACCTTACCTAGCATCCTATCTCTATTCCTTATTACTAACTACTGTAAGAGCAAAAGAAACAAACCAATTACGCACGTAAGTAAACTAACCCGTTATTCGTATAAATCCCTTCTTACGAAAGAATTAAATAGAAAAGGTTCCACGTAATAAGATCATATTTATAACATGAGCAAGTTAGTATTCCATGTACTCGTACTTTGTGGCTGCTTCACACTATGTTTGCTCCAGTCCGTCAAAACTCCATTGCTTGTCGATGTATGGATACATATGTGGTTTTATAAAAATAAAAATTATGAGTACGTGTAGGAAGTTAAGACAGATTTTGTTTTTCAGCAAAACACTTAATATTCAAAGTTTGGCGTCAAACTATCAATATTAGTAAAAAATGTATTCATATTTTGTTACTATTTTAAATTTTTGACGATAATTTTTTTTTAAGAAAGTTGTACATGTTAATTAATTAATTTAAATACGGCCAATGGAAATTTTTGAAATACGCCAACCGAGAAAACAATGTTATTTGCTATCAGTTCAATGCTTACATTTATTTTCACCTACATTTTACTCAACTCATACAGATTATGATATTTTCTTTAGCAAACAGTCCTAAGCTTTCATCAAAGCATGAAGGAATGTTTTTAATGTCATGTGCCACATTATTACATATTGCTAGAAATCCCAGTATATAATAAGCAAAAATATGGAATACTTTAGAAGCCAGTATGCCTGCCCGCATATGGGCTAGTATTGTGTAACGGATATACATACCTGTTATTTTTACATACTCGAAGCAGGGTCAACCATTACTTAAAAATACTGATTTCACACACTTCTAGTCGGCAATATAATTTAATATAGATAAATGTAAGGCCAAATACTTGTAAACTAGAGAAGGCTCATATGCAATTTTTTGCCATATTTTATTTCCAACACAAAGTTGCAAATAATTTGCTTTAGAAACCAAACGACAGAAATCCTTAAAATTTATTGTAAATGGGAGCATTACTTCTAAACGTACCTTAACGATCACAAGCTAGCCAACTTTTACACATGTCCTACAAAATCAATGCCCTGGGAAAATAATATAAATATAAAATGGAATCGTTTTATGGATATATAATTTTTTCAAAAAACAAAGCAACTATCCCTTTTGAAACGCTTGGATTTTCATCTCGCGGGCACCAACCAAGTTCTGCTATAAACATTGTTTGGCGATTTTATCGCAAGCAATTTTATATCAGTACTGTAAATTAGCTGTGTTTTATTTACAAATGCAGCTTCATCTTGTACTAAGCTATTGCTTTTCGTCTTTTTTTGTTGTTATTGCGTCTTTACCATAATTTCATATATAGTTTAATTGCATCTTTAATATAAATTTTATTTTACACGCCTATCAAATGGGTTTACTTCGTACCTTACATTTATAAAATTGAAACAAAACAAGCCAAACAAAAGCCACCAAAACAGTCATTAACATTCACCCAAGCCCATGTGGTTTCAAACCACAAATTTCCCTCGTAACAAATAGCTTATCTAATACTTGTCTAATTGAAGACCGCAAGTGACAAAAGACATTTAAAGGGACCCGCAGATGCAGAAGCCACAGCTTGATTAATATGGGATGGCGTGAGCTCAGATGATATCCGGATGCATGGACTTTATAGAGGGATAAAATATTAAAAACCATAAAAGGGTCTTGTGTTAGGTTAAATAATTTCAAATGTGTCACTAAAGAAAGTCTAATAATATAGGGATGGACAGAGATGAGTAAAATATTTCGGCGCCCTTATTGCTATATCAGAAACCGGACAAATAGTTCATCCTTACAGAATTGCTTTACATTATAATTAAGTGCCAAATTTTCATACAATAAACTGAGTCTCCCCTTAAAATTTAACCCTTAAATTTTATCTTGCTAATTTTTTAGTCTGTCTAAAGTATCTATTTTTAGGTTTGTATCTCTTTATTTTTTGGATATTGCCTATGAAATTACGATCACACCTCAAAATCAGATTTTTCTCTTAAAAGGTTATCGCCATATTAAACTACTCCACCGTGTAGTTCTACATTATCCTTAACTTCAGAAAGAGAGGCCGTATTTATGAAAATTGATAAAGATTCGGAGTGGAAAAACATCAGTACCCGGAAGACCAGTTTTCGGTTAAATTGTAGGGAAGCAACCCCTACGAGCTGCGGCTATCCCTTTTGCACTATCAGTGAAGGCTCGGCGGAAATGAAACAGCGAGCATTTCACTTCCTGAAATAGTTAAAAGTTTTTCATGATTGAGGAAAATATTTTCGATAAGTAAAGATTAAAATTGAGATAATATTTTTAATAAATTTTGCTTCTTTCTTTCCCTATCCCCTTATTATTATGCTCGTAAAACTTGAATTAATTTTCTGTCATAATTCATTTTATAGAATTCCGCTTAAAATTATTTTGTTTATTGATAGTTATTTTGAAAATCACTTAACTTTACATACTTTCTACATGTTTTTAAATAGTTCTGAAAATGCGTTGTCAGAACTTAAGAACTATAACATTATGAATTATTATATTCTTTTAAAAAATATTTTGATAAAACTTTACCCTTAAGTTCACGAGCTTAGACGGGTAACCAATACTTAATTAGGACAAAAGTTTTTTTTTATTTTCTATAAAATTATTTTCTGTCAAGTAATTTTTAACACGTGCTATAATTAACTGTTAACACGTATATATGTTACAATCCTTTTATTGCTGTAAAATACCCTGAAGGAGGCGTTATAAATATTATGTAGACACATCGATCTCCATTGTCGACAATCCCTCCGTAGAAATTAATCAATGGGTTGATTTTTTATTTCATAATTTTGGAAATAGTGAAAAAATTAATTTTCAGAAACCATATTAGTTTTTTTAGAAAATTTAACTTTCCGTTTTACGAAATCATTCATGTATATTATTCAATCAAATAAAGAAGTTACGATACAGTTTTTCAATAATAATTCCTTGACGTTTTGCTGAAACATTATCAATTATAATCCTCATAAACCAACAACAATACAAAAAGGCGCAATCAATTTTTTCATGTAATATCTAAGGATATCCTTCAGTTTTTTTTATGCTTTTTCTACTATTCAACTGCCGTTTTAAGAACTATCTCCCTCATTTCAAATTTACGCATACCTCTACCGAATAATTTACCGCATTTCTATTTATTCCTCATATCATCTCTGGTATTTGCTTGAAAATTAAACTGTACGTAAAAGATATATTCTTTTCATGTACTGTGCTACGTAGATAGGGATATATATATATATATATATATATATATATATATATATATATATAAGTTGACTATGTCAAAATTATTTCCATAAAGATGGAATAAATGGTACCTAAAACAGTTTTTCTGTATCTACTATGGTTTCCCCATACTATCCCAATAAAAAAAACAGCTGTGTATTCTATATTCAGATCATGTTCCTAGAGACACATTATTAATTGGAAGCCAACGATTCACATAAATATTATTTCAACAGACACAATTTTCGTCATTCAAGTGTAATCTGTTGTTAGACTAAGCCACTTTATTTCTGAGCATTGATTTATTAGGCAAATTCTCTTTATTGTACTTTTTTATATTCCAGTCGCTTAATTAATGAGTTTAAATGAAATATAAGTATATATTTATACATTTGCATAATATAAAAGTTCCACGATCCTATGAACTTAAAACTTATGTACTGATTTCAATGAACTGAGGATGTACAAAGCCGTGGTGTTAAAGTAATTTAATAAAGAAAACATACAATATTGTTTGTAACAAAATAATATGTCTATGTTACTTACGGCAAATACGAATAAACAATTAAATCATTCTGTACATTTTGCCCGTTTTACGCCATTCTGTGATTATGGCAATATTGCCGACAAACGAAATGCTTTGGTGAATTTGCGTAGAGGAATTATCCCATCGCCCAGAACACGCAGCGTAAATCAAAGAGGACATGGATACACGCGAATTCAACGTTATTTCCAGGCCATTAAGGCGAAGGGGTGCATGACGGCCGTGACGATGTATGACTTGCACTGAACAACAAGAGTTTTAACCCCCAACAAGGGTTATGCTTTAGACCTGTTCATATTTTGTGAATTCGCGATGACTTTTTTAATGCACAGTCTAGTCTGAATGCGCTTTTAAAGCTGCGTACTTCATAGGGCAAAAAAGAAAATTTTGGTGATGAGACTATTTGTTTTATCAGGCTATCTGAACCTTGCTACTCTATAATTAATCTATGAGTATACTTAAAATGTAAGCTAAAATGGGATTTCATGCAATAAAGGTATTATATCCTAAATAGTCACAGACGAAAAAAAAACAATAGGATTAAGATAAAGGACGCATTGTTCATTTTGTTGAACCGAGACTTTTCTGGGCACCTCGTAAAATTTTCAAGGTCGCAACGTTCTTCGTGCAACGTTTTGCAGCGTTTTTGGAACGTTTAGTTGTAATGTCTGAATGTAACAAATCTAACGCAAGAAAGACGAAAAATATGTACTTAAATAACAATCGAAAGATATAGATGAACACGATAGACTAAGACGAGAATTGTACGCCTGCGCGAAAGCAAATAAAAATAGTGCTCGCTATTGCTATTAGCTGTTTTTCACTGTTCACTACACTTCTGTTAAATGTGTTAAAAGTGTACGGTCAAAATGTTGTTTATTTATTAAATTATTTATGATTGATTTATTACTAATTTTAGATGTTCTTCATCCATTACAAGCCTAAAAAAATATGTCTTTATTTATTTATATTGAGCACGCACATATAGTAGCTGTAAATATAATTTAAAGAAAGAGCTGGTGTTCTGGTTTTGATATTGCAAATTTTTAAATTTTTTTTTTCAATGTCTCACTTAAAGTGTTTAATAGTGAGTTTCCATTTATCTTTTAGACTAATTGACAATTGGCTTTTTAAATATATAAATTTATATATATAAATGTATATATATATATATATATATATATATATATATATATATATTTATATATATTTATATATATATATATATATATATATATATATCATTTGTCAATATTTTGATTAATTGAATTACTTAAATTATTTTAATTATATCTGAGGAAAATTGGTATTATATATTAAATTTAATTATTTAGTATATTTCTTGTTCCAACAATTTTTTTCAAGTCTTTAATATATTTTCCTCTTCCTCTCTCACTCTCTCTCTCTCTCTGTCTCTGGTGTTTTACCTCTTAATATATACCTACTGAAAAATCAAGAATTAGTTCATCAAAGAAGCTTCACTTCTATCATGTGTACTTAGTTGCTCGTGAATTTTTTTTCGTTTTGCAAAAATTACTGAACAAAATTATAAAAATTGTCAGAAAAAAATACGATATGTATTTATCAATGTTTAAAACGTAACTTATGATATTGTAAAAGTGCATAACAAAATACACAAATCTAACTTGCGGTCGAGTTTTTTTAAGTGAAAGTTGTTAAGGCCTCTTAAGTACTAATCGAAAACCAACTTACTGTAAAATATAACGCACAGTTATCGGTTGTTAATCAGTTATTACGACATGATCAAAATCTTTTTAGGGAATTTGCTTTCTAACTTCCCCTTATTTTAGGGTGTCAACCAAATTAAAAATCTTATAGTTTCTCCACATCTGTAAGTATGTCACATCCGTTTAATTCGCTTATTAGTACTATGAAACTTAAATTGACACGGTTATATATATTTATAAAGCTTACAAAATTATGAAATAAAACTTTTTCATAAAAGCCTTTTGGAATGCGTCCCCTACATATAAACTTGGGGGGGGGGGGTGAATTTTTCACTAACCACATTGTGTAAGATGTGGTTAAATATATCTTTAAGATTATTAGGTGGTATCTCACAAACACTTTTGTGAACACATGTCAGAAATATAAAAAATTAAACTGATTATTTTTGTTGGAGTTATGGGTGCCCACTGTCTCTCAACTAATCCGCTATTCAATAATACCTAAAAAGTAGTCACAATAGTTGTATATTTAATGAAATTAAAAGTGAACTTATCACACTGAAGTAGGCTCTACTAGTTTACGATTAAAATTCAATCAACTTATGATATGTAGTTGGATCACTGAAAAGTTCATAGAAACTACTGAATCAACTTTGAATCAACTGAGAAAATAATTGTTCTGTTTTAAAATGTACATTTGTTGTTAAAAAAATGTTCTGTTGTAAAATGTATACCGAGTAAAATATTCACGTATTTACATGGAGAGAAATAATAATATTTTAAATATACGCCATGTTTTACGTCTGTGGAAGTTAGTGTAGTTAATGTAATAACGTTGCAATAAATTAATGATCGTAAATAGTTTAGTAGGAACACTATGTACTCTTAAATATTTGTAAGGTCTAAATATGTATTTATTTAAAAGACATTCTTCACAAATTTAAGATAAAAATTTCGTTAGTTTCGTTACTAAAAAATAAATTTAACTTTGATATTACCTAGATAATGCTACGGTAATACTGAAGCGGTCACCGGCTGATTACCTTCCATGTTGTATCTCAAAACAGAATGCCTTCGATGAAGAAAGAGTTGCTATAAGAGAACAATTATGCGATATAGCTATGACAGCACGGGCAAATATAAGCTAAAAACCTATTTAGATATTTACTCTTCCCTTCCCTCTGTCACAACTACCCTATCTCACAATTTGTGATAGCAATCCCCTGCTGGCTTGCTGACAAAAATCACCCCAGTGCAATCACAAATGGCATGCGGGTCTCGAAGGGTTAAGTCAGGCTTATTACGTGACACATAAATTCGCCTATCCGTCGCCCACATGTGCCGCGCCTAGTTCTCGGAGGCCTAGACCTCCACGGCCCTAATACACGTCGGAAAACTAGCCTATAATTACTCGTGATTTACACGAACCGACTCTCTTTTGGGTTGTCACGTTTAGATATTATATTTCTCGGGTGCCAGCTGTAACGCATAAGCGGTCTCGGGTTAAATGAGATAACAGCAATATTCTCGCTGATATGTTCATAGCATATTGTGAAGTACAAATTGGCTGATGATGAAAAGGGTTACATACTTATGAAAATACAAGAGTATCAAGTACGTAGCCATACGTGGTTAATATTGTGATATTGACAGCTGAAGATAAAACTTTATATCATTTCCTAAAAAGAATGTATGAAAAATGTATTAAGATATACTTTTAAATACTAATAAACATAAAATAATAATTTTATAGCACATTATCAATAACATATTTCAAAATAAGGGTGTACAAGTGAATGTTTAATGAAACACATAAAGTTCCTTAGTAGATTTAATATTTAACGTCTTAAAGCAAAAAAATGCTAGTGAGAGACATGTGTTAAAACAAAAGGGGTTTAAATTATGTCACTTTCGAAAATCATCCTTTAATTATACTCAAAATCAAAATCTTACTAAAAGAAATCAAATTTAATTCCGTTTCGCCGAAGTGTAGTATTTAACATTTAAAGCATTTAAGATTTATTATATTCCTTAAAAAAATTAATTTCTTTTCTTGCGTTAAGAATTCCTAGATTTTCTAGCTATGAATTGGAAATACTGAAAGACGAAGAGATGAATAAAAAAATTAAGTATTAAAAACTTTTCAAATGGACTATTTAACCTTGAAATTGTTTGGCTTCGTTTAAAGGTTTTGGTAAAACTTAAATAGGGACTATTTAAGTTCTAACAAAACCTTTTTTTTTATCTAAATCTTGAAGAACAATTTAGTTTAATTTTCCTTGAAAAATGATTTTTTTAATCCAAAAATATGAATTTTTATATTAAAAAGAAAAGGTAAATTACTTAAAATGTATTTAATGCCACAACGATATAAAGTCCATTCAGAAACTAAGATATTTGCGAATTTAAATAATCAAAATAAATATGTAGTTTTATATTGGGCCAACAGATGACGATATTTATTACATTATCAAGAAATGTACAATGTCATTGAAATACAATATCATTGTAAACTATCAGAATAATTGGCATCCTACTCAGTATACCTCGGAGGAAAGTTTGAAGATCTAGAAATATATAATACAGCAAAACTTGTTCCGCGCAAAGAATGGACAGTTGAAAATAACACACACAACAACGCCACATGTAACGTATCCAGGTCGACTATTACAATATAATCGTTTCTATAGTAAAACCACTAACAAAATTGGTTCTCTGCCTGCACAATTCAAATGTTGCATAATTCCCCGAAGTACGAAAATGGATGTCAGTTATGTATAAATGAAACAATTGACTGTATGACAGACGCATACGTGAATTTTTTTATTTATTTCGGGTGTATAGTGATTTATATTGTGCTCGCTTAAATGTAGATTACACGAAGATATTTACGTTAAATGCAGTATTATTTTGTTTAGATTTGTATAATTGATAACTTTGATTTATTTGAAAGCCGGTGTGTTGAGTTTATAACAGGATTACGATCTTTGAAGATACAGTACACCGCGGGATCTCGAGTTTATTTTCGCTCCCTCGTCGTGCTGGGATGAAATTGATGTTTGTCACCGTATAGCTGAATATCACATGCCATTGGAGGGCAACAGCTCCACTGGTGCTCGAAGCTATAAACTACGATCACCAACTAGCATATGAGTATAACCATTGTCTGCAACGATATGCGCATTGCAAGAAGTCTATCTCCAGCAGTGGACGGCGACAGACTGTTGGCAATTGACAATTTGAAATCTAATTAGATAAGGATATGTTGTCTAAATATAGAAAAAAACTTGAAAAAATAATTACGTAAATTTTGAAAAAATAATTAAGTATAATGTAATAATTTAACACTGCATGGTCCAATGAGGCAATGTTGGTTTCACGTAAAAACTATCGGATAAATGCTGATGACACAGTCTTGGTATCGATTCAGGGTTATAGTATAAATACCAATGATCTCATGTAGTAATAAACAATCTTGTAGTTATTTATATTTACACATTTTCAATTTGACGATAACGGGAAATAAAATTAAAACTGTTAAAATTTACCAACTATTAAAAACGACAGCGACATACGACAGAATCTAGGTAAGAACTACCGAGGGCAAACGAAAGAATCTCGGTCATACGTAAAAAATACCGCAAAATTTATACAAAAAAAACACCCCAATATTGCTACCTTCAGACATATTGTTATCTTTGAACAATCAATACAATACATCATTCCCCACTCTCCATGAAATTTGTTATTTATTCTGTACCTCTCTCCCTTTCTTATTCCAGGAGTTGGCAGCTGCTACACCAGCACAAAGGAACTGGCGCGGAATTCTCATAGCTCTGCTCGTCATTGCAGCAGTGCTGGGGCTCATCGTTTTCAGCATCGCTTTACTAACGCCGGCAGGAGCGGGAGGTGGAGTACGGGGTCGCAGACCTACCAGAGCCGACGTACTTGGATCCAGATTCAAACCACAGCCATTCAACGGGAGCTGGATTAGTGGTAAGTTATCTGTGATTATCTTTTGCAGTTAAGAGTTCGGTCGAAGATGGTGTTGCAAAACAAGTAAAAATTGAATAATCTGTTTTCTGCCTGTATTTTATTGCTTACACTTTATTCTATATATTTTGAAAGTAAATATGTAGATTTATGTTGGATATTTGAGCCTATTAAATCTATTTGGCGTTAATTTTGTCGAAATCCATTGTTCACAATTAAATGAAACTACGTGATATAGTATTATTTCTACTTTCTTTAAGTTCTTTACCACGACCTAGGTTTCGTTGTATTACAACATCTTCAGATGTTGTAATACAACGTCTTCAGATATATATATATATATATATATATATATATATATATATATATATATACATATATATATATATATATATATATATATATATATGTATATATATATATACATATATATATATATATATATGTGTATATCTTTGCTAATAGCCCACCTGAAGATGTTGTAATACAACAAAACCTAGGTCGTGGTAAAGAAATTAAATAAAGTAGAAATAATACTACATTTGAGCCTATGTTATGCGAAAACATTTTCATACAAAACAATTTAAGTTTCAAAATCTAGCTTAAATTTTGAATGATTATATATATATGGTATACGTCTATATTGATATACTCGTACATAGTTCAGTGTGCAAACGTTTCATCGAAACCTTTTACAAATGAAAATTTTTAACGGATGAGTCCAAATTTTTCTTTCTTTTCATTTCTATATATATATATATATATATATATATATATATATATGTATGTGTATATATATATATATATATATATATATATAAACACTGAAGTCGTCTTTTTAGGGTAACTTCACTTACATACACTGAAGTCCGTAGCAAAATGGCCAACGTTTCATCGTACTTTCAATCATCAGTACGTCTACGGTATCTTCAATATTAATTGTGATTACATTTTATAGAAAGATATAGTTAAATTAAGTGAACTCAGAAATGAAAAATGTGTGTCTTTCCCACGTAAGCTATAATATGAACTCGTAAAGAAATTTCATTTTGTAACTTAATATAAGTGGAATTTCTTTACGAGTTCATATTAGTTAATAATTCATAATAACCTATAGGTATTAAGTAAGTGCTCTTTTCTATTTTTATTGCTTTCTGTTACTCTGATTAAAATTATATTTTCACTGATTTATAATAATGAACTTAATAAGTTTTGACTCGAAGCTATTCAGTAGACGATAATACGACCTTCACTTATAATTTTTGCGTTACACGGTACACAAGAACAAAAGCACGAAACTCGGTGGCGTCCTGCTAAGTCATTGACGAATTAACATTTAAATTAGTGTTTCGACATTCTCGTCTGCCATGTTGTTAGCGCTCGGCCGATTCCGCCGCTGGTCGGATACACTCTCAAATGTTACAAAATATTAACGTGACAAAATATTTCAAACATATCTAAAGATATTTCAATCAAATATGTATTTTTTGAATGACCACACGTACGCATGATTTTTTCTCGTGAACCTGCAATTTTATAAGACAATCGAACTACAATATTTTTCAATACATCGTCCTCTTTACGAGATGTGAGAGTTAAGAATGTTGTTCAGAGCCGCCTCCGATCATTCACATACCCCCTCCAGTTCACTTTTGAACGACACAAGTCATATTTCTAAATAAAATCAGGATAACAGGGTTTAATAATACTTCAATGAAAAATGATATCGGTCAGCTCGTATTAATACATAAAAAAAACTTAAAAAAACAAATTATTTGTCTCACATCTATGAAAGACAAACTAGTATATGTATTCACAAACTGAAAAGTAATGTTAGACATTATGCGTCCATTTATACTTTCCGTACTTTACAGGTTTTTATAGTACTAGAAAACTACAAATATCCCATTCAGTGTTAATATGGTACGGCCAATATAATTTAATAATTTAAATATTTAAAATAAAACATAATTGTGCGAATAAATAGAGAAGAGTATAATTAATAGACATGTATTGTAGCGTATTTTTATTAAATTATCCGAGTCCTTCGAATATTTTATCGATTCTATTCTTATAAACGTTATATACAGATCGAATGAAAATATTTAAAATATTACAGCAATATTCTTAATAAAAACGTCTATTATGAGCTAATTATGGAAAATGATTATTTTGTGGAATCATTTTACATTCTGATTAAATGCTTCGTTATCGAGACCTGTGCCATTGTTATTGATTTATTTAACTTAATTAATAAAAAATTGATACAAAACTACATCTCATTCTAACATTTCTAGTACCAATCATTTAAAAATACCCTTTCAGTAATAATTATTGTTTAAATACAGGATGGCTTTATAAGATGTTAGAGCCAAATTACAGCACCCTATATGTTTTTGTTTTTTTTTGGAGAGGACTGGTAACAAAATTGGCCAAAAAAACAACTTTGTGCTGCACCAAATTGTTGTTTTTTAGTTAAAAATAAATTGGAAAACAGATTCTTATTCTACCTAAAACCTATTTTATCGATATTCCACATGTCTGTTCAGGAAAATATACGTTTATGCTTCCTTTTTTTCGGCTCTCTTATATTTGAACAGAACCTCACTAACAGGAGCTCACTAATATAATTTCTAATAATACCAAGGAACCCTATATTATTTTGTTTAGAAATTCGAAGCATCTAATAGACGATCGTTCAGACAGGCGGGCAGCGTTACCATAGAAATAAGATTCCATTTCTTGAGTACAGAACCTTCAAAAATTAGAATTTTTTTTTCTTTTGTCCATGTAATTAAACTTTGTCTTCCTGTAAAATTTTATCACAATTTAACTTAAAACTAAAGAACCGTGATGCTCTGATATGCAGAGGCATATGACGAAATCATAATGGTTTTATTTTCGCAATTCAAAATGAAATAAACGCTAAAAGAACGATAATCTAGTAACTATAAAATAAATATAAAAACGAAAAAACGAAATCGAAAAAACTATAAAGTAAATATCTAAAGAAAAATCGCTAAAAAAAGATAATCGGGTAACTATAAAATAAATATCTTAAGAAAAATCGCTAAAAAAAGATAATCGGGTAACTATAAAATAAATATCTTAAGAAAAATCGCTAAAAAAAGATAATCGGGTAACTATAAAATAAATATCTTAAGAAAAATCGCTAAAAAAAGATAATCGGGTAACAATAAAATAAATATCTTAAGAAAAATCGCTAAAAAAAGATAATCGGGTAACTATAAAATAAATATCTTAAGAAAAATCGCTAAAAAAAGATAATCGGGTAACTATAAAATAAATATCTTAAGAAAAATCGCTAAAAAAAGATAATCGGGTAACTATAAAATAAATATCTTAAGAAAAATCGCTAAAAAAAGATAATCGGGTAACTATAAAATAAATATCTAAACAAGGCATTTAACTTTCTCTATCTATTTTTAATGTTATGCAAAATTTTGAGCCTTGCCTTAATTTAATATTTGTTTAAAATATTTGCCTTAGTAACTCCTTTATCTTCTTTAAATAATTTTATGTGCTTAGACCCAGTGATTTCGAAATAATTTAAAATGTATTTTTAAGAAAAAGAAAATATAAATATATGACACAGAGAGACGTCTTATACGTGTCATCTGTAAAGCTGCAAAAGAGACAAAAAAATGGCGATAATTTGACACTGTCTCTAACTCGACACCGCGAATTGTATATAATCTTTACTTGCATATCCTACAGAGATCCTCCCTCGCATTATTTCACCAACGCTACGTTTATTTATCTATCCCTAAGGACTCTATTCTCCGTGATACAATTCGCCCAAATAGTATCTCATTAAATGAAACTGACATACCTCCACAACAATTGTCTTTCGGCAAACCTAAGCAGTTTACCTTTTTTTATTCGTAAGCTTCTTTCGCATTATCGAACTTTTAGATCATTTTTCTTTCTACAGCTCTCCTTAATACTGAAATACAAGGTTAAATTCTTTATATATATACAATTAGGTCTTTCAAAATAGTTAAGCTAAAACAGTAAACAAATTTAAAATTAAATAATCGAAAGACAAGTTAAAAGTAAATACTGTCTCCAGAATGTTGTTGAAGTATCGTCGGTTCAATAAAATATTAATGTTAATTATAATAAGAAACGATGTATTAATAAAAAAATGGTTGTTAGCTGAATTGGAATATAAGATAGTGTGATTAAAATCATTACCTATTTGGAATTATAATATATTCTTCAAATTGTTCGATATTTGGAATAATTTGTTCGATATTGGTTTACAGCTTTATATTAAATACTATCATGACTTTAGTTTTATATTGATAAACTGCCTTAAACAAATCTTGCCAATATTTCCTTCATTTAACATTTTGTTCATGATAATTTTAGAATATTAGTTATAATAATGATAACGATACATCTAAAGAAACATTTTAATAGTGAAATTAGGACATAAGACATCATAGTTTAAATCATTAGCAATTTTAAATATAATAAGAGAAACAGATGTTGTTAATAAAATGGTAGAGTTGAGGAGTAGTATTGATGATTTACGAGTTCTAACTAAGCGACTAAAGTGTTCGTTAAAATGTGTTTAATAATTTTAGCGTGATGCATAAACAGACATAGTCTCACCACCGTTTTATTATATGTATAGGTTTTAACGCTTATAAAAATAATTGTGATATAGATTACACAAAATAACAAAAGAACGGCGAGTTAATAAAACACCAGGCTTTACGAGATAAAACTTTGTCTTGTAAACAATATTTAAATTAAAAATGAAGTTTGATAGAAAATTTGAATAAACTAACTCGTATTTATAAATAAACCATTTCGTAAATATAAAAGAAGACGGTTGTAAAAATAAAATCCCGCTTTCCTCATTAGATTTTCCAAATAACTTTTCACCGCACATTTCCAATCCTAATACCTCACTAACATTTCCTCCTCAAGCAAAAACCTCGTTGACCACAATTCACTCCACACAACCTCTAGAATATCCTCTCTGGTGATGTAATTTTGTTTATTTCACAAATTTATTTATTTTGGACGAAGAAGCGCTGGAAAGTCTTTTATGAATGCGAAAACTGCTTTCCAAGAAAAGTAAATAAAGAATTCTGTCGATGCCGATTCCGCTTAGTACACTATCGCTAGGATGGGCCCTGCCGGCTCTAGGGCGGCAAAGTAGTATTACGAGGCTAGATATCCCCGTATTGTGTAATCAGGAGCGCGCGGCGATGACTCGGAGCGATGGCAGGTGGGCCGATAAGTTTTAAAAGTACCCCCTTCGGTTAATTAATTTCATCGTTATAAATTAAATTAACATTAATTTAATATAAATATAATAAGGAAATTCTATTATAAAATACGTTTCTTTTTAGGTTTCAATACCTCAAAAGGAAAAAAAACGGAACTATTATAAGATTGCTCATTTGTCAGTCGCGGCAGTGTTTATTAGAAACCGCTTGAAGTTTAAACTTCAAATTTAGTTAATAATTACATGCATATTTTGGTTAATAATTACATGCACATTTACTTACATGTATATTTTTAGCTAATACATGAATATTAATATGAAATTTAAAAATATTTATACAGAAATATTTGCATAAATTAAGTACTCCACTTAATTGATTACTCCACTCTAAGATAGGAAAATTATGGCGGCTATCCTAGATCTTTTACTTATTGAAATATGAACCATATTTTAACGCCTACGAAAGATATTACGTTTAAATGCCAAAATGTGTACGTAAATTTTGTAGTGTGAGTTCTATTTGTGCTTAACAGTTTTTTAATGAACACAGACATATGTAAATAGTATGTTTTTTTAATGATAAAACAGAAAGTCAATATGGAATTTCTCTAAACTTTAAGTAATTCGAAAATTCAATTAACAAAAAACAATTTTTTGCGGTTTCACACGTAAATATTTTTTTATGTTTGCGGCGAATTTTTCTCCTAGTAATAATGTCATCACCACAGAGGTAGCATTGTTCGGACTAAAATTTTTATTAAATCGGATAGCACTTTACGAAATAAAATTAAAAAACGTACTTCTAAGTTAAGTGGAAAAGTAGGGATGAAATAAAGAGGAGTTTTATCTGTGCTATAACCCCACCCCACAGAGATTTATGCTCGGCGGGAAAAAATATGTTTTTTATTAATTTTTCGTCCTCTACTTTATAAAAACAACCACCAATTAGACCTGACATTAACACGCATACTTAAAATAAACGATTTGGTAGCAACAAGCTATTTACAAAATTAAGTACCTACAACACAATTTGTTCATTAAGTTTCAAATAAAATTTCGCACAGCATACTCATGAATCCTGGCAAGATATTTCAGCTCTATTCGCCGTTCACGGATCTCATCACGATTCATCGAACGGCGCCTCTTTGGCAAAAGACCGTTTCGCACAGCGTCACATCGTCTCCGGCAATTTGATTTCGTACACTTCACAAATATATTTATCTAAGGAAATGATGGAAAACCTTTTAAATAAACGGCAACTGCTATCAACAAATGATGAATCGGGAATTCGATTGTCGATTATTACGAAACTAGGCATTACCGGTTCCACCAAGCAGGGGTTTAGAGAAGCCCGTAATGAACTAAATCATCGATGATTTTTAATTGTAGAGCGGTGAGATAACAGTAGAATAGATCTCTTGTATAATTATATAATACCTCAAAGTTACTTTTGACAAACTTTCGATGGAACGTAATCAATATAGGTTAGTGGGATTATTCTTATTTGAAACTGAAAAAGTACACAAACGGAATAAAGACGTGATTTTTTTGAAATACGATATACATATAAAGGAACAAAAAATTATTCACTTTAACCCCTGGGGGGCAAAGTCATTCGCGTCCGTAGGAGCTGCCTAATCATCACCCTGCACGTGTCCCCCGGGTGGCGCTAAATGAATGACAACGCCGAGTCTTGAGCGGCGGTAAATAACTCAAAACACTGCGACGCTTAGCCAGCAGATAACATAAGGAGGTAGGAAATGACCTTCCTAATCCGTAAACCACTCAAGAGCGGCGGTCTTGGCTTCATTGCCCGGACCACGAGGAAGAAAACCTCTTCAAAAATTACCCAAATCCAATGGTGGGAAACGTGCCAACTGGATGCATGGCTGTATGGATGAACAGCATTAGCGCCAACCTCTACGGACCTGGTAAACGTAGTTGTATTCTGCCTTCTTAGGGAATGGCGTTACCCCTAAGTGACCTGTTATTTCATCCAATTATCGTGGGAACAAAATGAATGATAACTTAAAAAATAAAACAAACACAAACCCAAGTATGATCCAACAAACTCTTCATAAGAGCATATTTACAAAAACACGTAGCAACTCTATCGGAGCAATACCACAAATGGTAAATGCTCATGAAACAATTCTTGAATCGATTGACAAAGACAAAAACACCTGGCAACAAGACCGAATACCTCATACCAAAAGAAAAAGAATGGAATCAAAATCACCACAGACAGAAAACTTAAAGAAAAAGACCAACACGACTGAATACGGAATATCTACCCAAAATCAATTTGAAATATTAGGTGAAGTGGAATATAATCCGGATATAATAGAAACAGAAAAGCCACCAAAACCAGAACCAATCTTTGTAACTGGGGTCCTGGATATCAATTCCCTTAAAAACCTGCTGTTAAGAATAACAACAGAAGGAAATTTTACTATGACCACTCTCAGGTCAGGACACGTTGTGAAAGTAATGCCAGTAAGTATAGAAGTATACAAAATGATAAGAGAAAAATTCATCACAGACAATATCAGCCATTATACTTACATGATAAAAAGTGAAAGACCTTATAGAGTTGTTCTGCGAGGCCTCCATAGCTCAGAAGACATCTCTGAAATAAAAGAAGGACTCAAAGCACATGGACACGAAGTAAGGCAACTCGTAAATGTACGTCATCGAAACACAAAAGAACCCTTACCCCTATTTTATGTAGACCTGGAGCCAAAGAATAACAATAAAGATATTTTTAAAATAAAATACCTCAATCATATGAAAGTATCTTTTGAAGCACCTTATAAGAAACAGGAAATTCTACAATGTAAAAGATGCCAAAGGTTCGGTCATTCAAAAAATCAATGCTACCGACCATTCAGATGCGTCAAATGTGGAGACGACCACCCAACCACCAGCTGCTCCAAAACAAGGGAAACGGAAGCTACTTGTGCAAACTGTCTAGAAAAACATCCAGCTAGTTACAGGGGATGCCTAAAATACAAGCAATATAAAGAGCACTTATTGAAAATCCAACCAAAACAAACATATAAACATACAAACCAAACTAAGCGAATGCCTGAAATGGACAATTTGCAGCCAAGGAAATTCAAAAATTATAATAGAACAACCTCAACTTACGCTGAAATCACTAAAAGTAGAATGGAAAACATCACTAAGCCAGACCAATTACCTCAAACGCAACAACTAAGTGACATCTTGGAACAAATGTTCAACAGAATACAAACTATGATGCTAACCATGGTAGACAACATGATGGATCGTTTCATCCAGCTTATTAGCAGTCAGACTAAGAAATAATCTAAATCTTAAAATAGTCACATGGAACGCCAACGGACTGGTCGCTCGACGACTAGAGCTGGAAATGTTTCTACACATGAAAAAGATTGACGTGGCATTAATATCTGAGACTAGGTTTACCATCAAAAGCCATATCTCAATAAAGGGCTACACAGTTTATGCTACCAACCACCCATCGGGAAAAGCGCATGGAGGAACGGCAGTGATCTTAAAATCAAATATAAAACATCACCCGCTTGAACCTTTCTCAACTGACAAGATACAAGCCTCTCTTATTAAAGTGTATGACAATAGCTCGGACATTACCGTTGCTGCAGTTTATTGCCCTCCTAAACACCAGATGGCAAAAGAAGAATATAAAGATTTCTTCTCTATACTCGGACATCGCTTTATAAGTGGGGGCGACTGGAACGCTAAACACCTGTTCTGGGGATCTAGACTTATAACAACTAGAGGAAGGTCGCTCTATCAAGCTGTGAAAGATCTTAATCTTGATTGCTTGTCCACTGGAGAACCTACCTATTGGCCGACAGATCCACGAAAAATACCCGATTTGCTGGATTTTTTCATATCTAGAAACATTGCAATAAATAACACTAAAACAGAACCTGACTTTGACCTTATCTCAGACCACTCTGCTATTGTTCTAAGGGTATATAGTAAGATATTACTAACAGAAGTACCACTTAAAATCTACAATAAGAATACTAACTGGAAAAAATATCAGGATATCATCACAACGGAAATACAGCTCAGGATCTCACTGAAAACGTCTGACCAAATAGAACGGGCTATAGAAGGACTAAACAAACTGATTCATGACGCTGCAAACAGGGCTACATCCCATCACAAAACGGGAACTGCTATAGAGCATGTGTACCCTGAATTCATCAAGGATTGTATAAACGAAAGACGTAGACTCCGCAGAGTATGGCAAAACACTCACTATCCTAGAGACAAGACTGCCTTAAATAAAGCCACACAACATCTTAAAACTCTAATCAAAGAATTGGCAAATGAGAATCTACAATCATATCTCACAAAACTGACACATACTAGTGACACAAACTACTCGTTATGGAAAGCTACCAAAAACCTAAAGCGTCCCAAACAACAAGTCACACCGCTAAGAACAAAAACGGGATCCTGGGCTCGCTCTGATAGTGAAAAAGCTAACAGATATGCTGATCACCTACATGAAGTTTTTGAACCGTTTCCCAGCAGTAATCAATATCTGGACAATGAAATAGAGGAGTACTTAAAGACACCTATTCAAATGTGCTTACCACTTAAGCATGTGACACCAAATGAACTGAGGCGGGAAATCCTAAAACTCCAGGAAGGCAAATGCCCTGGCTATGACCTTATCGACGCGACACTTTTGAAACACCTCCCAAAAAAAGGAATACTGTTCATACTCGCTATTTTCAACGCATGTTTAAGACAGTCCTACTACCCAAGCCAGTGGAAAATAGCACAGGTAATAATGATACTGAAACCAGGTAAACCTGCTCAAGAAGTGTCATCTTATAGACCTATCAGTCTCCTTCCGGTAATTGGAAAATTACTGGAAACGATAATACTTAACAGAATGAGGGAACACTTAGCAAATATAATACCAACACATCAGTTTGGATTTAGAGAGGGCCACGGAACTATCGAGCAAGTGCATAGGCTGGTTGATGTCATAAGTAGAGCATTGGAAAATAAACAATATTGCTCCGCAGTCTTCTTAGACATTAGCCAAGCATTTGATAAGGTATGGCATACTGGGCTTCTCTTTAAAATTAAAAAAATGTTACCGCACTCCTTTTTTCCGTTGATTAAATCGTATCTTGGAAAAAGATGCTACGAAGTGAAATATAACTCCGAAACATCAGAAATGCACCCAATTAAGTCAGGAGTTCCACAGGGTAGTATACTGGGACCAGTACTCTATTTGATATTTACAGCAGATCTACCTACTTATGCCAACACTACCACAGCGACATACGCAGATGATACCGCACTTCTTTCGTCACATGATAATCCCGATTCCGCATCTGAAAGCCTCCAATCCCATATCTCTCTCATCCAAGCATGGTGCCAGCAGTGGCGTATTAAAGTCAACACAGATAAGTCAGCCCAAGTAACTTTCACACTTAGAAGAAAAACCTGCCCACCTGTAAAACTTTTTGATACAGCGATCCCACAATCAGATGACGCCAAATACTTGGGTATGCACCTCGACCGTCGACTCACTTGGCGTAAACATATATGGACTAAAAGGAAGCAACTAGACAGCAAACTCCGCAGCATGTACTGGCTAATCGGCCGTAAATCACAATTGACAGATTCCAGTAAAATGGCTATCTATAAAACGATACTGAAGCCCATATGGACTTACGGCATTCAGCTTTGGGGCACAGCCAGCCATAGTAACATCGAAATACTTGAAAGGTTCCAAAGTAAAACAATGAGAGCCATGTTTAATATACCATCCCACATAAGCAACAAATATGTGAACCTAGATTTAAATCTGAGAACTGTGAAGGACGAAATTGAAATAAACAGCAAGAAATATCAACTCAGACTGGACCAACATATGAACGAACTAGCTGCTGAACTTCAAGGAGAGGGCAGTCTAAGATTCTCCCGCCTTAAGAGGAATAGCGTATCTGAACTTGCGACAAGATTCGCGGACAAAATATGAGGATAGCACCGTTGGGTGCATGTCTTTGCTAAGAATAATTTAGCTGATGAAAATCTGACAACACATTAGATTATTGTTTGAAACAAACAGATCGCTAAGTAGCAGGATATAAAAAAAAAAAAAAAAAAAAAAAAAAAAAAAAAAAAAAAACTTTAACCCCTGATTTTGAATATATTTTGAATATTTTTCATCACCTTTGTATTATGTAGGAACGAAAATAAAAACTTATAGTAAAATTTCCCTAAATGGCGTTGCATATTATAATTTCTTTCTATAAATCTGTTACTATAACCACGCAGACGAGGCTGCGGGAAAAGCTAATTATGTAATATTTGAAAAAAAATATCTTTTCTTTAATTGTAACATTTTCAAATAAGGTTATAACAGATTTCTTCTACTTTTTTGTTATCATAATATGAAAATTTAATTTTTTTTTATATCATCATAAATTAAATAAATTCACGGTCGTTAACCGTACTGTCAGCATGGTGCTGTTTACGAAATGAAATAACCAACAACCAAAAAAATCGCAGGCCTCTAGTGATACAGTTTAATTACATCAATCATGCCTGAAATTGAAATGAAAAGTTGGTAAAAACTACAAGTAAATCTATTTATTCGGTGCCATGAGGTCTGAAACGTTACGTTAGGTTAAGGTGGTTACGAAAATTACAAATATTTTTTTCAAATAATATGGATAAAAATACAAAAAATTTTATTACATTTTTATTGAATTTCTTCTGACTTTCACTCATTCATTCTTCATATTACTCAAATACAAGATAAACCTCATTGAAGATATACAGTTGAATCTTCCAAAATAGCTACACCAACATATTAAACATACTTCAGAACAAAAGAATCCAATTATAATATATAGAAATATATCACTAGCTTAATAGAATATTGTCCAGTATCACTGGCTATAAATGTCATTTTAATTGTATGCGTCAATTTTAATGAGAAACAACGCACATAAAGAAAAATTCTGTTGTTTGAATTTAAATATAAAAGTATGGTTAAAATCTTTACCAACTTGGAATAATGTTTCTCAAATTTTGCGATATATGGAATAATTATTTAGTACGAAATTTACCGTTATTATAGGAGTCTGCCGTTGATTTAATATTTAATTTACATATGTATTTTTACGGGCGTACCTGTTTTAAATTTTGTAACCTTTACAATATTGTAACATTATCAAATCACTGACACTAAACTATATCAACAACTTACAAATTTTCTATTCCGCCAGCAATATAGTTTGCAAAATCTTTCCCTTTATTTCTATTTTTTTAAGTATAAAGCCCTTTAAACTATTCATTTAACCTCTTGGAGGAACATCTCAAATTTCTTTAGTATTTTAACTTGCCTTGATAATACTGACAGTTTTATTTTACTCAGCATCTTTTCATCATTTTCTTTCAACATTAATTTTCTCCGTAGTTACTGTACCAGAAACGATCTCTTAATCATTTAAACATAGATATATAAATTTGTCAAACACTTACAAACGCTTTTTGCGTTGTGATAGTGTTTGTATGTGTTTATTTATTCCTTATAAAACAGGTATAATTTTAGATATGAAGTTCTTCGTTTCTGTTATTATAATTTTTCTGAACGTGTATGATGGATTCAATTAAATGTATTTATTTCTTATTTCATATTAATTTCACTTTCTGCCTAAGTACTTGCTCAAATTATTTTCGTCGTGATAACGTGCTCAATCTTACAAATTATATAATATCTGTTACTTTTTCCAATATCACAGATAACTATTTGTAACAATGTGTCTTAGTAATTTCAAAATATTTAAGTGATGGATTTTATGCACTATCGCCTAATATTTTATAGGCGAATGGACCACGATTGTCCTTTGACACGTTTTTAAAGTACAAAAGTGTGAGTTGCAAAGTATACGTATTTTACCCAGTTAAACAATAAGTGAAACAATTTAATTTTATCATACTTTAGAGTTGAAAATATTTATTTAAATCTAGTAATTTTGTGTGCTTTTCCCATATAAAAAGTTGGGTCTTAAATATTCATATCTCACTTTTTGCTCTTTGGTACACCCAGGAATGTGCTTTAGTCTAATAAATAGTCATGATTCTGAAATTTCTGATGTCGAAATATAAACGTGTTATTAAATTAAAAACATTTATTTAAATTATATTAAATACCACCGTTTAATAAATAATTATAAAACTTCACACTTATGACAGTATATTTCACATATCACGCTCGTTCATCCTGGTATTTAAACTCTATTCGCCCTCCATTCCCCCCTAACACCGTCTCCGGTAATTTGATTTCGCACACTTCTCAAATATATTTATGTGAAGAAATTATGGAGAACCTTTTAAATAAACGAAGGCTGCTCTCGACAAAAATAAATTGGGAATTCAATCATGGCAAATTTAGGTATTACCGGTTTAGCCTAAAAATTTGCTAGTGCGGACTATATCGAATCGAGTCATCGGAAGCTGATTTTTAAATTTAAGGTGTTGAGGTAATAGTAGAATGGATATCTTGTGTTTATGTAATTGATTTATAATCGTTCATGGTACTTCACAATTCATGTGGGTAGAATTGTCCATTTTTCGTGAACATTACATTTGATTTTGTATCAAAATGATTTCTGTTTAGGTTATAATTTGGAAATTAGTTAATATTTACATCTTATTTTAAACTCACTTTAAAATACTTTTACTATCAATGTCAAAAGTGCAAACAAAAGTTGTACTGTTGTATGCTATCAACTTGTCTTATTGTTAAGTTTTTTTTAATTTGTCCGTTTACACATCATTTTTCGTTAGGTAAAACAGCGTTTTCCTAAATGTATTCAAATCAGGTTTCATTGGAATAGTTTTCCTCAACGTTCATTATATTTTTTATCATTATAAGGTAATAATATTAACCTACACGGCAACCTGAATTTAAATAAATTCCCGCTTATGAAACACGCTATCCATATCGTACTAATTACAAAAAGCAAATAACTGACTAGTTTTTATATAGCATAATTATATGTATCTTGTATGAAAACAAAATTAACAGTGGATAAACATATAAAATAAAGTTATTCATTGGGGTGGGGTCACGGACAAATATTCAGACGAAAATAAAAAGTGCTCTTTGTGTTTCCAAACGATATAAATAAAAAAAAATTCGACATTATTACAATCTATAAACAGGTTTCTTGAAACATATGATGAATATGATAGAGAATTAATCCATTTTGCATTGTTTGTAAATGAAATGAATAAGCAATATAATGTTACCACCTTCAAAATACAATTGGTTACAGTAAACGTAAAGAAGAAGGTACGTTTTACCTATACAATTCGCATAAATGCCACTTCGCACCATGCAAAATAAAAATATATTGAAAATATTTGGAGTTAATTTTGTAGAAATTCATTATTCACAATTAAATGAAACTATTAATTTAATACTACATCACGTAGTTTCATTTAGTTGTGAATAAAAATATATCACAGATTTCGGTAAATATCAACTTCAATATACTTTACCTAATCGCGTAAATAGTTTAAATGTTAGTACAAAATTAGATAAAATAAATACACCTACACTGAAGTTGCCTCTTCAGGGCTAACGGAAAAAAAATCGCCATGTCCATTAATATATTACATTTTCATAACTTCGTCAGTTTGACACTTATCATGGTTATATTCTCTAATAAGGGGTATTTAAATTATGTGAAATCAAAAATAAAAGCGCATGAACTTCCTATATACAAGCTCAAGGATGAAGTGAAAATTCTTTAACGACTCATTTAATGATTCATAATAATTATTAGTTAGCTAGAAGTATGTCCTTTTTTCTTGTTATTCTGGTTAAAATTATATTTTCCCTAACATATACTTATTAATAATATATTTATTACTAAAAATTTTCACTTAAATCTACTTAATAAGTGACAATATAGCAATCAGTTATAATGTTTGCATTATACTATACACGAAACTAAATCAGCTCAACTGAAGGAAAAAAAATCGGAAGTAATCCGCCGATTCATTGACAGATTAGCGTTTGAATAAAGATTTTGATATTCTCAACTGCCATGCTAGCGCTCGGCTGTTTCCGTCGGCGATCGGATGCGGTCTCAAGCGTTACACAATTTTAAAGTGACAGAATGACTCGGAATTCGCTAAAGAAATTGCATTCATTTTTTTTAAATATGCATGAGATAATGGAGAGTCTCCGTGGTCGTCTCCGGCAATTTGATTTCATACATTTCACAAGTGTATTTATGTAAGGAAATGATGGAAAACTTTTTAAATAAACGGAAACTGCTCTCAATAAACGATGAATCGAGAAATCGATTGTCGATTATTACGAAAGTAGGCATTACCGATTCTACCTAGTAGGGTTTTGTTAGAGAAGATCATAATGAACTGAATCATCGAAGGCTTATTTTAAAATGTAGAGCAGTGAGATAGCAGTAAAATAGATCTCTTGTAGAATTATATCATAGTTCAAAGTTACTTTTGATAAGCTTTCCCTATTCTATGAAATTATCCCTATGGTTTGGTTTTTTTATGCTTCACTCTCTAGTGAACTTCTCAGAGATATTCGATGGAACGATAAATGATTTAGGTTACTGCGTACTTCGAAATATCATACCTTTGGGACAATACTTATTTGGAACTGAAAAATTACACAAACGGAATAAAGAAGCAATGTCGCAACGGAACAACGGATCTACGTGATTCTTTAAAATGCGGCATACGTAACATAAAGGAACAAATAAGTGATTCGCTTTAATCCCTAATTATGAAGAAAATATTTTTCATCATCCTTTGTATTCTATAGTAAAGAAAATGAAAACTTAAAGTGTAATTTCTCTAGATGGCTTTGCATATTATAATTTCTCCCTATAAATTTCTAACTATACCCATGCAGGCGAGGCTGCGGGAAAAGCTAGTTATATAATATTTGGAAAAAAATTATCGTTTCTTTAATTGTGATATTTTCAAAATTATAATAGATTTCCTCTACTTTTTTATTATCATAAAGTAAAAATGTAATATTCGTTTATATCATTATCGTTTAAATAAGTTTACGATCGTTAAACATATTGTCAGTACCGTGCTATTTATTTATCTACTTTAATGTATCTAATTGATACATATGGTGAACTTATTGCTAACAATATCTTACAGCCAACCATGACACCAGTCCACAGCCATGTTGGACGAACGGCCGGAAATCGTATGCCTTTGATCAATCCTATACACCACGGCGGCGAGTTTTTGTATCTATTTACGTAAAGAAAGAACCAATAAACAAAAAATTACAGGTTTCTACTGATACAGCTTAATAACACGAATCATGCGTGAAATTGAAATGAAAAGTTAGTAAAAACTACAAGTAAATCTATTTATTCGGCACCATGAGGTGAGAACAAGTACATTAATTAAATTAAAATTATGAAAATTGTTTTTCACTTTTCCAACTGATATAGATAATAGATATAAAAGTTTTCTAAAATCTTCACTTTCAAATTATAACTTCAGTTATATTTTTATAGAATTTCCTCTGGCTTTCACTCATTCATTCTTCATATTACTGAAATACAAGATAAAACTCATTGAAGATATACAGATTAATCTTCCAAAATAGCTATGCCAAAATAGTAAACATACTTCAGAATAAATGATCCAATTACAATATCTAGAAATACACTGGCTTGACAGAATATTATCCAGTATCACTGGTTATAAGTGTCATTTTAATTGTATGCACCATGTTAACGAGAAACAACGCACATAAAGAAAAGGTCTGTTTGAATTGAAATATAAAAGTATGGTTTAAATCTTTACCTACTAGGAATAATGTTTTTCAAATTTTGCGATATATGGAATAATTATTTAGTACGAAATTTACCGTTATTATAGGAGTCTGCCGTTGATTTAATATTTAATTTACATATGTATTTTTACGGGCGTACCTGTTTTAAATTTTGTAACCTTTACAATATTGTAACATTATCAAATCACTGACACTAAACTATATCAACAACTTACACATTTTCTATTCCGCCAGCAATATAGTTTGCAAAATCTTTCCCTTTACTTCTAATTTTTTAAGAATAAGATTGAGCAATCAAAAACTTCTAGAATTTTGTTTTAACAGCTGGCAAGTTTTCAAAAATCTCATAAAAATTGTTGAGTTGCAAAGTTCCCATATTTTACCCAGTTAAACAATCAGTGAAACAATTTAATTTTATCGTATTATAGAGCTGAAAATATTTATTAAATCTAGTAATTTTGTGTGCCTTTTCTACACAAAAAGTTGTGTCTTTAATATTTAAATCTTACTTTCTTGCTTTTGGGTGCACAAAGGAAAGTGCTTTAGATAGTCTTGATAATGAAATTTGTAACGCCGAAATATAAACGTGTTATTAACTTAAAAACATTTATTTAAATTGAAATAAATACCGCCATGTAATAAATAATTACAGAACTTCGCACTTATGCTAGTTGATTGAACAGATATCATTATTACCTTATTTGTAGAGTTGAATATTAGTTTTAATGATTGAAAGGTATTGATAAAGCGTTTACACAAAAAAATTCGTTTCGATAATGATTGTATAGAAAAATAAAAGAATGGTGAGTTAATGAGATACGGGCCTTCGTCAGATAAATCGTTATCTAGTAAACAATATTTAAATTGAAAATGAGGTTTGGCAGAAAATAAAGAAATTGTCGTAAACTAATTCGTATTTATAAATGAACTAAATTCGCAAGTGTATATGCAAGAATAAAAATCTGGCTTCCTTATAACATTTTAAAAAAAAAATTGTCATGGCATATTTATCACACCATTCGAATGTCTCATTAATATATTTGCCTCGAGCCAGTCGCTCTACATACCTCTCGAATATTCTCTCCAGCGGTATAATTTTATTTACTTTATATAAGGAAACGCCGGAAAGTATTTTAAGAATGGGAAGACTGCTTTCTGTAAAAAAGTAAATAAAGAATTCTGTTTGCCGATTCCGCTTAATATTCTATCGCTAGAACAAGCCTTATCTTCTGTTGGGCGACAAAGTATTACGAGGGCAGATAACATCGTATTATGTAATAGATCAGGAGCTCAAAGACTCGAAGCATCGATAGTTGGACCGATTAGTCTTGAAAGAACGTCCTTCGTTATATTAATTTCATCGGTGTAAATTGTTTTAGCATTCGTTTTGATACAAAAACACTGAGAAAATACTAGTACAGAAGAAATTTGTTTTTTTATGAAAACTAATACATTTCCACGTTGTATTGGGTTTCACTGAGAAAACAGAACAACAAAGCAAAATTTCTCTGATTTTTTTTGTAAATTTAATATACATCAAACTGTTTTGGCCGCGGCTTATCTCAAGTAGACTTTCTTTTTACATGTGTGGTGAATATTTTCACAAAGACGACCTAAGATTTAGAAATCTAAAATTTAGGAACAGATACAACTTAGAAACACGCCACCAGAAATCAATGGAAAGAATAAGGAGACGCTGTTACCTCTAGTACTAACCCCACGCCATGGAACGTGTACTCTACTGGCACAAACTTTTATTTTCATTTCCATACTCTAGTTGACAAAAACCATACTGTAAAGTTTTAAATATTGTTATATTGTAGTTAGAAGTATGACGAAATGGCAGAACTAAAATATTAGGAAATAGGAATACCTATCAAGCATAAATTGATACCAACACGCAAAAAGTAAGTAAATTATTTCACACCCGCAAAGAAGGTACAAAATAAAATACAACCACGGTACCTACATTTTATTTCAAATATTTCACATGACACGCTCGTGCATCCTAGTATTTAAACTCTATTCGCCCTCCATTCCTTCCTGAAAGGACGCCTCCCTAGCAACAGACCATTTCACACGGCCTCACACCGTCTCCGGTAATTTGATTTCGCACTCTACTCAAATATATTTATGTGAAGAAATTATGGAAAACCTTTTCAATAAACGAAGACTGCTCTCGACAAAAATAAATTGGGAATTCAATCACTGGCAAATTTAGGTATTACCAGTTTTGACTAAAGAGTTTCGCTAGGGTGAACCGTATTGAAACGAGTCATCGGAAGCTGATTTTTAGATATAGGCTGTTTATTGTTGTATACCGTCAACTTGTTTTATTGTTAGTTTTTTTTTATTTTTGCCCTTTATACATTTTTCGTTAAGTAATACAGCGTTTTCCTAAATGTATTCATTATCTTTTTTATCATTGCAAGATAGTAATATAATAATCACCTTATGGCAACCTGAATTTAAATAAATTCCCGATTATGAAACACGCTATCAATATCGTACTATCTATATAATAAAATAACAAAAAACGAATAACAGACTAGTATTGATATAGCATAATTATATGAATCTTGTATGAACACAAAATTAACGGTTGATAAACATTTAATATAAAGTTATTCACTGGTGGAGTCACGGACAAATGATCAGACGGAAATAAAAAGTGCTTTTCATATTTCCAAATGATATAAACAAAACATATTTGGCTTTATTATAATGTATAAACACGTTCCTTGAAACATATGATGAATATTATAGAGAATTAATTCATTTTGCATTCTCAATTAAATGAAACTACGTGATGTAGTATTATTTCTACTTTCTTTAAGTTCTTTACCGCGACCTAGGTTTCGTTATATTACAACATCTTCAGGTGGGCTATTAGCAAATTAGAAATAATACTACATCACGTAGTTTCATTTAATTGTGAATAATGAATTTCTACAAAATTAACGCCAAATATATTCAATCATTTTGCATTGTTTGTAAATGAAATGAATAAGCAATATAATGTTACCACCTTCAATATATAATTGGTTACAGTAAATATAAATACGAAGGTACGTTTTACCTATAAAGTTTGCATAAATCACACTTACACATCACACCATTACTATAAGTATAGTCATTACGTCACATATGTATTAAATTATATAGAAAAACAGTCTCTGAGACATTCGAGGATATATGATGATCAGTTTTGGATTAAAAATAAATAACGAAAGATAAAAAACATAAGAAAGATAAAAAGCAAGTAACCATATTTTCTTTTACATAAGCGACTATAAAAAGTATTTCAAACTTCAAAAAAAAGTATTAATAAAAAGTATTTCAACTTTCTTAAACGCTAGACCATACTTAACATATTGAGAAACTTAACGAACCCTTAGTACTAAGCCCTACGCAGAATCGAATAATAAATATTATATTAAACATGGTTATGGTTTACAAAATAAAAATATATCGAAGATTTTAGTGAACTTTATCTAATTGCATAAATAGTTTAACATGTTCGTACAAAGTTAGATAAAATAAATACACCTACACTGAAGTTGCCTCTTTAGGACTAACGGAAAAAATTTCGCCATGTTCGTATACCCATTAATATATCATATTTCCATAACTTCATTAGTTTAACACTTATCGTGATTATGTTCTATAATAATGTATGTGAACTCAAAACTAAAAACTCATGATCTTCCCCTACACAGGCTCAAGGATGAAGTGAAAATTCTTTAACGACTCGTTTAATGATTTATAATAATGATTAGTTAGCTAGAAGTATGTCATTATTTCTTGTTGTTCTGGTTAAAATTATATTTTCCCTAACATGTAGTTATTAATAATATACTTATTATTACAAATTTTCCCTGAAATCAACCGAATACCGTGATAATATGGAACCGTGGAAATATAGCAATCACTTATAATTTTGGCATTATACTGTACACAAAGCTAAATACTCAATTGAAGGAAATAAAGTCGGTAGTAATCCGCAAGTTCATGCTGAACTGCCATGTTAGTGCAAGGCCGGTTCCGCCGCCGATCAGATGCGGTCTCAAGCGTTACACAAGTTTAACGTGACGGAATGACTCAAAAGTCGCTAAGGAAATTGCATTCAATTTTGTTTAAGTACGAATGAGATAATGGAGAGGCCATTTATCGAAAACAATGATGAATTTTATTTACTGCAGACTTCATTCAGTGCGGTGTCATGGTTCTTTTAAAAGACAATTTTTGATACGGCGCTATCTTCTTTGTTCACATCAGATAATAGCCTCTACAAATTTTTCAGTGATCCGCCACTTACTCTCCCTTCACAATTATATAATGTTAACAGCGTTTTGATAAGTACTTCAATGCATAATTATAGCAGTCAACTTGTATTAATAGATTAAAATATTTAGGCATCTAGTTATCCGTCTTAAGTCAATAAGTGAAAGATAATATTAATATTAGCAAATAGATCGAAAGGAATACTGTGTTCTGTTAACTATTTAAATATTTATATGTCTACTCATATTTTACAGGTTTATTTATGGTAGTTAAACATATAAATATTGAATTAGATGATGATCACCCATATAATTTAAATATTTTAAACAAAGTGCAATTTTATAAATAAATGGAAAAGCTTATAATGAATAAATGTCTTATGACATATTATCATTATACTGTCGAAGTCTTTCAAATATTTGATTATATGTATATATATATATATATATATATATATATATACATATATATATATATATATATATATATATACATACACACACACACATATATATATATATATATATATATATATATATATATATTTATATATATATATATATATATATATATATATATATATAACTTCATTTGAAATAATGGTGCGATGTATAAGTAGGATTTACGCAAACTTCATAGGTAAAATGTACCTTCTTATTTAGATTTACTGTAACCAATTATATATTGAAGGTTGTTTATTTATTTCATTTACAAACAATGTAAAATGAATTAATTCTCTATCATATTCATCATGTTTCAAGGTACGTGTTTATACATTGTAATAATATCGAAATTTTTTTGTTTACATCGTTGGAAAACACGAAGAGCACTTTTTATTTTCATCTGATCATTTGATCATCGGTAACCCCACCACAATGAATAACTTTATATTAAATGTTTATCAACCTTTAATTTTGTATTCATATGAGATACATATAATTATGCTTTATCGGCACTAGTCTGTTATTTGTTTTTTTTTGTTATATATATATAGTACGATATTGACAACATATTTCATAATCGGAAACTTATTTAAACTCAGGTTGCCATGTGGGTTAATATTATATTATTACCTTATAATGATAAAAAGAAAATGCAGGTTGAAGAAAACTCTTCCAAATCGGACACCTGATTTGAATATAATATATTTAGGAAAACAATGTACTACTAAACGACAAATGTTGTGTAAAAGGAAAAATAAAAAACCTAACAATAAAATAAGATGGCATACAACAGTACTTTTATTTGCACTTTTGAGATTGTTAGGAAAAGTTTTTTAAAAGTGAATTTAAAATATACCAAATCAAATGAGATGTTCACCAAAAACGGACAACTCTACCCACATAAATTGCAAATCAATTACACAAATATAACATATCCATTCTACTATTATCTCAACACCCTAAATTTAAGAATCAGCTTCCGATGACTCGATTCGATACAGTCCACCCTAGCAAATATTTTTGAGCAAAACTGGTAATACCTAAATTTGCCGATGATTGAATTCGCAATTTATTTTTGTCGAGAGCAGTCTTCGTTTATTTGAAAGGTTTTCAATAATTTCTTCACATAAATATATTTGGGAAGTGTGCGAAATCAAATTACCGGAGACGGTGTGAGGCCGTGTGAAATGGTCTGTTGCTAATGAGGCGTCCTTTCAGGGAGGAATGGAGGGCGAATAGAGTTTATATACCAGGATGCACGAGCGTGCTACGTGAAATGTTCGAAATGAAATGTGGGAACCATAGTTGTATTTTATTTTGTACCTTCTTTGTGGGTGATATATATATATATATATATATATATATATATATATATATATATAAATTATTTATCAATGTATATAACATATATATATATAATTAAAAAAATGTCCCAAATCATTTAAATTCTGCTTTTATATATTTTTTTATACAAGCATTTTATCAAACACTTTCTTGGTACACAGTTACACAGTTACACAGTCTTGGTACACTTGGTACACAATATGTAGCTTCTGTTCCACGAAACTCAATAACCTATACATAAAAGTTTAACGGAAATTGATTGAGTTGTTTCCAAGAATAATATTTTCGTATAAACAAACTTACATAACAATTCATGAATAATATCTTTGTATAAACAAACTTAAAGAAACTTGCGTGAAGTTTAGTTATTCAAAATAGTGTTAAAAGCTTATAAAACTTTTAACACAAAATATGGAAGGTGTTTTAAAATATTTCTTTTCAGGCACATTATGTTTCAAAATATAAGGAACGATCGAACACGTCGCTATCATTTTCATTTCTTTAACCCAAAAATATCATCAACGGCCATTTAATGAATAAAAATTAAATTTCGCTCAAAGGTATATTTTACTCTAATTAAGATGTCCCAAAAATTTAATTTTAATACACTAATTTTTAAGTATATTAAAATTAAAATTTAATACACTTAGATACATGTAAAAATTTAGACATATAGCGATATTTAGTATTCCTATTGTAGCATTCACAAACATTAATATAATTTGTCCATATGCGAATACATTATATAATATAAGGATCGATATATGTTTCAAAGGGGTAGGACTAATAATTTAATTTAATCACTTTGAGGTTCATACACATATATAAAATTGAGACATTTGAAGATATTCTAATAAATTACAAATATTTATTTTATATTTACCATATAAAATACTGCCTGACATGTCTTTTCACAGGGATAATAATATCAAGAATTTTTCAAATATGCTTAACGTCATAAATTATAACATTTTGACTATTCTATATTGACATCTTTTTAATAGTATTTGTTGTTTATTTACAAGATTAGAGTCAAATTACAGCTTCTTAAGTAATACGTTTTCGAGATAAACCTATTAATAAAATGAATGTAAAAATATCAAATTTGATGATCAACAAAATTGTTGTTTTTCATTTCATAATAGATTTTTACTATATATAAAAAACTTTTTTGGTCATGTTAATTCAGAAAAAAAAATGTGTACTTTAATAAATTTTTTTCAGCCCCCCTTTATGCCCTACATATTGCACATTAAACATCTTGATAGTGATTTTATATAAAACTTCTAGTGATGCAAAAGAACTACACATTATGTATTAAGGGCATATTATGTATGTATTAAGGTATTCAGGTTCCTATCCTATTTTACACCAAAATCAGAAGCTTCTAACAGGCGGACTAATAAACAGCAGCGTTGCCACAACGATAGGATTCGGTTTGGATTTTTATATATAAATTTCCGTTTTTTTAATTTCCTGTTTGTCTAATTACATTTCAAAAGATAGGCTGTTTAATCCTATAAATTATTTACCAATTGAATATTATCTATTATCATTGTAAGGTAATCATCGTAATAGTCGGTAAATCGTAAATAATAACCTCAAAAAAGTTTAGTGATACTCTTTAAACATTATCGCATAATATTATATACTCATAGACTTAAACTACTATGGGTCACGGTTTCCCTTTAACACGTTTTATAATACAAGAATGCGAGTTGCAAAGTTCACTTATACCTACCCAATTAAACCATAACTCAAACTCTTTTTTCGAGCTGAAGATTATAATTTAAAACTAAAAGTTTTACCTCCTTTTTACACAGGAAAATTTGTATTATAGTATACTTTTCAAAATCTTCAAAATTTCTTCTCCTGAGATACACAGAAGAGGATACTTTAGTTTAACCGATACTGACGATTCTGTAGCTCCTACAAGTCTATGTAAATTGGTTATTAAATTTAAAACATTTGCAAAAGTTAAAATAAATATGACTGTCTAGTGAAAAATTATAAAAATACACTTTTATAATAGTTGTTTGTGAAACAACAGATGTCGCTGTTAATTAAATGGCAGAGTTGAGAAGTAATTTTTATAATTTAAGAGTGTTAGCCAAGCACCTAAGGTATAAAAGTGCAAAGATTGATTAAAATTTATCCAACAGTTATTGCGTTGGTACTCGTACTTGCAGACACGCTATCGTCACCATTTTATTATATTTACAAGTTCTAGTATGTATGCAACAACTAAACTAATCCTGACAACGATTGTACACAGAAAAAATGTACGGTGAGTTTAGGTGATACAGAACTTTAACGGATAAATCGTTATCTTGCAAACAATATTTAAATTGAAAATAAGGTTTGATGAAAAATAAAGATGTTTTCAAAAAGGAACTCATATTTTTAAATAAACTACTTCACAGATATAATAGAATATTGATAAAAAAAGTATGCTTTCCTTATTACATTTTTCAAAAAAGCTTTTCATGGAAAATTCTCTATTCAAAGGTCTCACTAAAATTCCTGAACTTGAGTAAAACCTTCTTGACAACAACTCATTCCTCCCAAGCTCTCGAATATCTTCTCCAACAATCTAATTTTGTTTATTTTACAAATTTATTTATTTTATCTGAGGGAACACCGGAAATTATTTTATGAATGCGAAAACTGTTATCCAAAAAAAGTAAATAAAGAATTTTGTCAGCCGATTCCGCTTAGTACACTATCTCTAGGAAGCGCCCTTGCCGTCTGTAGGGCGGAAAAGTAGTGTTACGAGGGCAGATATCCTCGTATTTGGTAATTGATTAGGAGCGCGCAGCGATGACTTGGAGCAGTGACAGGTGGGCCGATCAAATGCGAAAGTACACCCCTTCGTTTGATTCATTTCGTCGGTATATATGGCTTTAGCGTTTCTTTAATATAGATAAGTAAGAAAATTCTGTTTCAGAAAATGTTTCATTACTTTTAATGAAAGCAGACACATTCTATAGTATATTACGGCACACTGATAAAACAATACTTCAAAGAGAACAATTTATCTGAAGTTCTAGTAAATTTTAAAGACAGGAAACGAAAGATAGTTTTATTTTATTTGAATTAGGAGCTTATCAAAGCTATATGTGAAAAAATATATGTAAGTAAATATATTTTTTTATATTTCCGGTGGAGTTTTTTTCTCGGTGATATTGTCTTCATTACAGTATATCTGTGTATCTCAATAAGAATAATAATAACGATTAAATAGGATAGCGTATTTTGAAATAAAATTTAGAAAATTGTTGCGCGAATTCAATGGGGGAATAGGAAGCGAGTAAAAGTGATATATTACCTGTGGTTGAAATACCAACCCGTGAAGATATGTATACTACTGAAAAAAAAATTTCTTTTAAATATTATACTCTTCTTGAAATAGGTACTATTCCCGATAACGATATTATGATTTTTTAAATACTGTCATACTTTACTTAGCAATACGTGGAAATGAGAAAACCAAAATATTACGAACTGAGAATACTAATCGAGTAGAGTCTGATACTAGCACAAACAAGAAAAATGAATAATTTCACAGACACAAATTACAAAATAAAGTAAAACTATATTTTCTACATCTTGCTTCAAATAAAACTTCGCGCAATATGGTCGTGCATCCTGATAAGATTTTTCAGCTCCGTTCACCGTCAACAGATCTCATCAATATTCCTCTCTCGAACGATGCTTCCTTAGCAGCAAACCATTTCACACAACCTCACATCGTCTCCGGTAATTTTATTTCGTACACTTCACAAATATATTTATACGAAGAACCGAGGGAAAACCTTTCAAATTTACAGAGACTTTTATCAACAAGAGAAAAATTGAGAATTCGATCGTTGATTATTACGAATGTAGGTAGTATTACCGGTTGAGTCTAGCAGGGTTTCACTAGAGAGGACCGTATCGAATCGAATAACCGAAGGCTGGTTTTTAAATATAAGGCGGTAAGACAATAGTAGGATTTGGTTCTTGTTCTTGTATAAGTGATTGGGAGTCCCCATAGTAGTTCGAACTTTTGGTAGTTGGAATTGTCTGTTTTTGGTGAGCATTTCTTCTATCTTGGTATTAAATTACATTTTCTTTTAAAATTGAGTTACTTACCTTTTGCTATTGTATGAAATCAACTTTCTGATTCTTGACTTTTTTATATATTTTTTATCAAAAAATACAGCGTTTCTTTGAATGTAATAATACATTCAAAATTGGAATAGAGTTACACTGCTTTTTCATTATTATAAGGTAATAAAATAATGTTTTCCTATGTATAATTATGAGTTTAAATAACTTCACGATTACTAATCATGTTATCAATGTCGTATTATTTATATGATGTAAAAACCAAGCAAATAACAGAGTTTGAAATGGTATTACCAATAAATTTCAAGTAATAATTTAATGTATATATATATATATATATATATATATATATATATATATATATATATATACACATTTTCTTTTTGCACCACTTTTTTATAAAATTGAATTGATTTTACATTGTTTGTAAAAAGAATTAATAAACAGCAAAACGTTATAAATATTTACGTTTATTTCTTTACAGTAAACTAGAGTAAAAAGTATATTCTGCGTATAAAGTTTGAAAAAACGTGTCTTACAACAGTATCATACAGTACTGGGTCATCGTCTTTGTTGGGTAGTTCTGCTATAATTACACTGTCAATTTTGTTTTGCCTAACTTTATTTGTTAGCCACAGAAGCATTTCACCGTGTACATATGACAGGGTGTAGGAGCAAATACGTTCGCCTTATTTATCAGAAATAATAACTTTTGAACTTTTAAATGAAAGACTCGATTTACGATATCATACCGATCTCGGTGTGTCGCGTTAGGATGAAAGTTATCTTTTATTTCTGGCTAATTCGGATTACACGTCACTATAACGAATATGTTAGATCTTCTATAATTTCTTACATGTATCATTACGTCTTGTGTCTTTTCGTATAGATACCTCGGTTCTCCAGTAAAAGGTGACGGTATTATTATTAGTTGACCAATATTAATACTATATTCATTTGAATCCAAAGCGTCCTGCAAATGGACATTCGGATATTCTAAACGTTCCTATTCAATATTAGCATACTGGTATACTACATATTTATTAAGTAACATATTATACCTCAGTAATACATTATAATGGTTGTGGTGTTCCCTTATGCGATAGCAATAATAGTTCACGCATGAAACTTTCTTTTATGTTGTATCTCTAGTAACAGGATTAACTTGTAGAATATCAATTAAATATCCATCTTCTCCCCGACAAAACATCAAGGGATATTGTAAGCTGTCATATGAACCATGTAGTTTATAAATTATGTGGAGATTCTGGTCGCAACTTCATAGTACGGTATCTCTTTTGTCGAATTATTGGCCAGCAATCACAACTGCTACTTCGCTTGTAGAAGGAAAGTTATATCGTCAGGAGAACGTTATATCGTCAACGGTACTCGCCAGTAGGCACCTTGTTGACGTGAATCACTACATTGTAGTCTGGGACATCAGGAGAAACACTTTTCATGTCAGTTTTAAAAGATTATACATAGCTAACTTATGCAACGTGTTTTGCAATGACCTAACTATAGATCTATCAAGTGGTACTTTTAAATGAATATTACTTATATTACAGTACGTAGCTATTTGAATCTCAGGATCAGAAATAAAATAAATCTGCAAAAATTTATGGCCACCAGGTCGATGTGGAAGACTACCCGCAAGGTGTTTAAACTTGACCCTGAACTGTAAATGTTGGCGTGAAGCCCTGTTTAACTGCCCGTTTACTTTTGAATAACATCATCTAAAAAGCGTTATTGTACCGATGAATATTACGTAAAAATTCTGTGTTTTGGCTGACTTCTGTCAAGAAGAAAATTTAAAAGACCTTCGGAACAACATTCACATTTGGACTACTTTTTTAATCTCAAATCTGGGCAGTATTAACTAACAAAAAAAAAGGAGAGCCTATATATATCGCCGGATCGTTCCTGTAATCAATTGTTGAATCGTAATCCATTGCAGAATATTCTTTATTGGACCGTATATTAGAATTTTGTGTTCGTCCCCTATTCATTTGTATATTATTGCTTAAATTTCTATGCCGAATACAGTCGTTACGTAATCGGAGTTATTTATCTTCAGACGTTTCTGTTTCCCTTTGAACATCGTGCCTATCACGGTCTAAAGATAAACGGACGTCATGTTCCACAGACGACTCTCTAACTCTTTGTGAAGCGTGTCTCTCACGGTCCAACGATAAACGAACGTTACGTTCCGCAGAAAGAAACGTGCAGTGTTTGCAAATTCTGTCTCTTACGGTCCAATGATAATTGGACGTTACGTTCCGTGGACAATTATCTCGCTCACCGGGAAATATGTCGTTCGCGGTCTAATGATAAACGAACTGTACGATCCACCGATGACTCTTCTACACTTTGAGGAACACGCCTTTCACGGCCCAATGACAAACGGATTTCCCTCCCTCCATCATTTTCATTACTTCGACTAAAACGAAGCAGTTGACGTACTGCGTCCTATATTTGATCTTCGTTGAGACGTAATTACTTAGTGTACTTAAATAAAAAAATGCAACCTAATATTAACCTGAAATATCACAAAGGTAACAAAATCAGCTGTAAGAAATCAAATTAATGTAACTAAGTATACACGATAGACGGCACTATAAAACAAAAAAATAACTAATAATAATGACATCCAATAAAATTCACTCAAACAACTGTATGATAACAATAATCAATTTTAAATTAAGTGCAGATCTACCTAAAGATAACACCAAACAAAAATGCGACCTTAAACTTTAAAATGATTCACTACGTAAAACGAAACCAATGTAATTGCAACCTTCCATAAAATATACGGAAAAAAACTTATTTAAAGTTACTAATTGCAAAAAATAATGCATACAACAATTGTAAACAACAGCGAGCATTAAAATGTATGTGTAATACTCGAGGATAGACAATGCGCGATGCGTCCAGCTTCGAAAGTGTGTTTATTATTGGGAAATGCGCGTTTCAACGCTCGACGCTCGCTCGACTTATATAGCAACAATGGGCGACCGGGTGACGCGTCGGTAGGGGACCGCTTCCTATAAAAATGTAACTATTGGTCCAAATTGTTTGGGATAGGGACAGATATATATTAATCTAGATAAAATCCAGAAAACGATGATCTAACCTAATTTCATAAGTACACCTATTTTATTACCTAAAAGTTTTTCCACGCAAAACAGCGTAAAAATTATACTACTGGTCCGAATTGTTCGGTGTAAAGACAGTTTTAATCTAGATAAAACGCAAAAAACGACGGTCTAATTTAATTTAATAAGGATACTTAAATAATTACCCCAAAAAATTGCTTAATTTAAAGATATGTTTAAAAGCATTTTCTAGCAATATTTTTTCGTTATTGTGTGTTAATCTTAGAAGATAGACATATAGCGTTGCTACAGTTTAATAGATCTTTTTAAGAGGAATAATTCCGTAGCGCATTATTTTCATATAACTCAATTGGTTTAAGCGATACACGCCAGTAAAACTCCCAGTCTGCATGATTTTTTCCGACATCTTCAACAATCATCGGCATATTTCAGCCAATTTTCACAAAACCATAACGACTTATGATGATTAACCTTCCTCATGAATCAATCCATCCATTGGTATAAACCGTATGAAAATCCGTTTGGTAGTTTTTGAGTTTATCGCATTTAGAGAGACAGACGCGCCGGGGTGACTTTAATTTTTTTTATAAACGTATAGTTATACATACATATATATATATATATATATATATATATATATATATATATGTATATATATATGTATATATATATATGTATATATATATATATATATATATATATAGATATATATATATATATATATATATATATATATATATGTATTACTGAAAGTCTTGTTTTATTAGCCATCTTTTCCTTCTTGAAACTTTTGATGGGTGCTGTGATGAGTTAACTTTCCCTAACTCTTACGTATCTTTAACACCTGGCAACCCCTATCTGCGGACACTTTTACATAGGCGACCGTATCTCATCGTGTAGAGAAAAAATAGCTTTAGTTTGATATATAATTTATTGAAATATGTTATGAACGCAGAAATTGTACGAGATTAGATTGACCTGTTTACATATGGCTGATAAGAGGTTGCGGCCCAGTGAAAAATATAAACCCAAACTATTAAAGTTCTTTAGAGTTCTCTCTTTCAAATGAATTATATTTTATTCATAAAAGAAATGAACGTAATTGTTCAGAAAAAACTATTTAATTAAATTTTAACTAAAATTACTTACGGCCATATATTGATAGACAGCCCTGCGGATCCGTATTAGTTTATTTATAATTGTCTATAAGAATTGTTTTCAGATTAAATAAAAGATAGACGTAGTTATCACGCGGTCGTACCTTGTAATAAAGAAGTCATTTTGATCATTTATATGTGTTAATCAAGCGTGTAAGGTATAAAAGTACGAAAATTCGTTGAAAAGTGTTCAGTCAAATTCATGAGGCACAGGTCTTTGTTAGAAAAATCTCAATCTTATGAACAATGTAAAAATAGATAGAAAATAAAGGAATATTCATAAGTGACTCATATTTATAAATAAACCACTTCGCAAAATAAGGAAGATTTAGTCAAAAATAAAATTTTCCTTTCCTCATTCGATTTTGCAAAAACCTTTTCGTAGCATAATTCCATTCCAAAAGTCTCGTTAACATTCCAGCCTCGAGCAATACCTCCTTTGGAACCACTTATTCATATAACCTCTCGCACATCCTCTCCGCCCATGTAATTTTGTTCATTTTACAAATTTATTTATTTTGTATAAGGAAACGCCGGAAAGTGTTTTAGGAATGCGAAAACTGCTTTCCGCGAAAAGTATATAAGAATTATGTATGCCGATTCCTCTTAGTACACTGTCTTTAGGACAGCAAAACAGTGTCAAGAGGGTAGATTCCTCGCATTGTAAAACTGATTCGGAGCGTGCACTGTTTCAGTTTCTTTTAAACAGCAGATGTTTCAATTTCTTTTAAAGAACCCATTACCAATGGGTTTTATTTCTCAATTTTTTAAATTTAAAATGCCTTATAAAATTTTGTAAATTTAAAATGCCTTAAAAAATATTTATTTAAAACTAGCTTCATCCACATGATTGTAGTTACAAACTTAAAGCAAGAATTTAAAATATACAACGGCATCTAGAATGATTAAGGGAAATTAAATTTTAAGTCTTTCCTTTCGTGACTTAACAATACATATGACAATGACCCCAAAAATATTTCCCACTAAATTAGGAATGAAATGGCCCTATTCTGTTGCTCCTTTATACTGCGAATATAGCGTTTCAAAAAATTACCTTGATCCGTTACTCTGTTTTGACGTTGCTTCGTTCTTTTACTTTACCTTTCAAAAATAATGTTTTCCAAAAGAACAGCATTTTTCAACAGATGAAAAGGAGCCTATATCGTTTTCTAGTCCACCAAAAATCTCTTCGCAAAAAATTATGTCGATCCGCTGCTCCGTTGCAACGTGAAAAAGACAAATAACCATACCCTCGTGTCTATGCTATTAATTAGAATACTTCGCGACTTCGCTCACATATATGCAATACTCACACACTTACCCCTAATCGAAATACCATTAAAAATGTGCTATCCAAGTGGTACAATTTAAAAGTGTGCTTCTCTTCATAGAGAGAATATGGAAAGGATAAAGAGGAGTCTTTACCGATAACGAATCCTACCCTCTGGAGACGAAACTGTAAAAAATCACGAGCAATGCCACCTTGGCAGCAGACCATATTCACAAACCTCACATTTGTTTTCGCGCATTTCACAAATCTATTTACACCAAGAAATAATGAAAAACTTTTAAGAGAATGCCAGACAACTCTCGATAAAAGTCGAATTGACAAATGTAGATGTGATCGGCGCCACCCAACAGCTTTGAAATAAGAAGGATCGTATCCAATCGAGCCATCAAAGCCTAATTTTTAAATATAGTACAGTGAGGCAATAATAGAGTTTTTATTCTTGAGTAATTGATTGGAAATCCGTTATAGTAGTTCGGAATTGTAATAATTTTTTTGTTTTGGTGAACATCTCTTCTGCCTCGGTATTAAAGTGCTTTGTGTTCCTTTCAAAATTTATGAATTGGATTATTCAGGTAATAATTACGTCGTAGTTTAGACTGAATTTTTAATAATATTTTGCTATTATACGAAACCACTCGTTCGGTTTTTTTCTTTTTTGACTTTACGACAATACAATATTTTTCATTAGGTTTTTTCGGCATTTCCGTCATCATAATATTTTCTAAGATTTGTTTAAAATTGAGTCGTCTACTATTCTATTATAATAAGGCAATAATACAATATTATCCTGCTTATCACTTTGAATTTGAATAAGTTTATGATTATTAAGCATGTTGTCAATATCATGCTGATTATGTATAGATATAACAAATAAATAACAGACTTGTGTTGGCCGTAGCATATCCGCGTGTATCTTCTATGAACTTAAATTAAGATGTGGTAAACATTTCACTTAAATAATCAGAAGAAAAATTATAAAAGTTGTTTTTCAGGCTTCTAAATGTTACAAATCGTTTTAATAATATACCATATCGTGTTTCTCAACCATACACCAAAAATCAATTCACAAAATTCAGTAGTTTGGTCACCGGAATGGTTTAGGCTTGTAATTTCAAATACGATGTATGTAATTGCAAACAGGCCAGGGTGCTTTGCTACCGGTGCTGACAAAAACGACAACCGCGCGTCATTGCGTTTTGCTAAGGTCAATAACATAAACATTTCAAATGGTGTTTGCGTTTTGTTTATATTACAATACCATTTAATTTGTTTGAATTTTTTAAATTCTTGGCTTGATTGTTTATTTCACTATTTTAAAGTATTTATGACACCTAATCTAATTTAATGTCGAACGATCAAATCCATATGTTACGAGTAAATGTAAATAAGAAAAATTACTTTAATCGTAAAATTTGCATAAGTTTAGGTTAAACATCGCAATAAAATTAGTACATTTACTTCCAATAAAATTACTACTTATACGCCAAATAATTTTTATAAATATTATAATAAAACACGCATCATAAAAATTTAGTAATTTTCAAAAGCACCATTACTAGAATCGGGCCATGTGGGGTGTTATAATTATTCACATGTTTTTAAATAAACCATAAACCTAATCTATACAAAATTGTTATACTGCTACCGCAGTTTTTGCTACGACCTAAAGACCATTTCTTAAAAAACATGCTGCAACACGTTTATTATATCGAAACTTAGATCGATTAAAATAATATCTTCGTAGAATTATCCGCGTCTATTTAATAAATGTTTCTTTCGGACTATAAAGCAATTATTTGCTAATCATTAGACGAAACTGTACTTAATACTAAACTATAATAAAAAAACTAAATTAAAAGATCTATACAGTTAAAAACAAATACACTACATATTGTTGCGCCATTCTTTATTTTTCATATACATGCTGTGGAAGAAGCTTTTATGACACACAAACTAAATATTAAAGACAGCTTTTTTTAAACATCCAATTTACAATTTCTACAACTGATTTGATTACCGTTGCCCTACATGACTGGTTACCGCTAAAATAATTTAATTAATTTTCACCAGCAGCATTTCTGACATATTAATAAAAAAGGACAGTTTTAGACATCCCAAACAAAATTCTTCTTCAGTAATAAAAAAATCTCAATAAGCCGTGAAAAAAACTTTGCACTTTCACATTTCGGTCCCATTTCAAGATTTTCTTCTTTTGCGAATTGATTCTAAATGTATTGAATTTATTTTCAGACTAGACCAACAAATAGTTTTGTTATTCAAAATCCAGCTCGCTAGGACCAATAGATTTCAATATGTGAATTTCAAAGATAAAAAATTGTTTAAAACCTTTTTCTTCAGTACCTCCTTCAAATTAATATATCTGCTTAGCCCTAGTAATTTTGACATTATTCAAAATTAATTTTAAAAAGGAAAGAAAACATAGATACATTATAGAGAGAGATTTTTTATACTTAACAATTGTGAAAGCTGCAAAAAAGACGAAAAATGGCAATAATATGAGTGTTTCCAACTCGGTAATAGGAACGATATATAACCTTTATTTGCATATCCTACAGAGATCCTTCCTCGTATTATCTCACCCTCGCTACGTTTAGTTATCCGTCCTTAAGGACTCTATTCTCCTTGATACAATTCGCCCGAATAATATCCTATTAAATGAAACATACGTCCACACCGATTGTCTACCAATAAGCCTAAGCAATTTACCTTTTTACCTGTGAGCTCCATCAATATTATTGAATTTTTCGATCGTTTTTCTTTATATAGCTCTTCAAGTTACTTTAATATAATAATTTTTGAAAATTTACAACCGAGATTTTCAAAATAGTTAAGCCAAAACAGTAAATGAAATCTTTACATAGTTGAAATATTGTTTTTCTAATTAAGCGATAGCTGGAGTAACTTTTACCACTTTATTATTATCATAGAAGGCGGTACTTATTTAATATATAATTTACGTAACCAACCTTGCAGGTAACCGTGAGATGCTGCCACTCTTGTTTGCACACCTCGGTCATTAAACTCTATCATTTATTTGCAAATTTTCTTTTCATTAGGTAATGTAAAATATCTCCTTTACTTTTAAGTTTTTAGGGATGAAGCTTTTAAGACTATATTTATTAAAATTTCATTTTTAACGTCTTGAAGTAATAGCCTAATTTACTTCAGTCGTTTTACAGATTTTTAATTAATATCGAAAATGTTTCTTAGACGTTTATTCAATCTCGAAAAATAAATTTGCATTCTTGACAATAAAACATAGCTAAGATTAAGGGCACAAAATAACAACCGTGTAGAGCCACATATATTAGGATCATTGAAGTTAGCGGTCAAGTATTTACAGAGAATTTTTTCTAGAAACCATAGTTTATAGAAACCAATGGAATCGGATCTGGAAAGGCAAATACAGTATTCAAAATAAAAATAAAATTAAAGGTGTAACATTTCACGCCAGAATTTCCCAAATTAAATAAATCGTTATTATTTATAAATAATTATGTTTTTAAAATCTACAAGATGGCGTTGACACCAAAAGATAATAACAAAATGATGTCTAGAGTGTGAAAGACACTAATACTCTTTTCTTAGAAAACATAGATTTAATATGTTACGAGTATGAGAGAAGTGGGGGGACGAATGTTTTTATTGATGCATATGTTTTTGGTACGAGTGATGAAGCACACATATATACCAAATTTGTAAACATTTGGTATACTCTGAGCCTATCTATATATTATTTAAATCAAAGTCTGTGTACTATAAATTAACCTCAACTAAGCTAATTTTAGCATTTTCTTTAAAATTTGTTGAGTGATTTTTATGTTACAAGCAAACTACATAAATTTGTCAATAATAACTCATTATGCATATATTACTTTTTATTACTTCTGAAACTCGTATAATTTTATTCGTGTAATTCGATTTTAGGATATTTTCGCTACTTTTCAGAACATATGTACCGGATTCAGCATAGTTTATTTTTTTACACTTTACTTTTATTGATGCTCATTTTAGACTATCGTCTAATATATTTGTAGATCTAAGGTACTACACGGCCTCTGCCATTCTTAAACAAGTTTTTATCACTTCGTAAATTTAAAAGGAGGCAGATATGAAAATAAAATTCTGCTTTCCTTACATTTTATAAAAAGTTTTCACGGCAAATCCTCTATGTAAAGATCTCATTAACATTCCTTGCCTTGAGCAAAACCTTCTTAATAATAACTCATTCCTCCCAACCTCTCGAATATCATTTGTAGCGATATAATTTCGTTTATTTCAGAAATGTATTTATTTTTATAAGGAAATGGCGGAATTTTTTTAAGAATGTGAAAATTACTTTAAACAAAAAGTAAACAAAGAATTCTATATCTTGATTCTACTTAGTATACTGTCGCTAAAACGGGCCCTACCGTTTGTAGGGCAGCCAGGTCATTTCACGGAGGCAGATATCCTCGCATTGTGTAAGTGATTGGGAACGCGCAGCGATGGATAGAGCAGTGACAGCTGGGCCGATCAGTTTTGAAAATAAGTCCCTTCGATATAAATTTCTTTATCCTTAGGTTAATATAATTCGTCCGTAATTAATTAAATCGTTCAATTTGAACCTTACTGAGATTTTTTCGTTAAGGAATATACCTTTATAATCATTGTACATAATTTTTTTAAATTTTGTTCTATTACGTCAGCTGAAAGCGTGTATCAATATGATGATTTTTTGCCATATCTACGAAATTTAAAATTTAATGTTAGTAACAGCTAAAAAAACTATGTTAAATCTCACACTCCTCTGTGCGCGCAATATACTTAAAAAGGTATACAAAATATTCTCTTCACATATTAATATATAGAAGTATTATTAGCTTCTCCGTACAAACATTAACTATGCCAAATTTCACACTCATCCGTGCACGCAATATGCTTAAAAAGGGATACAAAACTTTCTCTTTACGTGCTAATATATAGAAATAGTAAGAAAATTACATTACAGAAGATGTTTACATGTTATTATACGTTTTTAATGAACACATCTCCGCAGTATGCTTTGTTTCACTTATACAATAGTACAACAATGTAAAATTCTTATCTGAATGTTTAGTAAATTTAAAATACGGTAAACTAAAAATCGTTTCATTTTATTTCCAGCTTTCGCTCGTTTCTTAGCTCGCGTATACTTTTTATACTTGCAGTGGAGTTTTTCTTCCAGTAATAATCTCTTCTTCATAAATGTAATCTTGATATAACGGCATGAAAATAATAATATTAAATAAAATAATATCGGAATGCACGTTTTGAAACCTTCCACCCAAATCATGGAATAAAAATATTAGAAAATAAGAATACTGATCAAGTAGAACCACACAAATTTTAATAATGTCACAATAACCAACTAGATATAAAATAAAATTCAAATCAACTTTCGAATTATGCTTCATATAAAATTAGGCGTCATAAATATATTTATGTGAAGAAATGATGAAAACCTTTCAAATAAACGGAGACTACTTTCGACAAAAAATAAATTGGGAATCCAATCAGTGATTATTACGACTACGGTTCTGCCTAGCAGGATTTTTGCTGGAATGGACCATATCAAATCGAGCCATCAAAGGCTGATTTTTAAATGCAAGGCGGTGAGACAATAGTAGGATTTATATGTTATATCTGTGTAATTGATTGCTAATACGTCATAGCAGTTCTGAAGTGTAACACACAAATTTGTCCGGTTTTGATAAACATTCTCTACTGTTATAATATTAAATTATTTTCTGAAACTTTTAAAATGTGAAAATTTTATTACTTATATAATATTCATAATGTACCTATATAAACTTACCTTTGAAAAGCTTTTGCTATTTTAATAAATCGACTTATTCGATTGTTCGGTTTTTTATATTCTATTCTGCAACCATATTATATTTTTCACCAGATTTCTCTGAATAAAATATTTTCAAATTCAAAATGCAAAAATCTTTCTTCAACTGTGTTATTTATGTAAGATTACATATATACATATATATACATATTATCCCACGTATTATTTTGAATTTAAAAAAGTTTACGATTATTAAACATGTTATCAATATCGTGTTACTTTTGTAATGAAATAATAAAAAAAGAATTATAGAAACCTATTAACGCAACATATTTTATATGTACAAAAAAATAACAGTTGGTAAATGTTTCATTTATACATATTCAACGCGGTAGTCTTAAACAGTTAAATAATTAGACGAAAATTATAAAATTCTGTTTTTTAGACTCTCAAATGTTACAAAAAATAAATGTCCTATAATAATTCAGTGAATAAACAAACCCCTTTCAAAATGATGGGATTTTACATTATATCATACTATCTACTATGAATGGATTTTACATTGTTTATTAACAGAATTAACAAACGATATAACGTTACAAGTTCTTCTACATAATTTTTTAAAGTGAATATAAGTAAGAAAGTATATTTTATTTATAAATATTGTATAAATCCCACTTGTACATCACACTATTACTTTCAATAAAAGCAAGAGGTACATTTAACTCTAAATAATTTTCGCAAATACTAAAATTATAAACACAAACTTTGACATTTAAACATCGAGAAATCGCAAGTTCTTATTTTCACAAATCACCTTATCGGGTCGTGTGACGTATAAAATAATTGAATAATTTTTTGCATAGAACCATAAATGTTCATTATAACAACAAGATTTGGTCGATTTAATTGATCTCAATCTAGAAATATGCAGGTTTATTTGATAAAGATTGTTTTTTCGAATATAATGTATTATTTTGTAAATTATTGAACCGAATTCTTTTAAGCCTTATGGAAAATGTAATGACAAGCAATAAAAAATTAATTTCCTTTACAAATGCGCTTTCGTTTAGTCTCGTTTGCTTCTGCGAGAGATTATTTTATATTAAAAGGTCGTTGATATTGCTAAAGACCAAAGATAAAAAGCACTAAATATTGCTACTGCATTCCAAAAGTTATCGATATTAAATATTGGTGCTATATTCCAAAATTTTCATAGTCAAGAGTTTTTGAAACACACGACACGACTACATTTGATTTTATTTCCATTAAAGTATATAACTTGTTGAATATATTTGGCGTTAATTTTGCAGAAATTCAGTTATTAATTTTGGAAATCTTTGCTAATATCCCACCTAAAGATGTTGTAATACAACGAAACCTAGGTCGTGGTAAAGAAATTAAAGAAAGTAGAAATAATACTACATCACGTAGTTTCATTTAATTGTGTACATAAATTGTTTAAACTGTACTCATTTAAGTAATTTTCGGAAGGAGCATGTTATTAAAAAAGTATTTTAGTCATTTTAAGCAAAAATCCTTCGCTTTCAAATCACGATTTCATTTCTGGACTGTTTTAAAATTTTTTTTCTAATCTTGATGGATTGTTTTCAAACTTGAACGAAAATATTTCTTGGATATGTGTACGTTGCTATTAGAAATAGACAAAGTAGAACAAAGGCAAGTGTCTTATTATGATCGTGAAATTTATAGAACTAATCATATAAATTTCACGATCATTTAACCTAAAAACCAAACCATTGGTTTGACATATGACTCGTGTGTGCTCTAACTTTTATCTTAGAAAATATTATTTTGTCTTTTAAAATAATTCGAAAACTTTCTTATAAGTATCATAAAATTAATAACGATACTTTGACGTTTACAACCTATGTGCCAAGTTTGCATTGGTGTGTTATATTTTTCATTTACTAAGAACAGATCGGAACGAAAATTTGTTAATATTATTTTCCAATATTTTTGAGAGTATTTATTTGACCAATCACATTAACCTTTAAAAAAATAATCTATAACATGGGTTTTTTAGTCAATATGACAATTTCTGTTTGTTATAATATTTAGCATGGCTTTTTACATTACCAGTTTGCTTGATTGAAGATTTATAATGAAAAATCTAAAACAAAGTCGCAAATAAACTGAAAATTCTTTACCATCATAAACTAAATCACACATATTCTTGACCATGAAAAAAACAACATATTTGCCAACACTACCGCTAAATTCTTACACAAGAAGATTTGAAAGGACACAATAAGATAGCTAAATTAAATCGAAGTCGCATTGATGATTTCAGACAAAATATAAATTCAAATACAATACAAAGTGCATTAGTGTCTCGTTCTCAATCCCATAGATAGTTCTACGCATATAGTGTAAACGCTGAAATAAAGTACAAGCATATACTTCTGCGTTCCCGATCTCATTGAAACTGAAACGAGTTTCTGTTCAAGTAGATTTCTAAGTATCATGGATAATATTGCGTTTATTGCCTTTACATAAATAAAAATAACCTTGGAATATATTCATTAACTTGGGCGAAGTTTGATATAAGTACTTACTTGCGCACTTTGCATCCCTACTGGAACTTAAAGTGAAATTAGAGCGGTTTAAAATTGTGTGTGACATATTGAGTTATTTCCTTACTAATCGGATTATATAAATATGATATAAACGATAAAGAAGGAACATTTACATAAAATTATACTAAGTTCTATAAAGAAAAACCTAACACAAAATTTATTTTTCTATTCATACATTTATAAAGATAATGTTTCTTCTCCTTTCAAAGCGTTTGACGAATATTCCAGAAAGTTTAAATTTGTTATTTTCAATTATTTTCCTCGACTGATACAAATCGTTTTTTCCTCGTTTTTTTTAACACCACTGCTTATTCATTATTATCAACTGTTACATTATTCATTGCTTCATTAATTAAAGCTTCAGTTTTAATGTTCATTTATTTGGCTGGAGTCCGCGCGATTTACTGAAGCAAGTGTACTGCGAATTAATTTGTAGCTGGAGAGAGCTGCACGGATGTAGTTATAAATTTATGTCAGTTTTAGGAAATATTTTTAAAATTCCTGATTTTACCCATTACCGAAATCTCAAATCTTGCTTCATATTTAATTAATGGAATCTATGACTCATTGGAACATTGTGCCGTAAATATGATCAGTTAATATAAAAATTTAATGACTTATTAAAATTTAATATTAATATAAATAATTACAATTAAATAGGAAATATTTAAATAAATACTTTTCCCTTCATTATAAGCAGATTACCCTAAATGCTAGCGCGGTCAAATATTTATTAACTAATATTGGGCGTTCGAGATTTCTTACATAATTTTGAAGAAGGGTACAATTAATTGATGATATCAAAGGTTGGTGGCTGTGGGAGAATATTTACCAGGTATAAAAACTGTTTTCTTCAACAATACTGAAGTTCCAGCGATATAGAGATTAGAACTTTGTCTTTAACAAATGAAAGTCAGTTTCATTAAACAACAGTCTATACTTCTTATTTTGTGTCGAGGTATTTTGCGAAAAAGAAAATCAACCTTGAAAAGAGTGGAAATGCGACATTCCCTAGAGGAAATCGGTTAAAAACAGAAAGTGACAAACATCGAATCATCTCAATAGTATTATATGAAGATGCAATTAATTCTGAAAACCATCATTGTCTAATCGATTAAATTTATTGTACGAATTAATGAAGTGTACAATAAAATCAGTGGACTAGATGGCGTTTCGCCTACCGACATTCGAATTTGGTAACGTAAATACAACAGCAGTTTTCCACTGAGCATTTGCCAGCATTAAAGCAGTAGACAGCTCATTGCACTCAACTTGTGATCGGCGTTAATATGACATAAAATAGTATGTACTTTCCAACTATTGAATAGGCGCCATGTCTGCCAGTAATAGAAAGCTCGTAATTATCACGGTTTGATTTCCCTTGATATATGTACACCTTTTTGATATGTTCCATTTTAGTGAGGCAAGCAACATTGACCGCGTGCTATAATATTGTCAGATGTTATCAGTCCTTTCTTCGATAATATACAGGTAATTTTTTGTGAACATTTAAAATTTTTCATAATTTTACAATTTTACAAAAACAAAAATTCTTCAATAGTAAGACATAAAAGTAATTTGAATCACATTACATTCTTTACCAATATTTAACAGAAAAAAATTTATTCACAATATATTTATTTTACACTTATTTCTTGCTTCTTTAAACGAGATTTAAAAAGATCAAATTCTAAAATTTTTTTGGTCTTCTTTTTCTGAACCCTTCAGGGTATAAAATGACACAGATGTTCCTCTTCTTTAAAATAATCGGATTTATTTAACTGATTACTGCCCATCGTATACACTAAAATTATAACATACACTAAAATTTTCAAATTTACACAATGAGCCAGGGACTTAATTCCATTAGAAATTAAGACAAAATAATTATCTATTTATTGGGTGTTAGAATTATGGCTCAAATATTTATTTTAAATTGTAAATATAAATTATAACATCTAGGAAAAAAATTAGAAAATTAGCAGTATTTCTTGTAGAATTTAATATGTAAAAAATTTTCTCCTAATATATAAAAAAGTAGAACGTAACATCAATATTTTCTTCAATCCATATATATATATATATATATATATATATATATATATATAGCAAAACTGCAGAATGGTCTTGTCTATGCATTGAATATAATTCCAAAAAAATATTGAGAAGTACATAATAAAATTAATAAGACATAAATTTATTATTTTTGAAATGTTAGTCTTGTTTTGTGGAATGTTCAATTATAAGACTGTAATTGATATCACGTGAACCCCTGGGGATGCAACTCCTAAAAAATCGTCCAATCGATTATATTTATTGTAAAAACTAATAAAGTATACAGAACACTCAATCAAATTTGTGTATCCGCCCACCAAACATTCGAATTTGATGGGAACGTGGGCGCAACAGCAATTCTCTATTAACCATTTATGGTACATTACATTGCATAATAATTACCCACTCGACTACTCGATGCATAATAATTACACAGCCATATAGTGGCGAATTGAGCGTGGCCAGATGTGAAATTTGCAGAAGTGCGGGAGGGGAAGATGCTTAAGCAAGCAACTTGACTCGTTTTAAAAGGACCCATACCCATCATATCCACATTTACAAGTTGTAATTTGTTTATGGTGTGTAGATAAGGTATTATTATTGTCAATCCTGAATTACAGGCGAAGTCTATAACTTCGATACTTAGACACGATTCATTCTTATTCACGGCTAATAATGTTGGATTTTGAGGTAGTGTGTTTTGTTTCACAAAATATTTTATGACTTCTACGAAGGGTTTACTCTTCATTCAGCCAACTGAATTTACAAACAGGTAAAGCTTCATACAACGTCATACTATAAAATTAAAACATTTTACATACAAGACCAAAAATTGCTAGGAGAGCGTACCTAACTCTTTTCTTTCCGTTGACGAATTTCGACTCCCTTTATATATAGTTTGCAGACGGTTAAAAAAATTCTTTGAAGTTGTTTGAATTAAAAGCCCTTATTTTCTAAGTATGGCTCGAGTTTTCTCATTTTAATATCTGGGCGCCTTTTTTAAAGAACTGAAACCACCCAAACCAGCAATACCATCCCTTATTCACTTTACCTACATTTCATTTCAAGTTATTCCGCTCAGCCATCCGCAAAGCAACTGTCTACATTATTTAACGGATAAACCGTAGCGCATCAGCGTATAATATAGTTTCTGTATAATAATCTCAATCTCTCTTGCTCTTTATACGAGTATTTCTTCCTTCTAATCTACGAGTATTTCCTATTTATACCGGGCCTGAAATTGGTAATTTTTCTTTTTTTTTTTATGACGCCGCTAGCATATGAAATGTTATGAGTTTTTGCTACGTTTATTAGGGACATACCTTTATTTAGTGCTCTTATTGTTTTATAAGTCGAGGCTTTCTAAGGAAAAAACAACGTATGGAATTTATTATCGAAATTATTATCGAATCGAATTTATTATGGAACAAACCGCAGGTGAAACACTAATAGTCTAGGATTAGTGTGTATATTATTGCACTGTTCCAGTTTTAAACAAAGTACGTTAAAACATGGATGCCAATTAATTTGTAAAAGTATAATTATTTATTATTTCTTCGTCGAAATGCCGAAGAAACAATAATTAAGTGCACTCAATTTATTTTAAGTTACCTGTTGTAATAAAAAATGTAAAATCAAAATACTTATTGTGTTTACGCTCCAAAACAAATACACGCTCATCACACTTTCATCACAAATGTAGCCGCTATCAATTGGTACACTGGTAAAGAGCAGTAATATCGCACTTTCTGAAATAATGCGCCAATTCTTTGTGCCTAACTGGTTCACTGTTCAATAACCTACCACGTAAATTTTATTATGTTAACATTTGTGAAATAAAAAAAAACCCGCATTCAAATGGTCATTTGTATAATTTCAACCTTTGTCTTTTTATTCTAAGATATTTCTTTTTTCCAAACGTAAAAATTACCGCAAAATACATTTGCGAAATTTTAAAATTTACGCGCCGACGCTTCTAATGATGCATATGTAGTTTTTCTTCTAAGACTTAGAGTTTTAATGTCTCTTTCTATAAAAAATAAATTCTTCTCGCTTATTAATATTTTTTTCTTTGTTTCATGCATATTCGTTTGGACATATTTAACGAGTCTATGTATGCGTTCGAAATAATCATTAAAAACTATAGGATGACGCACAATGATGTGTCCTGACTCACAGAGAACTTGGCGAACTATTTCAATGCTATTCTAAATCAGTTTACAATACAATTTAATTTCATACATTTCACAAATATATTTATTACATACAAGGACAATATGCGAAACCTTTTAAGACTACAAAAACGGTTCTTTACGAAAGGTAAATGCTGGTCTTGATGCCGCTATCGGTAACGATACTGTATCGAGCCCTCGAGGGCAAATTATAGAACGTAGGACGGTACGATAATGCGAGGGCGGATCTCTTCAGGTTTCGTAATGATGCAGCAGGGGATGGAAACGATAAGAGGTGAAACCATTTCCTTTTCATTCACTTAATTTTATTAGAATAAATGAAGTTCCGATCCTAAAGTACGTCTTTTGTTTCGTGTCCTCACTTGTCGTAGATTAAACGCAACCGACTACACATACTAGGTGACTAAACGTGGTTTAGGGAAATTTCACATCTAATTTGTTTGCTAATTCTTCCTCTAAATGAATCGCAATAAAATACTCGTTCACAGTAGCAAGATGGTTTGTAAAAATGAGAGTTTTATGCTTTTGTTATCATAACCCTGCTTTTTACCTACATTGTAATTACCTTACTTTGTAATTACTTTACCAGTAAAATAGGATAACATTTCCTCATTCGCTATAAAGTAAATGATTCATTATAAAATAAACGGTTGACCGTGTAAAATTAATTTCGATTAATTGTACGAAAAATATGTTATACGGAATTGCAATATTTTTTATCAAATCAGCCAGGCAATAAGGTCCCACTGCAATTTATAGCTTGCCCTCTCTAACCTCTGATCTTAAACCGTTATATCACATATCACAACAAAGGCATATTTAATGCCTGAACTGCTTTCGTTTTACTTGATATCGCTAACTAGACCTTTCACAGCAAATGATCCACATTTACTACTTCCAGCGGAAGAATTTGCAATTTGAATACTTAGAATCCAGAACTTAATGGTTATGAGCCATAACTTTCTGGTGAGGATGACTGAGGTTTTTTATGACCTCGGAGAATAAAACAATCAAAGGGTTCATAACCGCTACTTTCTTAGGTCCTTCGTACATGCTCATTTATTTTATAGAATTATGTATTAAATTTTTTTTGGTAAACTCTTACGGTTTCATTCCTTCTTTTTCTATCTTTAAGACCACACCGAGAGACAATTGTCAGACGTTTCATTACAATCTACCTACAAAATATCAGTTATGATTCTTTGGCCAAGAACGTTAAAAAATTTTCGCCAACTGATCTTTTATTTTAGATGTTTCTAAATAGTCATCGCCGTGATGTATTGGGTTGATCACAAGGCACACGGCCTTTGACGCTGCGGCGCACCGCGGGGACCCGGGTTCGATTCCCGGCCGTTCGTCGAACGGGGCTGGACTGGTGTTATGATTGACTGTAAAAGATTGCTCTCGTAGCAATAAGCCGCCTTACGTATCAATTAGATACATTAAAGTAGATAAATTATGAATAATTTATAAATAATAATCTTCTTTCTCCTAATAATCAGACAAAATGTTTTACTTAAAGTCGAACACCTCTTTGTTTATCCCTTTTTTGCTTTACACTTTCTATTTTATGAGTAATTGACAACTTAATCTAAACAGAATCAATTATATTTTCATCATTATAATCAAAATGAAATTTTTTTGGCAACTAATCACTACACAAAACCTCACTTTGTTTCCTGCAATTTAATTTCGTCGAATACAAAAATATTTGTAAATGAATAGAACCTTTTAAGCATACAAGACTATTTGGAACGAATAATTAATCGGAAATGGGATAATCGATTTTTACGAGGTTATTACTAACTTTGCCTACTAAGGTGCCTCTGGGCGGCCCGTACCGAATGGAATTCTCAAGGTGGATTATTGGATTACTCAGAATAGGGCGGTGAAGCAATAAGGGGGCGAACACCATAAGAGTGTGTAAGTGATTGGAAAAACGCGGTCGCGGCTTAAAGCAGCGACACGTAAAGCAACTTTGTGAGGAAACTGTTTATTGTTTAAATTTTCAATAGCGTGATCTTTTAATTATTTCCAAAAATATTTTCCTATTTATATTTTTTTAAAACTCCATGCCCAACTTACAGATTTACCAAAACCGCTAAGTATGAGGAAAAAGATAAGAATAAATGGTTATAAAACTATAATTCAAAAGACCTAAAAGTGGTAATAATAACAAATAATGTAGAAACACACAGGAATTGAAATAAATATCATCTATTGGCCAGTTCTGAACTACCAAGCGACTCCATAACCCCATTTCTGAAGCAGTGAAAGGAGCAAAGAAAGTATTTAGACTAGGTGCATCTCATAATACTGCGCTAAATAATGTAAGTGGACGAAATACAGATGAATGCTGTAGGATATTCGTGCACATGTTATGCAGGTGAAATAAACTATGACATGGTCTTCTCATGTAGCAGTCAGGAGCATAAAGTACTACTAGACTCAAAATCAAAGATTATGGACATGATCAAAGTAATTCCCGTCGAAGTTGAAGTACATCCGACAATTATATATATATATATATATATATATATATATATATATGCGTGCGTATGTGTGTGTATAATACAGTGGTCCCGCTTTATATCACTTTATCATAATATAGTGAAGACTTGCTATATCGATATTCTGCGGATTCCATTAAAGAGATGGAGTCCCGTACGCGCCTACTGTGAATAGAAATCGAAATGTCAAGACAGACCTTTGACAGATTAGATTTATAGGACTCAAAAACAAGTTTTCTCGTAAATCATAGATAAAATGATAATAGAACCAGATTGCCGTGTGGTCTTGTGGCATAACGGACTAACAGACTTATATGACAAAACTATAAGGATTCCTTCGCTATTATTCATCCACGGAACCCTAGTATTCAAGAAATATGATATTGCGACATCAATGACAATTCAATATCAGCGCAGAACATGTCTCTATAGTACTAGGTAGTATGTATACTATTGCATTTATCATATTAGATATATGTAAACTAAATACTTAGTATATAGCCAAGAAAAAAAACGACATTATATCTACTTCGATTCTCATCAAAAGACTCTTAACATTATTTCTTTCAAGTAAAATTTGCGACCTCTGTGTCGCATGTATGTCGTTCTGTTTCTAGATTATCGCAGTCTATTTTTTCGATCTGGAGTAGCCATGACGCAATGCTTTATTCATATTTTAGTAATTATAGTTTTTTTCTTAAGTTATAATCAATAGAGGAATGGTATCAAAAAAAAATATTTTTAATGGATACGTTTTTAGTAGATAAAAATACATTCGGCCATGAATTTTTCTCTTATGTAACGTAAACATTTTAATTTTAAAATTAATATAATTGTTTCCTTGTCGGTGTTTTCGGAACAGTTTTAAAAAGTAAAAAATGCATAAAAAATGGGATAAAACATTATTTTAAAAGCGTTTCAGTAACTTGGAAAGATTTAATTTATTTGCCATTCATGCTTCCAACTACCGCTAAGTTTCAATTTTATTTCCCAAAAAATCGTTCCTGTCCATTTCACTCTCACTACTGATATAAAATTGATAATTGAATGTGAATTAATCTAATCAATCATTAGTGAAATGGCAAAATTAATCGGTTTTTAACACTATTATATTGGTAGTTTGCAACAAATTTAAGTTATGAAACTTAATGGCGTTAAATATGAGATAATATAGGAAATTTTAGTTTATGCGTTTGAAGATAAGGCCTGAATGGTTAACAACACTAAATTATATTAATTACACACGATTCATTATAAAGATAAATAAATTTATCATATAGCCACAGATGACTGGCTGATAAACACCGTCTATCATTTCTAAACCATCACGTGGCATTTAATATTTATATTTTTAATAGGCTGTTCCAAATACATTGCAATTGGAAACTGACTTATTGCCTATTAGAGGATATTGAAACGATTTAGGCCGAAATAATATTAATACTTTATATACATAGGCAGTTTCCCTGAAATTTAATATAACATATTAAATCACCTATTCAGTGACTAATATTTAATTAATATTTAAAACTAGCGTGACCCGTGCGAAGTCTTCGCATTATTTATTCTATTTTAATAAAATTGACATATAGAGGCGCAAGTATCAAAAGCATTGAGCTAAAGCGCCACTTGATTTATACGTGAGTGGATTTGAAATTAAACAAAAATTTTACCGACCGTCAATCATATTGACGTTGAGCCGTTAGATGGCAGCATTGCTGTTTTGTGTATATAATTTTAATAATTAATTAATTTGCAAAAACAATAGCAATAATAAATTTTTTAGTTGTGGATGCCGGTAGAGCAAGCAATTATCTATAAAATGATATATAATTTATGTGGATTAGTTGTGAGGTTTTTTCTAAAAAGGGAGTGTAAGATCTTAACCTTAGCGTATTAATATATATGATGATGATGATGATGTTACCGAGTATAGTACAAGAACTACTAGGCTTATTTATATCATGATAATTTTTAATAATATATTCGTTTCAGTGAAGTGAAAATCTATGGTAAATATAAACGACTCGTTTCGATAACTAATGTTTTCTCATCATCACCAAATCATAGTCCAATATCAATCATCATGCTGTAGTAATTGTTGAATACAATGCGAAATTCAAGATATCTCATTTAATTTGGGTCTACTTGAAAATGATACCAAGTATCGATAAACGTCGATGATAATACGCATTTTATATGTCTATGTGTCATACATAAAATTTAGTAACATTGATGTGTTAATATAAATGAATTTCATAAGGAAAAGGTCGTTGCATTTGCAATCACGATTATAATACAATATATATTTATTTGGTATTTGTGATTAAGAAATTTGTAATTGTTTTCCGTTTTTACATTATATGTGTGTACATATATATGTATATATATATATATATATATATATATATATATATATATATATATACATATATACATATAACATAAAAACAGAAAACATTTACAAATTTCTTAATCACAAATACCAAATAAATATACATTACATTACAATCGTGAATCCAAATGCGACGACGTTTTCCTTATAAAATCCATTTATATTATCACATAAATGATACATACTTTTTGCGGTAATTCAGTTCTTATCATAACGGTAGTTTAAGGCTTAGGTGACATTGATATAAGAAAATACTACAAAATCAATAGATAGAATACGGTCTTAGAATATTATATAATTATCTTTACTGTAAACAAGACAATTATTTCGCAACAAAATGTAAAAGCTTTCAAGAATTTAAAATCTCCAGCCTAAGCTTATCTCAGCAAATTAAAGTCTTCAGGCTATAAGCTTAGTAAGATTTACTCGTGCGTCAGACAATTTTTACGTTGACTATGGAAATTAATGTCACTTAGCTAAAAACAGAAGTTTAAAAATTTGAAGTTAAACGAGTTCCGTAAACATACGAATGATAATTATTTAAGTAGTAAAAAGTAGCAGAATAATTTTGAATACTGTGGGTATCATTGTGCATACGAATTGTTTACCAGTCGAAAAAATTTGGTCTGCATAATATCTATTACTTCCTCCATTTCAATAAATTGAAAATCTTTATTGACTTCTCAGCTTGAGCTTTTTTATATATGATATTACCATCTTCGAATATAGTCATTTATATCAATTTACATTGCCACTTACTTATGTATGTTCTATAATTATTATAATTATGAACCGACATCTCGGAGTGGATTAACAAAATCTGAGACAGAGAAGAAGAGGTCAAGAATGTACCTGAAAGTCTCATATTTTGCAGAATGTTCAGTTATATATTAATACGATATTTATCAGACTATAGACTACATAAGAGTCAAGATGAACAATGACCATATAATGCTGGTCAGCAAGTACATACCACAGGAGCCTCAGCAAGTACAAACCACAGGAGGTCAGCAAGTACATGCCACTTACAGATTGCTGCCATTTGAACTAAATGCGGGTTGAAACATTTGTCATTCTGCGGACCAAAATTATACAATAAACCTACTAAATTGCTAAATGATAATTAGCTGGGATACATAAGAAAATATGATTAAATAATAATTAACTACAGTATATAAGACTACAATTGACTTTTTTAAAAGGTTATGAGTTGACTACTTAACCAGGCTAAATGTGGGTAAATAACATGATGAATAAAACTTAAATATAACCGCGAATTTCAGCTTAAAATAAGTACAGATGGGAATGTTAATGAAACGGAAAGAGATGAATTTGGTGTACATAAATGAATATATGATACATAAGCATTTGTATATATGTAGAGTATGAATATTTATGTGCTCGTGTAATCTGTTTTTATTCTTATTTTATTTTATTTTATTATTTTGTTATCATTTTTCTTCGTTTTTATTTTTGTATTTTTTTTATTTTTAGGAAGTAAATATGAAATTACATAAAATCGTTTTAATTTGATTAATCGGGTTAATTTGATTACTTATGCTAACGTTGCGTTAGAGAAAGACCAACTGCAACATCCAATAGTTTTTTAGGTGATTACACCGTAGAGAAGACTTGAAATAAATAAAGTACAAAGAACGATAATTTTTCAATAACACTGAATGTGGGTTTTAATCTATTTAATAAACGAAAAATAAATATGATAAATAAGACAGAACAATTTTAAGGAATATAGATGTTTTATTTGCAGGAGAAAATCGATTAAAATAAAAAAAACATGAATATATACTAATAACCTTTCATTTACGTAATTTTAGACATCTTTCGTACAATCTGAATTATCAATCTAGACTTGATTATACTTGAACTCCAGATGAGGCTACTGAATCACAAATGCAATAGCAAACGAGATATTACCAAGTCACCGAACAGCGCTCTGCCCATTACATTTTCCAATTCATTACGAACGTGGGTGCAGATGCAGTTCTCCACTGGGCATTTGCTCGCGTTATACCATATACATTTCACTCGATCCACAAGAGTATAACATTAATATTAAAGTATAGTAATAGGAGTATAATATTAATATTAGTATCAAGGTTAAATATTATATATATATATATATATATATATATATATATATATATATATATCTATGTATTTCTACACGTTTCAGTTGACGACCTAGAAATTAGTTTCAAGTAAAGAGCTACTATTGGCTTTTGTATTAAATTTGGTAAAACCATTATCAAACCGCATTATATAATTCAACATGTCTGTGATAGTGAATATATAATCTATATGTAAGTTTAGGAGCGATTAAAGCAATTTACGTGACATAAAATTAATTTATTAAGAATGATGAAAAATCGGGCCGTCTAGAGACCATTCGGTGAGTTAAACTAATTCAATTACTGGGCGATCCGACATTCAGAAAGGGAATTATTTCATCAATTTAAACCCAAAATATTCTTAATTATAGTTAAATTGTAAGTTTCAAAATCAACTCTATGTAACGCTTTGACTTAAAGCTTGGAATTACGCCAGCTGAATGCGCGATTTGTTCCCGACAAGTTTAATCATTATAAAAAAATCAATCGAGTTAAACACTACAAGAATTTCAACAAACTTGCAGCATTAATTCCAAATGATAGAGCATGCAAAAACATCGTTTAGTCAAGATTAAAGACAACACTCATCTGTTTCAATGACTCCGCGAGCGTTATCCATAAAAATGTCACAAAATATAACGATCGTAGATTAGTTTTATCTCAAAGTATTGGAGCATTAATCATATATATATATATATATATATATATATATATATATATATATATATATATATATATATATGATTGAAATAGCACCGACGATGAGCGTCGGTTATACACACAACCAAGTTGGCATAAGTTTCATAAGTCCTCATAAGTTTTTGATATTAATTTTAAATATAGTCGCTATTGGAAATAATAACCTTTTTAGTATTTATCCGTATTTTTAATACAAAAATTGCATATAATGAAATTAAAATTTTGTTTTATGTTTCCTGCTGAATTTATCCAATACTTAATCTACGTTCATTAATGATGCGATGTCTTGGTGAATATGCATTAAAGCCAGTTCACTTAAACGATCTTCTATCATCCTGCTGCGAAGATATTTTAGTGAAGTATTCCAATATAATTAAGCAGAAAATATGCTTTCATATACTAACAAATACTGGTTACTTAATTTTATAGATAAAAAATTTAAACATATCCCATCATAACAAGTCATAATAAAAATATGAAATAATTTCGAACGACTCACGAAATGAAACGTTCGATTTGTTAACCGCAAAAATACAGGAATTTTATCTCGGCCACATTACATTTCTAATATTTTAGTAATAGCTAGTAAGTTTTCAGTGCAGTTTTATACATATTAAGAAACAAAGACCCATGTCTTTAATTTTGACATAAATGTTATTTACTTCTAAGAAAAACGTTAGCCTCTTAATTATGAATTACTCAATAAACAGACTTCTTGAGTAATTCATAAATAAGGCGCTAACTCCTTTCTTAGAAGTAAATGACATTTAATCCAAAGTAAAATTCATGCGATGCAATAATAGTTATCTAATTGCAAATTTTAGATATGTTATAAGACGCAAGCTGTATATGTTATATGATGTAGCCTGAAATGATAGATTCGTTGCAATATTTATACACTTCTTCAAGGCGTCGATTCGGTTTATCAAGGATTGCCATTGAAGAAGCTATCAAGTGTAGGCATCTCAAGCAATAAGTACAACTAGATCATTAGCTAAGAAGAAAACAAGAGATACAATCGTAAACAATAAAATATTTAGTGAATAGTGAACAGGATTTTATAGGCCTCTGCTGGCGACTTTTGGCGAATTTTCTCTCATCTGCCAAATTTCTAGTTCGCCCTTCAAAGATAAGAAACAAGGAAGGTCATTTTTATATAATTCAGTACCTTGCATAACATCCTCTATATCTTAGTCAGTAAATTTATGTGACAGTAACTTTTGTAACTGTCCGATTCTCTGCAGCTCAGTTCTGAGAAATCTGGAGGACATTTCGTTCTATAACAGTTAAATATTTGGCTTTTTTTCAATTTTGTTCACTATTTTCTTTGTTATTAACTCCCCACAGCACTCGATCAAGTAATTTTATGCTAGCTTTCTAATGTAAGAAATATTTTTAGCACAATCTCTAACGTGATCACTCAGTATGTCGTTCCCTGCGTCGATTCGGAATTTCAATAGCACTCTTAAATTACCTCCTCTACGAGAATTTTTCGATTCCAAATCACCGTCATCCCTGTGTCCTCATAATGGTGTATTTTTCATTCCAAATAATATAATTGTTTTTATCATAGGTGCAAGTTTTTTACGATTCTCTTCAATCGTTTTTCTTTCCTGAGATCTCATTTGGACTACAACATCCATTGGCTTTCCCTCCATCATCATTAAAAAAATGTTAAATACTACCATATTAGCTTGGTGGTATTTCGTGTTCTTGTAGTGTGTTAGTATTTCAATACCTTCTTTAAGTGTTTTCAATAATTTCATCACCAACTTCCCCAGTTTCACGTCGTTCGTGCCCACTTCACGACGTCCAAAAATAATGCTAGCCATTCATGTACCTTTAACCAGTTCGTTTGAAACGATCTGTTTTTTTTTCTTTCGCATAACTGTGGAAACTTAAAATCTGTTGTAGACCGCCAAATATTTTTCAACCATTGATACTTTCTTCATCGGTAAGAATACCTGCAACGTCCTGGTGGTTAAATAGTTTACCTGTAAATATAAAATAAAACTAAAGCAGTTACAGTTAACACAAATAATTTCCAAACACATACGTTAACTTACATACACGGAAAGAAAATTGAAATAAAATTTATAGAGAAGCCTGATAAAAATTAGCGTGGTTTTTCATGATCTGAGTGCGAAACAGTAGCCAAATAAAAATTATAACATAAGCCTAATAACAATTACAGTGGTACCACGGTAAAATTGATTTTTCTCTGTAATAATACAATTTTTGTTTTGGTCCCCGGTTCTACCCACCATATAGCATCTCCACTCCAGCCTGTCCATACTACGAATTACATCGGCGACCTTAATTCTCCTAGGTTTCTCAACATTATGGATCATATCTCGTAGAGAAACCACAGTGCACTAATGTCCACAGTTTACTGAGCAACTTAGATTTTTTTACGAGATCAATAGTAACGAACCGCAAAACATCATTCATCGTATTTACTATTTTAATCTAGCAATCAGCAATTTCATTAAATCTGTTATAAAACCATTTTTTTAGTTTAGAAAAGTCGCAATTATTCACAAAATTCTAAGTAAAAATCGTTCATGGAGCTAAAAATATTAATCAAACGAAGTAAAAGGTTTATGATTTATTTATTTATTTACGTACTTTAATCTAGACAGTAGATACATATGACGGACTTTTTGCTATGAGACCAATCTATTACAGCCAACCAGAGCACCAGTCCAGCCCCGGCGAGAATCGAACCCGGATCGCCGCGATGAGCGGTACCGTCAAAGGTCATATGCCTTGTGATTAATCCAAGACACGTTTTCATTTATCCGAATACGTGCGAATTTCATATACCAAATCCTCACGACAAAAATGATAACATTTATTTATTATAAAAAATTAATGCTGTCTGGAAACAAAAATTATATGACCAAAGTGCACTCTGAAGCAAGCCAATTAACTGTCGAATTAGGTCCCAACATATATAGAATACAGTAAGATAGTTATATTTATAAAGCGGCATTACTTATGAGAAATTTATATACATTATTTTTAAATATTAGTATTCAATTTATCTTCTCGTTGATAACAATCTCGAGATAAACTCGGTATGAAAGACAATAACCCAGTAACCAAACAGACCCATCACAGATATTGACGAAACGTCTTTATACCACTGGCTGGTCTCACTATGTCTCCAAATATTTGAGATAGCTTCTAACTTGCTTATAATTAAAGATCTGTATAACGAATGACCGGAAATTATATTTTGAAAATCACCCGCATTGAGCAACACAAACCCAATGCTGTAGCGAATCATTCACTGAGACATAAACCGTTAGCTACGCTCATTTTAAGAATAATGTTACTCTCGCATCACCATAATTCACAATACACTACAAATTAAACGGCTGGAAACATATTCATGTCATTCGAAAATAGTAGGCGTCACACAGTTTTCACCAGGCTGCTCATATCATTTAATAAGATCTAGAAAAGTAAAGACCCAAAATTTAAAGAGCAATTTCACTATCGATAAAGAAAAATAAAATCAAGTTCAAAAATACTCACGTATATGAAGAAGAAACCTAGGAGAGAAAGAGGTGTAGTCCAGTTATGCCTTTGACCGTTTGACCTGCGCTCAATTTAGGAATGAAATTGCTTCCGCGCGGTTGTTACAATATACTGTATATTTGACGACTGAAACAATTTTTATACGAGTATCATTCGGGAGAAATATGCATCACACAGTTTTGACAACACCGCTGATATCGTTTACCGGGACCGTGAAAACTAAAGATCCAAAAATTTACTTCTGGCTATTACGGAAAATCAGACTCAGATTAATTTTCCATTCGTGTAAATTGTTGTCTATCTGCAAGATTTGAGGAGAAGAAATATAGAAGTAAAAGTAAAAATCCGGTTTCTCCATAATGAATAAAAAAATATAATTATGAACCTGAAAATAGTTTAATAAGAAATATAGTCGATGACCATTAAACACTCACCACAAAAATTATATTGTTCATCACAAATTTAACTGATATAAATTTAATAGATATTAGAGTGAAAATAAAATCAAATTACTTAGGCGGCTCGTATAATTTTACATCTTGGGAGATAAATACTAGTTGATATTAAAACAATAAACACATATCTCAGTAGTTAGACAAAAATATTTTGTTAAATTGGTCTCTCCAAATTCTAAAAAACAAGTGCCATTGATAATCTGCATTATTTCAAGGTTAGAGTCATAATGATAGCGGGGCGCCGACCCCACAACGTTGAGTCGAGTAACATTCGAAGAGGTCCTTTTTTTGCAATTTCAATAATTTTGATTCCGAATTATTTTCCCATCAAATCAATTAAAAAACTTAGCAACTGCAGAAGTGGTCAAGTATTCTGATCGTTTTTCAGTGAATCATCCATCTGTTCACTTACATCCAACAACATGAAAAATCTGTTAAAGTTTTATATCAAATTTGAAATTAAACTTTCCGCAGCAAACCTGAATCGGCCTTCAAGTTACTTTACCTCTGTTCTCCATCCAACCGGAGATTTTATTAACATTCCTCCCTCGAGCGATACCTCCTTGGCAATGAGCCACATCACACAACCTCACATTGCCTCCGGCAATTTAGTTCCGTACTTTTCACAAATTTATTTATTTTGTACTAGGAAAATGTTGGAAACTGTTTAAAATGGAAATAAAAATGTGAAAATCGTTCTTTACGAAAAGTAAATCGAGAATACAATCGTTGAATTGTCTGAAGGTACTTCTCACGTTGCCAAACAGGGCGCCTCTATTATCATTAGTATCGAACCGAGCTCTCGAGGGTGGATTACTGAACATAGGGTAGGGTGATAATGAAAAGTCCCATTTCAGGTTTTATAATTGATGCAAATAGCACTGCAGGTGGCTGACATGATGACAATTGAAGTCGTCGTCTCATGGAAACATCTATATTTGTTTAGTTTCGTTGATATAGTTTGCTTTTGGATCCTTCCAAGTATGTATTTCGTTTGCTGCGCTTTAAAAATAATAGCAAATATTTTTATGACCTAAATATTCATCAATATTTATTATGTTCAGCAACGAATGGATATTTCTATTCAATATTTGTATAATTTTATATATAGAAATGGAAATTCAATTGTTTACAGGAAATTCAAGAGATATTTTATTTGTTTTCTTTTTTCAATAATGCATGATTAAGTCAACGTTCAAATATAGTTATATACGTACTATAGTTTATAATACGTTCAAATATAGTTTAGACTCTAAATATATTAGTATTGATATAGGTATTTCCATAAATTAATTATAAAACATGATGTATTACAATTAATTTATCGATTTTTATATTTTTAATAATCATTTTATGTATATAAAGTTTGTTATAGAAATTCGCTTTTATTTTGATAATAACCTGAAAATACAAGTTGGAAAAATTAATCTTTATCATAAAAAAAAATTTATTATGAAACTTTTATTTATATATAATGGGTGCTAAATACCAATGTAAAATATTCGTTTCGTAATTCACAAATTTTTTTTTATAATTATGACAATTAAATGAAAGTTTAAATGAACAAATGAAAATTTTGTAATTTTCTAGACACTCATGTGGAGTAGATATCCTCCTTGATGCATTATAATAATTATAATCCAGAATAATGAATGGACGGAATTATCCTATAAATGTTCCGTTTTTTTTTCATTTTAAGGGATGGAACCCTAAAAATCTCATTACAATTTAAGATTACCGTCCTTGTCTAAACCTTAAGTTAAAATTTTCACATCTCGGTCAACTTTTAAGATTTGCAATTATTTTCACTCTTTGTCAGCTTACACCTGAAGATTATAAAATAGAATTAAACATTTCGGAAAAAATTTGAGAAAACGCCAAAAACCAAATAAAGTATTATTTCGTCTAAACAAAATTTAAATTCATAGTTTCTTACACAGAAGAGTACTCTGGGTGCCAGTGTCTAGGACGCGTCTAAATAGACTCACTCATTGATAGTGAATTAGTTTGGTTTAATATTATTGATTAGGTTGTTCCAAGTATCAAAAAACTCGCCTATAAATAATTCTAATAATGTTAGCAAATGTATCAAAAAACGATACCAATTTTTGAGCGGTCACTCACAAAAACATATGTATAAAAATATTTATCCCTTCCACTTGGGAAAAATCCTGTGCTCTACGTTTTTGATCTCTCTCACGCTCGAAGTATTGCGTATTGTTTCTCTCTTATGTTGATGCCATTTTGTAATCGTTAAAAACGCACAAATATTTTTATATAATTATGATTTATTTAACATGTCAAACTTATGCCTAGCATGTTCATACTTTTTAACTTATTTGTATTACGGCTGGTATTTTTGCACTTCCAGAATGAGCATGAACTCATATTAGTTCATGCTCAACTTTCTCGAAAAATCATTAGTTCCTACAAGCGATTGCAATAGCTGCCATAAACAACTGATATATATATATATATATATATATATATATATATATATATATCCATATATATATTAGGCATATAGCCTTAACACATGATCTATTGCGGGCGTTTTTTGAGTACTTAATGTAGGGGCAAGGCCTATCTAATCGTATTTATATATTTTCTTACGTGACATGACATACTAGACATAGAAAAGAAGCCAAATACTTTTCCCACCAAAATAGAATGAGAAAATATGCCCTCTAGTTATTTATTTATTTTCGAAAGATAAAGATGCTTGTGCAAACTTGTTGTCTTATGACTTCTGATATGACGTGTCTGAGTCATTTAAACAAGTATTTTGCTGCAAAACTCGACTTTATACAAATAATAAACGAGTAAGAAAGTTCGTACATTAAATAAATTTTCCTAAAAATGAGTATGGACGATTATAAATAAACTAATATTACTGAATCATATTGTGCAACTTAAAGTCTTAGAATGAAAATATAATAATTTGATCTCCATTAACGTTTCGAGGTAAAGAAATAATGTTTATTTATAATCGTCGTCTGCCGTCCGTCTATCTGTCAATGGCTTCTAACTTCTAAAGGAAATAAGACAAAAATTCGACATTCACAAGTAACATGGAAGTTCTTTGGTCCAAAACTAATATGGTATTAAAAATGACTTCGAATTACATTTCGTGTGGGCTCCTGAACATAAAAAGGCAATAAAAAGGGTGACAAAATAGAGGGTACAGTTGAAAATATTTGTTAAAAAGCAGTGGGTACATCGGTTTTTAATAATTTTTTTACTGAAAAATAATAATTTGCTGAACCAACATAGTTTCCATTTTAGACAGATATTATCAACAGATCTGTTACAAAAATGCCCTCAATTGGTAAATTGTAATTTGATTCTAATATTTCTTAGAGATCTAAATATTAAATATTAAAAAGTATATGTACTAAAACCAGATTATTTTTCAGAAATTCACGATATTTTACGTTTACAAAAAAATTATAGACTAAGTGTTTTGAAAATTGTATATTATTTTTAATTTTGAAAAAAATTATATTAATATTTGCAAACAATTTAATAGAAATAGTACGTAAATTTAAATCTCCTCGCAGTACGAGTTCAAATCTTACATAAGAGGTTCATTGTTTTTATTTTTAACTACGTAAAAATACATTCTATCAAGCTGAAAGCTTTAAAAAAAATGTCAATCTTCTGACTGCAATTTATTTGCTTAAAATCACGAGAAAGCGTTTTACTTTGTAATATACACTTCTTCCGTCTAATATATCATCTTAATTATATAATTAATTTTGCCATTCAACCAATTTTAGACAATTTTAATTAAACCAATTCTAATTAATTCTGAATTGAATAGTCAATCTATAATATATAAGATTAACCAATCCGTATAGAATTAATCAAACCATTATTTTCTATAAATCGCGAAAAGAAATCGCGGGCACAAATTGCACAAAGTAATTTATCCATTTTTTTTTACCGTATTGTGTATTCTTTTTTTTATTCTTCACGTATTTTTGTTTGTTTAGTTGTTATTTTTAATAAAGTATTGGAATTTACCCCTTAAGAATCAATTTTCATATATAGCACCCGGTATGAAGTTTGATGAGAAGTAAACTCAGAAGTTCGGAGCGTATACAGTTCAGAGCGTTAAAAAGTGTAACCGTTAGGTTCTGATCGTGCGAAGTTCAGAGCGTCAAAAAAGTGTAACCGTTAGGTAGCCTCTCCGCACAAAATTTCTACGCATCTTTAGAGTAAGATATGAATATGTTTATTTGGCATTTTCTTATGGGGTAATCGCAATGACGGAGTGTGACACACATATTGGTATTTTCTTATGGCGTAATCGCAATGACTAAGTGTGACACACATAGTTTACTATCGTTCGTTTATATCAAAATGTAATCTTTAAATGTTATTATATGTGAATATTTGGCGTTTTCTATTCTACGAAATTAAGAAGTCTTAATTTTAACTCTTATACCGAAAGGCAATTTTTTTAACTATCATCTCTAAAATATTTCAAATTCTGGCACGTTCCGATAAGCCATAATTTAATGTGCAGGCTCTCAGAGAAACTTTGTCACGATGAGCAACCTTTTCGTACCGTCTTTTTATTTAAATAGTGACGCGTCTAGACCTTGAGCGGGTTTCATATAATTTGAAACTTCTATAATAACGGCGAAGTACTGCTTTTCCTGAAATAAATGTCTAAACTTTCAGTCATTTCTTTAAACGATGATTATGTTAAGTGGGCACTTGAGAATAAATTAAATTTCTTATTATTTATTGTTAATTAATATTTGGTGTTTCTGGCAAATCGATTGTCGTCAAAGTAATTTCTTCCGCTTAGACTCACCACTTAAAGTTAAACTGAGTCTATGTAATGATGCGAATCGTATTTATTTTGGAACAAAATTTTATTACTCCATTTGAAATTCATTTCAAAATTATATCGTTGATTATCGTTTTTCTTTTTTGTCTAGTTATTTGGCCAGTTTATTATTGTTAAGTATTAGGCAATAAATAATTAGTAGTATGATTATCATGGATGTTTTCAATTTAGTTTAATAATGGATTTTCATTCTTGAAAATATAAAGTTATTGAAGATTTAAGAAAGTCGTATAGCGATTAAAAACAATTTTTTGATCGTAATTTGTAGTAAAAATATGGTATTTTCTTTAAATGGGACTTTCATGTAATGAGGGAAGCGAATGTTCAGTTTGGTGTTCCGTCAATGCTGTATACCACAAGTTAATAGAACGTTGTATGGATATAAATTAAAAATAATTTTTTTAAATATAAAGTGTAACATCATAAAAGATTCTTTAGCGTCTCGCTTGAAAAAAACGATGTTAAACATCGTTATATTTGGAAACTAACAATTTCCTTGCTTTTTTAAAGCTACGTAACATAATGCTATTTATCAAAACTGGAATCTAAATAGTCCGAAAGACCGAAAGACCGAATACAAGTACTAATTAAACGTTATTGAAAAAAAAATTATGAATATTAACAATATATGTACTTATTAAAAGTCATTTTATAATATTAAGATTACATAAGAGTAAGCATTAATACCTTGTATTGTTGTAGATTTTGTTAAGATTAAAAATTAAAAAGTTGGTAACGCATTTTCAAAACAAAATTTAATTTTAGACAGGCACGTTCATACATATGTATATCACACGCAAGCGCACAGCATGTACGTATGCTGTGTTTGTACCTTTGCCTGGCTTGTGCTATGCGCTTGCGTGTGATATGCATATATATGAACGTGCCTGACTAAAATTCAATTTTGTTTTAAGAATGCGTCACCAATTTTTTAATTTTTAATCTTAACGAAATCTACAACAATACAAGGCATTAATGCTTACTCTTATGTAATCTTAATAATATAAAATGATTTTAATAAGTACATATATTGTTAATATTGTTAATTTCTTTTTCAGTAATATTTAATTAGTAATTATATTCAGTTAACTATTTATGAACTATTTAAATTCCAGTTTTGATAAATAGCTTTATGTTACGTACGTTTAAAAAAGCAAGAAAATTATTAGTTTGTAAATATAACGATGTTTAATATCGTTGCATTCAAGCGAGACGCTAAAGAATCTTTTATAACGTTACATTTTATGTTTAAAACAAATTGTTTTTAATTTATCTCCATGCAACGTTCTATTAACTTGTGGTATGCAGCATTGACGGAACACCAAACTGAACATTCGCTTCCCTCATTTCACGAAAGTCCCACTTAAAGAAAATACCATATATTTACTATATACTACGATCAAAAAAAATTGTTTTTAATAGCTATACTACTTTCTTAAATCTTCAATAACTTTATATTTTGAAGAATGAAAATCCATTATTAAACGAAACTGAAAACAACCATGACAATCATATTACTAATTAGTTATTTTCTAATACTTAACAATAATAAACTAGCCAAATAACTAGACAAAAAAGAAATAAAATAACCAACAATATAATTTTGAAATGAATTTCAAATGGAGTAATAAAATTTTATTCTAAAACAAATACGTTTTGCATCATTACATAGACTCAGTTTAACTTTAAGTGTTGAGCCTCAGTGAAAGAAATTACTTTGAAGGCAATCGATTTGCTAAAAATATCAAATATTAATTAATAATAAATCATAAAAAATTTAACTGTGTGCTCAAGTTCCCACTTAATCTGATCATCGTTTAAAGAAATGTCTGGAAGTTTAGACATTTATTTCAGGAAAAGCAGTACTTCGCCGTTATTATAAAAGTTTCAAATTATAAGAAACCCACTCAAGGTCTAGACGCGTTACTATTTAAATAAAAAGACGGTACGAAAAGGTCGCTTATCGTGACAAAGTTTCTCTGAGAGCCTGCAGATAAAATTATGACTTATGGGAACGTGCCAGAATCTTTAGAACATTTTAGAGATGATAGTTAAAAAAATTGCCTTTCGGCATAAGTTTTTTAACAGTTGAGAAATGGCTCACTTTCTTTTTGCATTTTCGTGACTTTAATCGGATTTTTTGGCCGGTTGTTTTTTTCCCCGTCTTTCTTTTTCATGCTTTCCATTCTCATCAGTTGCTACCACTTACTGTCAGATTACCAAATCCAATAGAGTGCCTTACTTTCTTGGTATTCGATAATCATTTTAAGTCATATGAATTCACAACCAGCATATTAACCTTCGATAGGAAGCCATTCTGTTTTACCTGTGGTACAAACTTTATTTTTACTGCATTTCAAAAAGTAGCTGGATTGTGTTCAAATTATCAAAAAAGTTTGGAAAATGTTACATATAAAATCACTTTTTCATGAACGTCGCTCCGAAGCTTTCTTAGTTGTTTTAACATAAGGGTGTTTTTGTAGAGGTATATAATTTTAAAATGAAAAAAAAATTAAATAAAAATCATCATAATGGCCATGGTATTGATTTTATTGAAAAGCTAATTATATGCTATTTGTGTTTGAATACGATTTCAGGCATATGGACACCGCGGCTGGCTCAAATGGAGCCCAATCTAGAAGTCCAATTCACAAACACTTTTTCCATCAATAATTTATTCAGCGATGAGGCTCATTTTTGATTGAATGGCTACATCAGTAACAAAATTTCCGGATTTAGGAGTGAAGAAAATCCATGTGCTATTATTGAGTGGCCGTCACATCCACAAAATGTCACTATTTGGTGTGCTTCATGAACTAATGGAATCATTGACCCGTAAGACGAAGCAGGCGAAAAAGTTACAGTAAATGGAGAGCGCGTTAGATCCATTATTACTAACTTTTTTGTTCCGCAATTGAATAACATTAATGTTGAAGAACTTGGGTTTCACCAAGATGGTGCAACATGCCATACAGCACGCAACACAATCAATTTATTGCAGGACACATTCGATAAGCGCATAATTTCGCGTAATGCCCTTTTTTTGCAAATTGGCCTCCACGATCGTGTGATATCATACTTATGGATTATTTTCGATGGGGATATGTGAAGTCGCTAGTTTAGTCTGATAAAACACACACGTTGAACCACTTTGAAGATAACATGCGCTGCGTTCTTGCCAACATACGATCCCAAATGCTCGAAGAAATAGTTTGCAGAAACAGATTGCGCCACATTCGAGCCAGCCGCAGCGTGCATACGCCTGAAATTTAAACACAAATCACATATAATTATATTTTCAATCAAATCAATACCATGGCTATTGTCCTTATTTCTATCTTTTTTCATTTTTAGACGTACACTTCTAAAAAAGACCCGTTACATGTGTGTGTGCGTGTGCGTATATATATATATATATATATATATATATATATATATATATATATATTCGATATTTTCTCAAAATTCCTTTACATAAAACCAGACTAATTATAATATAAATTTCAGGTAATTAGTTTACATCTATTTCTTATGACGTAAATACCTTTTCAAGGTTTCGTATCTCAACAGGAAAAACGCGACCTTCACAAACTCCCTCAATTATCCATTTAACTATTTGTCTCTCACGGTCGTTTTTCCCAAAAACTGTTTAGGTTAAAAACTTAGAATTTGAAATCTTGGAATTTGACCCTGACTATAAAACATACCTGTGACTATAAAACATACTGACTATAAACATACATATAAAACTTACCTGTGACTATAAAACATACTGACTATAAACATACGTATAAAACATACCTGTGACTATAAAACATACTGACTATAAACATACATATAAAACATACCTGTGACTATAAAACATATTGACTATAAACACATATAAAACATACCTGTGACTATAAAACATACTGACTATAAACATACGTATAAAACATACGTGTACCTTTAAAAGTTTATATGTGGTAGGTGCAGGTTACCTCAGTAGGGCGAGTTCTACTCATAATTAACATTCTATTTTATATGTAAAATTCCTTCAATTTCGATGTTACAAAATAAAAAAACAACCAAGTGGGTGTCGGATCCAGAGTAACTTAAAGTATTACCCTGGCGTTCTTAGACAATTAAGCTGCTTGTACATCGCGGTAAAGTAATTATTTATGATCAAGTTATCTTTTTAGACGCTTATTATGAAGTTTCTATGACACCTACTATGCGCAATAACATGGTCGCCTTTATATCCGTAATTGATCAATGCAAATTAACTAAAATATCTTTGGCAAATAAGTACTTACTAAATATCTTAATCCTAATTTCCATAACATTTTTGACATATTGAAAATATTATCAAACGTACAGGATTACATTCTAAAAGACTTCTCAAGTGACGCTTACGAAAAAAGTCGGTCCCCAAGTTTGATGCATGAATCAGTAGGAGGAAATTATAAGAAAATAGTTTTTGCAATTTGTTTATGGCCAAAATTCATTTACATTATTCTAATGATTTAAACGCTAAATCTCCAACCGCATTCGCACATACGCGCACATATATTTTTTTTCTCAGAAACTTAAAAAAGACGTTCTCTGTTACACCCGTATGTACTTTTATATGTGGGTAAGTTCACGATTTTCCAAATACTACTGAGCTGAATTTCAATATTCTTTTATCCACAGAAGCTTTATAATTGAGGTTAAATTTAGGTGTATAAAATATTAAGGAACCACTCTCACTTTAATCGTTACATTCAAGAGCTCGTGCGAGGAGCGCTTATTGAATTTTCAGCGCGTTCCTTATTCGATTGACGTTTATGATCGATTCAATATTTTTTACAAAAATTTATTTTATATTTACAAAATTACGTTGATACTAAGTGAAAGGAACTATATGATGTGTCTCGAGTGTGAGAGGAACGAATAACTTTGAGAAAATAAAACTAAACTGTAATGAGTATGAGAAAGGTAAGATGGACTAATATATTTACATACGTCCATATGTTTTGTGATTAAGCACATGCAGATACCGTATATTGACCCATTATGTTCCCACGGGGTCAATCTTTATTATTTCAATCTTGGTCTATGGGAAGGCATTATAACCAGTATTTGGTTGCAGAACGAAACAGCAGGCAACAATTAGTATTGAATAAAAGTATTATAAAGGTATCTGTATTTAAAAATTAGAAATATGTTAGTCTACTATTCATGTTATTTAAATTTTCTAAATAATAATAAATTTCATGTTATTTAAATTTTCTAAATGTGAAATAATCGATTTCCATCAAAACTCGAAGTCAAACACGAAATCAATTGCAATGTAATTTTTACTTTTTACGCCACTTGACCCACCCAAAAAAAATTATCACTTTCAAAGTTTAAATATTTTCTTATGTGTTTTCTCAATGTAAATTAATGAAAATAAAAACAGCATGTAACACAAATATTTTATTAAAATGTCTACAATTTTGTGGTATCTACGTATTATTTTCTTTTCTCTTTGACAACAACACTCTTTGGATGGACGACATGCACTTCTTGCAGTATCATATAATAGATCACACACATTATTGATCATCAAATAAATTTAATATAAATATCTTTCCCAAGACTATAAGGCCAAAATTTACAAGACGGTTTCTCGATAACTGCTCTAGTGAACGAACGTTTGTACTCAAAGATGTACATAAATGCAATATAAATATTAATGGCAAGCTATTTTGCACCTGCTTGCGTCCGGCCCTTTCCAAATCCTTTTACTTTCCTTCATTCCTACCACTTGATCTAGGATCTGACCTGGCACCGGACGACAGATTTATGGGACACGTTTCACCGATTTGGAGATTTCTTCAATAACAATAAATTTACGCTCCGTGATTAATGTCGCTACCGTTTATGTCTTCAAATATATGAGCTAGGGTTTTGCATATAGGTTTGTTGTCGGTTTAAAAGCTATTATAAAATTTTACTTGTTAAGAAAACTATATTTTTGTCAGCACGGTTTTGTACACGTGGATATGACAAAATGTTTGCTAAGACCTCTTTTAAAAATTCAAAGACTATAAGTAAACAATTGCTCCATAATTTTCCGGTATTGTTGAGTGAATTTTTATTGTACTAATATAAGTCGTTCAAACACTAACTGACCTAAAAAATTGTTTGGTCTACAGCACAGATTCTAATCACTACAATGTAACTGTTCATGCTTCGTTGAACATTTAGAAGAATAAAGTCTGACTTACAACAACACTTTCATTAAATAAGCCTTGTTTATCTTGTGGTTTTATGTGATATGGCAAATATTGATAAACAGGAAAATAGGCGAAAATAATTCGAAAAACAGTCATTTTGTGTGCGTTTAATATTAAAAGTAGAAAGCTATCACTTTTTATGAAAAATATTTAGTCACAACTTTTCTGCTATCTTATTAAATTAACAGCTTTAATCCGTGGCTTCACCTACGTGAAAATATTTTTAAAATCTCTTGAAAAATATTTTTCAAGTTAGGATAATTATATGTTTATGTCTTGCTGTATAAGTTTTGGAAAACTGTGTAAAAAGTACCACTATCAGGGAAGTAATAAAAGCAAAAAATGAAATAAAACAAGTATTCTTTCTGAAGTGGAAATGATCAGCCTATATTCAGAGAATTACAGATAAAATGTAGTCATAGACAGTAACAGACTGGTCCAACTTAGATGAAAAAACGTAGGATTGGAAGATCACTCAAAACGTAAAGTGTCGAAGTAATAAACAATGCAAGGAGACTATGGTCTACCAAAGGCAGGGACAAAGGAGAATAGAACCTCTAGAAGGAGGCTTTTAACGCCGAAGGCGGTACTAGTAATAACACTAATCCTCTTACATTAAAGTGAGATTTAACTAACACATTAAAATTACCTTAAGTGTGCTTAAACATAAATTGTTTCTATGTATTTATTGCAAGGAATAAATAAAGCTATTATTATTATATAAGCTAAGTGTTACAAAGATGCCTTTATCATTTGGACACACTCGCTTCTATCTTTATAATATTATAATTAGTATATACATAGTATATTTTAATCGCTGTAGCAAACGGTTTTATAATTCCCCTTTCATAAGATATACTATTTCAAGGTCAATACAATGATTAAACTTCCTAGAGTTCACATTCACTGGGTATCGCGCTGTATTCTCAAAGCGATATACGATGCGACGATTATGCTGCTAATTCAGTGTTGTTCTGAAATTTATTTACATAGAGATTATGTTGTGTGAAGAAATAATTAGAGGACAAAATAAAGATGTTGAAGAAATAATTTAATGTGATGATTGATTAATAGCGGAAACAAAATATGTTATAGAGAAATAAACTAAATCTTCGTAATAAAGTCTCAAATAAAAAAAAACTTAACTTGAAATGTTTGTCTTATATTTCTAGAAGAATCTTAAAAATAAAACCTTCAAGGCCGTATTCGGATGATAGCATCAAGTCTTCTAGTGTACATCGTGACAGACAATAAATTTAAATCGACATCAAATGCGGACTCTTCCACATAATGAGTTCCATCACTGGTCACGATTATTGACATTAAAACGTAACTTACATCTACTGAAGCGACTAATAACTACCGATAAGAAGTCGATTATCTACGTTAATCACACACGCAGATTGTAATTACTTAGTGTGGAAAAAACAGGAGTTTCAGAACCTAAACTTGAACTAAATATCAGGAAGGTAATACTGAGCTGCTGGTGGAATATCATGTTGCTTTTGAACGGAGGTATATGAATGAAGAATTTAAGTATTAGCATTTAGATCAACTAGCTAACAAACTAAGCATTTAAAAGGATCGCACTGTTTTCTCCAGGATGACAATAAATTACATACCCGAAAAAACTTCCTGCTATGGATATACTAGAAGAAATTAGCTTATTGATCCGATATTATAATATCTATTTAACACTTATTCAAAGCTCTAAGGGAGTATACAGTATAAAAATTCGACAGTATGAAAGACCTTCAGAAAGACCTTGCTCTTTTAATGTATCAGATTTTTACGCAGAGGCTTAGATTAAAAAAAAAGGAAGATACAGTACACTCTTAATTTATGCAAATACAAAACCGGCATAGGTACAACTACACGCACACAAACTCTCCAGTTGCAATCCCAAATTGCCGACTTACAAAACCAAGTGACAGAGACAAAGCGACGTATTGCGACCGTAGCGCGAGTGAGTCAAGGTATCAAAACATATTGACAATTTGCGCAGAACCCACTTCGCTTATAAGATCTGTGTATTGCTATTCACATGGAGCTTGCGCATGTTTCTGTCATTCAAAAATGAAAGTATTAAAAGAAAATATTTAGTTGAAAACTTATAACTTCTGTTTTTATTTTGTGAATGGTTAATGCATATGGTAAGAGCACTAGAAGGCATTTTTGGATCGATTTGACTGAAAATATTGGCAATTTTAATTTCAATAATATATATATATATATATATATATATATATATATATATATATATATAGACACATATGTGCATGTGTGTGTGTGTTCTTCTAAGTATGAATCGGTGTTAAAAAGCCAAGTTAATATTTGTGTGGATAAGTATTTTAGCCAAATCAATATTCTCAAGCCACCCGTAGATGATCATTTCCGTCATCATTGCTACTAGACTACCAACAGACTACCAACTACCAACAACTACCAACAACTACCATGGGTGTGCGCTACAAACAATTTGCTAAACTTTATTCTCTCCAGCTGTTACTGGCCAGCAAAATTAGATTTAACACAACGCATTATTGATACTTGACACAAAGTAATTAGTTCTTGCTATTAAAGTTGCTTGAGCTTAGCATAACTTGATATGTAAAATCTAATCAAATCCGCCTGTTTGTTTCTCTCTGTTATATTTCTGATAAGATGTTTGACGTTGAAACTTGAAATTCGACATAATGGTAAGGCATATTAAATGGCGTATATCTCAATAATGAACCTTCAAAAATATTAATACGTAAATTTTAGAAGAGGCAAATCAAGGATAAGATTATTTTTCAATTTCTTGCGCTGTATGGTGCGTTGTCTGAAAAGGCTCAAAAATATTTTTTCATAACTTTAAACAAAAATATATTGTGAAAATCATGCGAGAAATACAAATATAAAAATGTACGATAATGACGAAATGTACGAATAAAATACTGATTTCTAACACCCCCCGCGCCCTAGTCAGGGTCAACATGTCACTACTATATTGTTAGCAATGTTCTCTTACAATGATATTAAATATACCTACGCTCGTAGTGGTACTCTTGCTGAGTCAAACAAGATGCCAATTTATTAAAGGTAACAGTGATAAACTCGTCTCCTTTAGTAGAATCGCACATCTTCACAAATGTTATGAATATGGGCAAATATCCGTACGAAGGGCAAATATCCGGGCTTTCGCTGTTTTACCCATCACTTCACAAATATACAGTATGTGGGTACGTTCGTGATTTTTTCAAAAACTGCTTTGATTTGATTGTTCTTTTACCCGTAAGTATCTTTATAATTATGAATTGGTTTAAGTGTTTAAAATGTTATAGTATTACTCTTTTTAATATCTATGGTTTTAAAATTGGTAAAGGTGCGCTTCTTATTCGGTGGGTATTTAAAGCCGGTTTAATTTTTATTGTTAAAAGGTTTTAAATGGCGTCGACACTAAAAGCTAGATCAAATATGATGTATTTCAAGCATGAAAGAGACGAATAATTGTGATGATATAAATCTAACTCGTCACGAGTTTGAAAGAGCTGAGGAGACTATATCTTCAGAAACGTACGTGTGATTTCGCACACATACATACCGTATTTTAAAATATTGCGTTTCCTGGAAGTTTATCTTTATTATTTAAATCTTAATCTATTGAACGCCAAGGTAATCACCGTGTATTAGTTGCGGGACGGAAAGTTGTTCTACCAAAAAAAAAGTTTTTACGCGACCAAAGCGGCAACACTTAGTATTAAATAAAGGCTTAAAAGGAATATTTTGGCTCAAATGAAACAATCTATATATTTAAAAATTAAAAGTTAATAGTGAACTTAGACTGCATGCCAATAGATTACATATATTATTGATCATTGAATAAATTGAATACAATAAGATCATAACGCCAAAATTCATAAGATGATATCTCAATAACTCCACTACCAAGCGAAAGTATGAACTTACAGAGGTACATATGGCCCTTTCCAAATCCTGTTACTCTCTTTGTAGGACCTGACTTTATACCGGACGACAGATTTATAGGGTACAGTTGACCAATTTCTAGATTTCTTCAGTAATAACAAATCTGACAAAACTCCGTTATTGGTGCCGCTGTCGTTTATGTCTTCAAATGTATAAGCTAGAATTTTGCTTGTAGGTATATTTTTGGTAAAATGTTTCTAACATTTTATAAAATTTGACTTGTAGATAAACCGCATTAGTATCAGCATGATTTCGCTTACGTGAATTTCAATATATAACAAAATGTTAGCTAAGATTTTTTTTAACAACTTGAAGACTCTAAGTTGAAAACCATTTGCCCCATATTTTTTCCCGTATTGTTGAGTGTATTATTATTGTGCTAATACAAGTCGATCATATACTCACTGACCTACAAAAATATTTCAGCTACAGCACAGCTTCTTGGGACCACAGCGTAAGTATTCATGCCTCGTTGAGTATTTAGAAGGCTAAACTACTGTACAATAAAACTTTCATCACAGCTAAATTATTCACGCATCGTTGATTAGTTAGAAGGCTAAGCTAGCTTACAATAAAAGTTTCATTAAACAAATCTTGTTTATTTTATGTTTTATGTGTTTTATTTCATCCCAAATTGATAAACAGGAAAATAGGAAGACAAAATGGTAAAAACGGTTGTTTTGTACGTGTTAAGTGTAGAATGTTCAGATAAATCACTTTTCATGAAAAGTGTTCCGCCTACAGAAAATATTTCTTTATGATTTCTCTCGGAAAGAAATATTTTCTGTAGGCGGAACACGAAGAGCGGAATTGGAAAAAACAATTTTTTCAAGATCGAAGCGCACTCATATAATGACAGCATCAAGTCATCAAGTGTATTTCATCACAGAGAGTCTATTTAAATCAACATCATTTTCTACATTATGAGTTCATTTGGGTCACGTCATTGATATTGAAATCGCACATGCAAACGGCAATGAGTTAGTGTGGAACAAATAGGACTCAAATTTGAACTATAGAGCATAAAAATAATGCTAAGCTATTGGTGGGTTATCAAGGGTGTTTTACAATGAGAGTTGCATTTGAAATAATCTACGGTGGATGCAGAAATTAATTGTAAATGGGAAGCGTCAATCCACTTCCTACATTAAACACATATGCAAACGGCAATGACTTAGTATGGGACGCACAGGAATATCAGTATCCACACTTAAACTGTATACCAGAAAGCTAATGTCGAGCGCTGATGGAATACTAAAGATGTTATGCACTGAGAGTGGCTTTTGGAGTGATTTCCGAAGAACTCACAAATTAATTGTTAGCAATTATGTAGATCGGTTAGCAAAAAAAATAAATAACCAATAGGACCAAAATTATTTTTCCTAGAAAAGAATTTAAATAATATTTTATTTGTGTCGTTATCTTAAAAAAAAATAATAAGTTGACAAATGTTACAGAATGTTTGAAACAAACTTTTTCTTGCTATTAAGGCTGGCATAAATTAGGACTTTGCATAACTTTGGCATATAAACCACATCAAATTATGTTCATTTATATCATAGTCGTAAAAATATAAGCTTAATTATTAATTACTAATATCTTAAAAATCTTCTTTAGTAACTTATTGATTTTATTTTATTTTTATTAATGTTTAATTACTGCTCACATCCGATTCAAACTATCTATGAACTCCTTGACTTTCAATTTTGATAAACGGTGTTATATGGATTATGGATAAGATATGGATTTATAAATATTACAAGGTCTACAGCCTTCTAAGTTCTAAGTGATACGCTAAAGAGATGTTTGCGATATTATATTTTTATAATTTAAAAAAAAATAATTCTAATTTATCATCACGCCAAGTTACACCTAAATGAGTTATGCGGCGATGATGTAAAAACGGACCAACATTCGCGTCCGGCAATTAATGAGGGTCAGTCTTTAGTCTTTAGTACTATATACGATTTTTTTACACAGTATTAAACTGAATATTCCTGTATGTACCATATTTTTGCTATATCCACTATTAGATAAATTTATATATTTACTTGGGGAAATCTAACTTTAAACGAAATTTAATATTAACAGTACTATATATCAATTATTATCTAATTATTTACAATAATAAGCCAAACAAGTAAACAAAAAAAATATCAACAATATTTTATAAGGGAGTTACCAGGGTAATAAAAAATTTTTTAATTTATAACAAATACGTTTCGCATCGTTACACAGTCTGAATTTAACTAGAAATCTATGGGTCTCATAAAAAATATTTTTGCTAGCTCTCGATTTTCTAAAAATTTATAATAAATTATAAAAGCTTTAACTTTAACCATGCGCTTGGTGCTCACGGTTTAAAAAACTGTCTGTAAAATTAATAATTTATTTCAGAGGTCGCAGTATTTTGTCATTACTCAGATAGTTTAAAATTTTGAGAAACTCACTCAAGCCTTAGACGCATCGCTATTTAAATGAAAACGTGAAATAAACATTTCTGAAGTGGTAGGAAAGTTTGCTTATCGTGACGAAGTTTTATAGACCTTGCTGTGGCGCGATATGTGTTTAAATTCGTCTCAACGAGATGGACCGAGTCGAGTGAGGTAGGCAACTTCTGGAGAGAGATTGTGCGAACTAGATAAGGCGATATACGGTAGCGCGTCAAATTTATAAGTTATCGTAATGTGCCAGGATTTGATATATTTTAGGGATCATGGTTGAAAAAATATTATTTTTCGACATAAGTTTTACAGCACTTACGAAACAACTCACCTCGACCTGGGTCACAGGGTGACACACTTTTTTTATTTTGATCGCCTTAATTGACTTCTTTACCCGCACGTTTTATCACTCTTTCCTTTTCCATGTTTCCCAATATTTTTCAGTTACTATCAGTTATTATTAGATTACGAAATCGATTAGAGTTCTATATAAATATACTTCCTTAAGACTCAAAAATCGTTTAATATATTATCAAATCATAGTCGGTATATTTAACTTCCTTCAACGCGTCATTCTGTTTTATCTTCTAATATAAACAGTGTTTGTTCTCTGGATTTCATGAAGTAGCTCACTTGTGCTGGAACACTTCAAAAAGTTCCGAAGATGTCACACCTAAATCCACTAACTTAATTATGTTAAAAATATCATACTATCTCGATAGTATGCAAAAATATCATGCTATCTCGGTAACTACAAAAAGCACTAATGGGTTCATAACGAAAAAATATTTTTCCAGATTTGATATATACAGATATTTAAAGAATTAATGCAACAGACAGGTGAAACTTGAAATTGTTTTCATATTTTTTTAAATAAACTCATATCTGTAAAGCATTTCATATTTTTTAACAAAAAATATTTGAGGAATTTCAGTATTTTTTCTAGTCCTGTTTACTTAAGACAAGAAATTACCATATAAATAACTGTCATATTATTCCTCCGTCGTAAATATGTTTAGAGATCCCTGAGTATATATATATATATATATATATATATATATATATATATATATATATATATATCATAGTAATATAACGATGATTCAAAATCTCATAGTTTGTTTTTAAGAATTTACAATATATATACGCCTGTGAAAAATTTGCATATTACGCAAAGCAACCCCCTAAGTAAGGAACCTTAGGGGGAAGGAACCGTAGTCCGAGTTTTATCCATAATTAACGTAATATTTTCTATTTTATATAATTTCGAGGAAAAAAACATATTACAATGCAAAACGAAATAATTGTTTTTAGACGGCATGGAGAAAATTGCAATCGGTCGTACGCCAGTTACTATTCAGATGTAGACAGTATTTTGGATACCGTCGTTATTTGATATTAAAATAATTAAACACATGTTTCAAAGGTTAACCAAAAATATCAACACAATCGCATTTAAGTGGTCAACAGAAAAAGAAATGTCATTTATAATCTGGGTGATATTAACGTCGGAATCACTATGGTCAAATCAAGGCCTCGCCCTTGACTTAACTTAACTTTGAGCCGCTAGGCGGCGAATGATTACACCATCATATGAAGTATAGCAATTCGTGAGCATCACCAAGGGCTATTAGGATATTTATACACGACCAAAATGATTTAGATTTAATAAATTCCTTCTAAATGTTGGTTGTGGAAACTTATTTTCTTGTGTTGTACCAAAAAATTATGTTACCCTGCGTTTATATTTATATAATCAAATATAATAAATACAGTTTTTCTTCTAAGAATAGGATTTCAGTATTCTGTTGTGTAGACGGAAACAAGTTAGCCAAAAAAATATATATTTTTAACCAACTTCAAAAAAGGAGGAGCTTCTCAAATCCTCGGATTTTTTTTTGTATGTTCAACGATAATTCTTTAGTAAGTGGACGGATTTCAATGATTCTTTTTTATATAAAAGAGGGTACTTTAGAGGTGATCCCATATAACTATGATGATGAAATAAAAAAATTAACGATGAAACTCTGAAACGAATGGCGGTAAATCAATTATGATTCAAGATATTTGGTACGGTTAGTTATTATTTTGCAAAGTAACTACACCATTTATCAGGTTACGGTTTTATGACAACTTTTGGAGATAAACAATGGAACTCGGTAACGGATGTTAGTAAATCAACCGTAATTAAAGATATTTGCAACTAGTAGTAGTTGTTACCGTGCTAACAGGAGCATTCTGCTGGGCGGCGCTAGCAGTACTGTGTTACACTAATGAACTATTATATAATTGCGAATTTTCCTTGTATAGAGTAAATAAATTTGTGAAATATATGGAAGTAAATTGCCGGAGGCGATGAGAAGTTGTGTGAAGTGGCTCGTTGCCAAGGAGGTATCGCTCGAGGGAAGAATGTTAATAAGATCTCTGGATGAATAGAGAAGGGAGGTAAAATAACACGAAGGCCAACCGAAGTTTGCTGTCGAAAGTTTAATTTTAAAATTAACATTAAATTTTGATATAATTTTAATATCGTTTTGGACGTAAGTAAATAAATGGCTGATTTCTTGAAAGATGATTGGAATGTTGAGCACTTCTGCTGTTGCTAAGTTTTTTAATTGATTCGTCACATCAAAAATAAAAATAATTCATAATAAAAAATTATCGAAATTGTAAAAAAGGACCTCTTCTCATCGATTCTTCCTACCCTAGAAAGGGCCTCAAAATTTACATGTAATTTAAATGTAAATATGTTCTACTAAATAGTGCCAGTGGTACAAAAATAAAACATAAATATAAAAGGATATAAAAGCGTAAGTGATTCTAATATAATATTAGAGGAAGGCGTGTTTCGGTGAGGTATACGAGTACTGACATGTATGTATACTCTGAATAAAATGAAGTTATTGTATTTGGTCTCCTCTATGATTGTTGCAACCTTTAATAGAAACTTGGGAAATCAACTAAATCATTCAATATAATTTATAAGTGTTTAAGAACGTAAAATCATTCTTTACGAAAAGTAAGTCGATAATATAATAGTCCATTAGTGAAACACAGTACTGCTAGCGCCACCCAAAAGATAGCTCCTATTAGCACGGTACGTACCGAGACCTCAAGGGCGGATTACTGAACGTAGTCCAATGAAATAATACAAAGGTGTATCACTCCACCTTTTATAATTAATTCGAATAGCATTTTTGAAACGATGACCAGTTGACGTCTTGTGAACGATACGTTTTTATTTGCTTAGGTCCGTTGAAATAAATTGTATTTTTATTATTTTAAGGACATGTTTTATTTCGTATCAGCTATTTTTCAGGATTTAAAATACAAGTTACGTTAGGAAATGAATCGATATTTTTTATAATTAAAATACAAGTAATTAAAATATCCACATCATATATAATAGTTAGTTACCAGAGAACTTAACAATAGCATATAAAGCTAAACCAAGGTAATACTGGGTAGACTCTAAATTCCCTGTAATCAAAAGGTTACAAGACAGAAATACTTAAATATTAACTTCGTACTCTTTTGTCGAAGGAATATACTATTAAATTGGTAGGAATATATTGAGCGTTATAATTACAATTTCTTTTTAAATCATAGTCCATTGTTAATTACTCTTGCGCACAGTAAGCACCCTTGTAATCTATAACCCATCACCAACATGCAAGTAAAGCGTGGATTCCTTCTGCGTAAAAACTTCGGGGTTGTTATTCAAAAAGTTTTGGAGTCAGTATCGTTTTTTTGTGTGAGCATAACTATTGGCGCTTTCGCGTATGGTTTGTGTACAGAATTCACTTTTCATCTCTAGTTACCAATTGGTCAAGGCAGTGTTGGATGCATCACAACGAAAGAAGATTCATACATATATTAACACATTTGTCTAACTGAGCGGTGGTGAGGGTAGGTGGTATCCACATCCCCACCTTATCCTGCTTGACCCAATGATGCAAGCATTCCATTACATGACTTCAACTGAGATTTGCTAGGCAACTTGAAGTAAGGCGGGGATCTCTTTCAATTAATGCTTTAAAAAGTCTATATTGTTTTCCACTGGTCGTCCGCTGCGGGGAAAATCTTTTAAAACATAACTCCCATGTCTGAACCTTTACAACCAATGTCGTGCAGTTACATTAGAGGTCGCATCTTTACCTTCTGCATTACGTTTATTTCGAGCATCTATAATCCATAATATATCTGCTGAGTAATCTAAAAGAAAATCGTATAAAATACAATGTCGCATATGCTCTCTTGTCGCTTCCGTGTTCTTATAAATACTGAAGCGGTCTGTACCAGTTGATACATATTTATATAGTTTACATTGTTACACTCTAGATAGTTTTATCACTGTCTAAAAAAAATGCTCATTACTTTCTTACAAAGTCAATATTTGCTTTATTGTCGATACTAAAGGAAGACATTCTAACCACTCCCAAATATTAAAAAATTACAAGTAATAAAACCAAATCATTTTCCAAAAAATCACGATATTTTTAAGCCTGTGAAAACATATCAGATTACATATTTTCGTAGTGAAATAAAACAAATCACATAAATATTTGCAAATAATTCAATGGAAACATTACATGCCCTAAAAAATTTTAATATTTTATTTACGTGTCTATGGAACACTCATAGTTCGAGTTCTACTTGTTCTTGATAGATTTATTATATCAATTTTGAATTATACAAAAATACTTAGTAAATACCAATAAAGTTTTCATGATAAGAATTTCAAAAAATAACTAATCAATATATATATATATATATATACATATATATATATATATATATATATATATATATATATATATATATGTGTGTGTGTGTGTGTGTGTGTGTGTGTGTGTGTATGTGTGTGTGTGTGTATATGTGTGCATGTATATTATAACGACATAATAAAAAAAAGAAATAATCAGTAAGTTTAATTTCTGAAAATCACGAGAAATTATTTTCTTTGTCATCCACTCTTTGCATTATTTTTTTTGATTCAACCAATGCTAAACACAAAAATATTAACTATTCCATTCCAAATTAATCAAACTAATATGTTTCTAGAAATCAGTCACGAAAATAAAATCACGAGCACAAACTATATTGTCATTTATAAATTATTTATATTTCAAACAGTACATTTTTTACTTATTTCATCCTATAAATTATTACTATTTTTATTTTCGAATATATCATTTTCTTTTTATTTTTTCGAACCAAAAACATCCGAACGAGACCACGTCGGTTCTATCATTAGCAGTGGAAAACTAATTTTACAATAAATTACGCGCCTAGTAATTGTTTATGGAATATGTTCAAGAATTTTTCGTCAAGGAACGGAAGAAAATCCTTTGTCGACCATAATGGTTGGTTGGTTTATATATCTCTTTATTAATTATCAATTCTTCAACCTCGTTTTTTTAAAATAATCTTATTGACATTAGTGTTACTATACTTTGTGCATGTTTTTATAGTATTTAAAATAATTTAATTCATTAAATTGTTTTGACGGTAACTTTTTATCACTTCTCTGTGGAATAAAATTAATTTGAAATTTCGACAATTCTTCTCTTTGTTTTTATCTCATTGACACAAATAGAACGACAAAGAACAAAACAGGTAATTATACTTTTCGCTCTCCCCTAAACTACACCCTCATGGCATTCATATAAATAATTATTAATGACGTCACCGATAAGTTCATCGTGCGATGGTGAAACGGTTGTATGTAAGAATATGATTGACTCAAAATGTACTCATTAGACATTAGTTAAATAAATGGTAACACCTAATGAACCATACCGTGTTTACTCTTCTGGTGTTGTCACAAAGAAAATTATGCATTCCCTTAATGGAATTGTTATATTTTACTTAGTAGAATTTTTATAATTGTGACGTTACTGTTTTGTGTACCAACTATAGTCATAAACAAATAAATCAAGAACCTATAAAATTTAAGCTTTTATTTCTCCAAATTTGTTTTATGCCAGTTATTTCGAGAGATTAGAAAGTTTCTAGTCTAGAATGCTTATCAATTTTGATGTCGCTTTACCTCGCAATTTATCAGAGGTTGCCAAATCCAAGAAATCGTTTTGTCTAGTAGGGCTTAAACGCTCCCTAATGCCGCTTAACGGAATACTAAGCGAATAATTTATAAAGCGTGTTGGACCGATTCTGTAGTCCCCTTTGAAGCAATAATTTTGTACCTATTCATTAATAACTTATAAGTAAATTTTATATTGTTATATTATGTAAAAATATATTTTTATGTTGATTTCACATCTTTATATACACCGATTAACATAATGTAGTCGGCAGTAAAGGAATTGTCACATTTATACACTGGGGTACTGGCCGCTGTGTCGTTTCATTCCGTGCACTCTATTCGAAACATTGTGATGTATCACATTCCTCGTGTATATTTGAACGTTCCTTATATTCATTTCATGTTAGTCGTCTCCTCATGACTAAATGAAGTATCCATTTGAAGGTGCCGATTCACAGGATTTTATTGTTACTTTCCATTGGTTTCGGTCTTAGGCATGCCTTATGGCGTCGTTGAAACACGTGCCGAATAACTTTCGTACACCAGGTACAAAAGTTATTCGGTTATATTTAACCAGCCAGAAAATGGCCTATTTGTCTATTTTTCACTATTTTGGTAACTATAAATAGCTTTTCTAGACCGTTCTCTTTGCGTCGAGCTTGTGGCAAACGAATGCAAATATTCCTTTTAGGCAAATGATGGGCAGCTTGTTTTTACTTTTAAGTCTTGAAGTATAGACAAATTAAGTAGTTTAATAATCCCGCGTATCTGTAGCATTGTACAATACATTTCAAACGCATCGGTCTCTTGTAGCTTTTTTATACTATATATCTTGACTCCATACAGAAAAAACTAAAATACCAGGATTGTTACGAGTCATACGTTGGTATTTCTAGAGATATTTCTATATCGCCATACCTTTGTTAAGTAAGTCATGCTGGATTTAGACATTTGTATTCTTCTAAATATATCCTATACACGTTTTTTTCTTGATCATTCAATTCGAATGCAAGATACACAAACTGGTACACTTTTTCGAAATCTTGAATGATATGTGAATATTTGAGCTAAGAACATATTTTCCCCGTTTGACGAATTTTTAATTTGATTGACAAATCAGTAAATTTACAAATACTGAGAGAAATTATTCCTAATTACGTGATCCTAATTTCCTAATCAATATTATAAATTTTAAAATAAACTTTTTTGTTTGTATGTCTGCTTTTACACCACAACTACTCAACCAATCTTCATAAAATTTATGCAGTCAGTATTTTTGAGAAAAATACAGCCAATTTTTATCCCGAAATGGTATAACTTTTTGACAATTAAAGCTTCATTCCCCACACTTGTTAACAAAATATATTAATTGCAAAACTTTCAACAGAATTCATTCTCTAACCTAATCTACAACAAACATTGCCTCTGTTAAATCTTCTTCTTACTACATTCGCTCACTATACATAAAGATTTTGTACTATTTGAATCTTGCCACACATGGCTTAAACAAATTAGAATATCTTCAAAATCTACTCAGGCTTTCTTTGACGTCTCGTTCTGTTGTCACCCTCAGCAATACACGTTTTTGATTAAGATACGTGACCGACGCTATCTACAAATACTGTGTCTTCTCTCTGTAATGGGTACTCGTTGCTTGAATTACCTTAAGTCCAAAGTCTCAGTCTTATGTATTCATTATCTTTAGCTTTTCTTTGAAAATACCCTTACTCTACTTGTTATTAAATGTAAAAACTCGTCCTATGAACACACCGGGAACTAAACTGTAGCATAGGTCAGCCATCTGGAACGCGTCGCCAATTCACGTGTAATAAATTCGTCTGATGAAGCTTTTCCTCTCGTGAATTCTTGCTTAGTTTTTCATTCAAATAATATTACAGTCCTTTGTTCTTATCTACAATATGCAGTTTGCACATTCTATTTTATGTACTATTAATTAAAATATGTTTAAAGTAGCAAAATAGGAATATTTTCTCTATATTTTCATCATGTCCGTCCGTCAGTCGGTCATACTCTTGTAGAGTTTTTAGTTTTATGTAAATGAAATTTATGCGCTTCACATAAAGATCTTGATCACCGTGTTTGCTACATAATACATTGAAAAAAAGTGTTAATCTACCTCCCTGTACGTAAAATGTCAGCAAAACAAAATTGTTCGCACATTTCAATAAATTGGGCCACATTGAAAAGGTAAAAAAAATGAAACTGAGGTTTCGTTGACCATTTTTCATCTTCATATCCCATTTATGAAATATTAAGATTCAAAATGGCGTGTAGTATGTCCACCCTTCTCTAATATTCTATGGCTTATTAAAAATGGGAAAACAGTCTAGAAGCTAACATTCGATTAGAATTTTCAAATGAAATTGTTAAAATTGCATCGGCTATTTGAGATATATATAACTACGGAACTCCACATTGATTTTGCTTTCGATTGACGCACAGTTTTAACTTTCGAATAACAAGACAAGTAAATTGTATTTATATGTGTGTAAAATTGTATTGGGTAGAAATCCGAATTCAAATTTTCAAGGAAAATCGATTACATTACATTAATAAAGCCTAAGTATGATTTTATTGAGTATATGAGTATGTGAGTACGGTGTGTGTGTATGTATTTGTTGTTGTTTTTGCTTACGTATACTTCTGCCTGCACCTGTACCTGCAATTGCATACGTGTGCATACGCATATATGTAAGCGTGTTTCTATGCCTATATCTGTACCCGTGCCTATGCTTGCATATACATTCGTGTACGTGTGTTATGCGTATGGATGTGCTATGCGTGTAGAGGGCATATGCGTGTGCGTGAACGTGTGCTTGTAAGCACAAGGCTATGCCTGCACTTGTGTGTATTTGCGTGCACGGTAGCATGCACGATGATCCTATGCTTAAAGCGATAAACCGATCTCGGTGGCACTTGTATTATGGAAGTTTTTAGTGAAAATTATAAATGAAAAACCAATACTGAATATTTGGGTTCAAAACAACTGGCAAATTAGATCCTTTTACATGATTATTGATATTAAAACATAACTTGTATTGACTGAAGTGAGAAATGGGTTACCTACGATAATCACATAACTAAATGACAACGGCATGGTGTCAAGCAAACGCACTTAAACTTGAACAGTATACCAGAAATATAATGCTGAGCTGCTGGTAAAATAACAACGGCCCTTTTCATTGGGAGTTGATGTTGCAGTGACTTACGGTAATGGTAGCGATTGACTCTTAACAATTTGTTTGTCTGCGAATCTAAGTAGTTAACAGGACTGTGTTTATTTTCTCCAAGATAATGCTAGACCTCATACCCAAAATACAAATGTCAAAAGTTTAAATGGAAATTACATGTTTTCTGTTGACGGAGTTCTACTGGCACATCCCCATTATTCATTCAACATTAAACCAGCTGTTTAGCTCGTTCAAAGCTCTGAGCAAGCATTTACAGATAAAACTTTGACATTGTGAAGAATCTTCCAAAAGATCTCACTTTTTTAATTAAATTCACCAAACTTTTACACTGATGGTATACTCTCATCGTCTACTGAATGGCGGTAAATTATATATTGTTTGCCATAAAGTTACTTTGTAAATTGTCGAAAAAGGAACGACGGCGTTTAGATTTTAATTTTTTTAGGAAGGATAAATCATAGTTTTTAGCTAAATAAATATTGTCTAGTTATAATTAGGCAACTATTCTTATACGCATTCACTCACCAGGTAAAATTGCAGATTGCTTAAGACATGTATTGATATAGTGATATCTATCGCAGTAATGTACTATAAATAAAGTGATTAAGCTGCATCGTCCCCACTTGTTGTTCTTAAAAAGTCAGAGTTAAGTGATAAGAGTTACTAAACTATTACAGCTGAAATAAGTTTGGGTTTTTCCTGACTTTGGTACATAAAATCAAATTAAATAATGTCTTAACAAAAATATATTGCTTGTTTCTCAGATTGTCAACGTATTGAAAATGATTTTACTGATGACTAATTTATTTTATGTTTTTAAAGTAATATTTTATTACTATTTACATTAGAATATAGCCATTTAAGAACTGTTTAAATTCTACTTTCTATAAATATCATTATTAAAGCAAAGAAATATAAATTCCCAAACATAAACTATGTGTAACATCATTTGCTTTTAAGTAAGAAACTGAAGAAACTTTCGTAATGTTAAATTTTTAATTTAACGTTCCTTCAACTTAAATTATACAGCAATGATGGGACAGCAAACTGAACATTTATGTCCATCGTTCGTTAGCAGCATATACTATATTTTTGCTAATAGTTAAGAATATTAGTCTAATAGTTAAGAATATTAATCCAAATAATTACATACTACAGCTTATTAACTATTACAGCTTTTGTCTAATAGTTAAGAATATTAATCCAAATAATTACACAAGAAAATTAAGACAACTATCAACAATGTAATTTTGAAACGAAATTCAATTATATTAATATAACCTTAATTGAAAACAAAAGCGTTTCGCGTTATTGGACCGTTTCAATTAGACGAAGTAGTCTGACTAGAACAAATTACTTTTGATAGCAATCTGTTTTGAACAAATTACTTTTGATAGCAAATTGTGAGAATTTTAACTTTGTAGTCAAGTGCCCACTTAATAAAATCATCGTTTAAAAAAGTATCTAGAATTATAATAATTTATATTACGAAACGTAGTACTTCGTCGTTATTACAACTTTTAAATTATAAAAAACGTACTCAAGTTCTAGACGCGTCACTATTTAAATGAAAAGATAACAAAAAAAATTGTAAAGTGATTGAAAAGGTCACTTATCATGGCGAAGGTTCACCAAGAGTCTATTGTGTCGCGATATATGATATATGTTTTTTTATTCATTAAAACGAAAAGAAATGATGGATGGATCTTCAGAAGTAAACTACCTCACTAAGAGTCGAGTGAGGTAGTTTAATTCTGGAGAGATTGAACGGACTAGATACACATTAACATGTGGACGAACGGAACGGTGCCACCGTTCCGTTCGTCCAGTTATTTCATGGCTTATGGAAACGTGCCAAGATAAGAATTATTATTATAGTTAAAATACCTTTCGGTATAAATTTCACAGCAGTTACGAAACGACTCACGGCTCATAATAGTAGCCCTCCTTTTTATTTTTATCGCTTTATTTGACTTTTTACCTTCATTTTCTGCCCCTATTTCCATAATTAATTACTACCACTTACTACCAGATTAATAAATCGAGTGGAATTCCATATGAAAAATACTACCTCGGTGTTGAATAACACTCTTAAGTTACATAAATCCATAACCGGCATATTGAACTTCCTTCAGCGTATCATTTTATCTGTCTTCTGATGTAAATTATATTTGTTTTCTGCAATCGAGGAAGTAGCTTACTTATGTTTAAACCACTCCTATATACTTCGTGAATATATTACATGTAACTCCAATGCATCTTTAATTGTATCGTAATAACTGGATAGTATTCGTAGTTATGAAAAGTAGTAATAAGTCTATAAACAAAATTATTTTATCAAAATATGAACAATTTAATTTTAAAACAGTTCTCATATTTATTTTAAACGAAATCGTAACCATGAAGTATTTCAAACTTTTTTGCATTGAATGTGTTTGGTGATTAATTCAATATTTTTTTCTTAAATTCTATTTAAATAATACTAAATTAATTGCAATGTAAACTGCAAACAACTAACTTTCATCATTTTTTAGTATAGAGGTACGACCTAAAACGGAAAAAATCGAACCTTTGCAGGATCACTCACTTATCCATCTGTCTGTATATTACTCTCTCGCGGTAATTTTTATTAAAAAACTGTTTGACGTAGAAACTTAAAATTTTGCAAAATGTTAAAATATATTATAGGAAACAAATGAGACTGAATTTTTTTTCCAGTTTCAGTGGTATTGTTTTAAAAGGCTCAATTGTTTTCCCAACTTTAAATAAAATTGTATCATGAAAAATGTGCTATTAATACAAATGAAGGGCATGAGCAAAATTACAAAATAAAATATCGGTTATCCACACCACAACTACCTAGTCAGGGTTAACACGTTATTTTATGCACATGCTATATATAACAGTGATATGAAATATATTTGGTGGGGCGCTGTTACCGAGTCAAACAAGATTCCAATTTATTAAAAGTGACAGTGATAAACTCCTTTCATTTATTGGTATCGCCTACCTTCATAAATGTCACACGTATCTGTATATATCCCGTAATAGGTTCCCATCACATACATTATTTATATTTGAATTTAGACTACGTTTAGAACATAATGTTACCACAAAGTGTTGCCAAGTGGCAATAATAACTTATTATTTAATATTTTATATATATAAGAATCTAAGTTTAAAAAACCATAGCTCAACTACGAGAAACTCTGGTAAATATAACGTCATCTAGGTACCAGTATTACAAAAAGGTTGTAAACATGCGAGCACAGTGAGTTACATAGTGTTGTAAATAGAGTCTTCTCCATAACACAACGCAAAAATTTTTTAATTTAATAATAAATTTTATAAGTAAAATATATCTTTTGAGGGTTTCTAAGAACAGAAATAAAATAAAAAACCATGAAATTAAGTGAAAAAAAAAATTAATAGGAAGTAGGAGAGAGAAATAATAAAATTGTCCATTTTCATATGTTAGGAAAATGTCTTATTCTGTCTTCTGAGAAGGAAATGTCTTTTATTCAGTATTTTGTGTGAACCCCAAATATTAAACCTGGTATCAATTTGTTTCACACCAATTATAATATAATAAATGTAGCATAGAAACGTGCCGAAATTCTTTATTAAACACGAAGCCAAACCAATTGAGTGAGTCACAAAACAAATATTTTTGGTATTTCTCAATTAACAAATTTCATCCAAATTAATCTAATAATTTAGGCGCCAGACCATGAAATGCATACAAATACACGGATACAAGCGCACACACTAATAACATTTTTATTTTCTTTTTATTAATATATTATAATCGATTTCAACTCTTTAAACTAACTTTAAACAATACTTTTTAAACTGACTAAATGTACTGTTTTAAATACCAATAAGTTGTACACATTATTAGTCATTGCATAAATTCAGTGCAAATATCTTTTTCAAGATCGTAAGGCCAAAATTCACAAGACCCTATGTCGATAACTGCACTAGCGGGCGAACGTTTGAACTCAGATATGTACATAAATATAATATAACTGTTAATGGTATACACTTTCATACTTGCTTATGTCCGACATTTTCCAAATCCTTTTACTATCCTTCGCTCTTACCACTTGATCTAGGATCTGACCTGGCACTGGACGACAGGTTTATATGAGATGTTTGAATGGTTTTTAGACTTCTCAATGACAATAAAACACTCCGTGATTAGTGTTATTATCATTAATGTCTTCAAGTATACAGACAAAGGTTTTATATGTAGGTTTGTTTTCGGTAACAAGTTAAAGACTCGTAACATTGCAGAAGAGCTGTAAACATTTTCTCCATAATTTTCCAGTCTTATCAAGTGTGTTATAATTGTGCTAATGCAAGTCAGTCATATACTTACTGACCTCTAAAAATTTTAGATCTACACCGCGTCTTCTTGGCACAATAGCGTATTCATACCTCATTGAATATTTGGAAGCCTAAACTACCGTACAATAAAACTTTCATTGAATAAGCTTTTCTTCTCTTATGTTTTTATATGGCACAACAAACAAATAAATTGATAAACAAGAAAATAGGCGGAAAAATATAATAACTGTTGTTTTATATGTATTCAGTGTAATAAGCAGAGAGTAGCCGCTTTTTATGAAAAATATTCAGTCTGCATATACAATTTCCCTGCAGATTCGAATCTCCTGATCTTCTGAGATTACTAACTTTGACCAATAGCTCCGTTTGTGTGAAAAAGGGAAAAATCGTGACCTAATTCAGGAAAAATATTGTTAGTATGAAGACATCAAATAAACATATGTACCTACACATTGACATTCTAATCTTTAACAAGGTGATATTTTTAATTCTCGACACAATATTAATTAATTTGATTCCTTGAAAAATTTTATGTTCATCTTCATGGCAAGAGTCACAATTTACGAAAGTTGCTTAATTCGTTCAGTAATAATGCATACCTTCGTATTTATAATATTTTAATTTGGATATACAGTGTTGTTGAATTGGTATAGCAAACTGTCCTCTTTGGGTTCCTGAGAACAAAATAAAATAATTAGAAATAATATTTTATTCGTGTTTTATCCCTTTCTCAAGATACACTATTTCAATGTTAATGCAAGGTATAAACGTCTTCCGGTATACGCACACCGAACGCTGCGCAAATTATCAAAGCGATATACAAAGCGACGATTGTACTGCTGGATTCATTGTTTTCTTAAATTATTTTTCATGGAGGCTCTGTTCAAGGTAAACAAATATTTAAATGTAATTATAACTGAGAAAATGTTGGAAGTGAAAAGTTTTATTACTGATTTTCTGTAAAAAAATGACATATTATTTTCATCTTATATTTTTGATAGGAATTCAAACAAAATCTTGCTGTATAGATGACACCAATTTTTGTAGAAAATGTTCGTTAATGACAGATCGTTTTCACAAAAACGGGATATTAAAGTAGTTTTATCTTATTTTCTTTATCGCATTTTCTAGTACATTTAAATATATTATGCCCGAAGCAAAGTAATGCAGAAATTGGGATGATTGTGTTATGTATTCATCTAAACACGAATAATAAATACATTTTTTTGCAAGTACATTTCAATAACTTTTAACATTAACCAACCCAATCTTAATTTCTATTAAAAGATATGTGAATACGTCCGCATGACACGTATAAAATTATGTATTATCATTTTTACATATCCAGAGGAATCCCTGAGCAAGTTTTAATTTAGTGGAGGAGCATTAAACAAGGACAGGTAACATAACTGTTTGGAAATAAATAATATTTAGGAATTGTTAATATTTTATTAGGAAGATAATCCACAATTAAATGAAACTACGGGATGTAGTATTATTTCCACTATCTTTAATTTCTTTACCACGACCTAGGTTCCGTTATATTACAACATCTTCAGGTGGGATATTAGCAAAGAACTTCTATTGATGATCTATTGATGATGATTATTGATATTAGCAAGAATCTTTGCTAATATCCCACCTGAAGATGTTGTAATACAACGAAACCTAGGTAGTGGTAAAGAAATTAAAGATAGTAGAAATAATACTACATCACGTAGTTTCATTTAATTGTGAATAATGAATTTCTACAAAATTAACGCCAAATATATTCAATATAGGAAGATAATTTAAATACAATCCTAATTATGAAATTTTCGATAGTATACTTATAAACATAGTCGACGTGGCCAAGTATTATTAACACTCAAATTGCGACTAAGTGAAAGTGGTTTCACAAATCAGTAAAAATATAGTCAATATTTTAAATTTTGAAAAAAATTTTTAAAAAATACACGATATAAAAATGCACAAAAATCATCTAGATGAAAATTCAACAAAGTAAATAGTTCATCCATTCCAATCGCTTTTAACCAACAAAATTGTAAAAGTACGTGTCACTGCTTAAATTTTCTTGACTATTTACTATTTAACGCACAGACTGTTTTAAGAGTCTAGTAAGATCCAAAGGAAACAACTTAATGAAATATCTACTAAAAAAGTAGGTTCCTTTTCTCTATTCAATCGCAATAATAACTCGGAAGTTTTTACAAATCAAAATTGTTTAATGACTCCCAAATGTATTTTAAAATAGTGTGTTATGTTTATTTGGTGAATAAAAATTAACATACAGCTCTCTATGCGTCAAAAATTACCAATACCCCTCCATAAACACCCCACTTTTTAATTAAGCTCTTGTAATTAAATATTGTGAAAGCGGCGGGGAAATATATCAGTCAACTGGCCAAAGAGCAAACGCTTTATAGGGATATTTCGCTAATATATGGTGGGAGATGCGGTGTACCGTGGCGGGTTTCGGCACGCACGCTCCGGTTATTTGAGTTATATATTACCATTTTATTCATAAGGTTTTACTCAGAAAATATATTAATTATTAACTTATTAATTAGTAACTGAATATTGCAAAGATAAAATTGCTAAAGGTGCTCTAAATTATTAGACATTGCTTAAATTTACTAAACCACTTTCATAGAAAAAACATAAGCACTCTCACAATGATCAAGAGAAGATGGTTCGAAATCTCGGGCCAGAAAATATTTAATACAATATCGTTTCTTTGTTTGGTTCGGTTCTTTGGTCTCCTAGTACCGACAAATTAAGCAGTGAAAAAAAACGAAAAATTACAAAAGAGCTTCTTAAGAATCCTTTTAATATCGATTTTGGTCGAGAATATAGATTATTTACAAATAAACTTAAGAAATTTAATTTCTTATTACTAGCTACTCGGATGACTGATCTCTCGTATTTTTACAAAATCATACCTATAATAATTAAATGTTAAATGTGCTTGTGTTACAATATATGTCTCGTAGGATGTATATTGTAAAATACATTTAACATTGTTGATTCTCAGCGTGTAGAGAGTTTATTTTTTGACTTAATTTTTGTATGTCAAAAAATAAGAAACTCTCTAGCTGAGACAAAACACTCCCACTTGGTGAAATTTATTTATTTTTATTGGAAAATGGTTGCGTATATCATCAAAATGCATCAAAGATAGCGGAAAGCCATGTAAACTTAAAAACGTCATTTTTATAAATAAGTCAACTTTTATTTAATCTTTGGAACATATATATTATTGGTAAATGTTAACCCTCCATTAGAAATTAATGAAACGTCAAGTGACGTGCCCTGCATCGATACTTTTAAACAAAAAAATATGATACAGTTTAGCATTCTGTATTGAATGTACCATATTGCAAGTTTTTTATTAGTTCAATTTTTATATAACGACTTTTTAGCATATGCAATTATATGACAATTGTAAATTTTTATGTTGCATTTTATTTAACGTATTGAATTTTTTTGTTAATCGTATTAATGGAATTGCAAAAAAACTACTCAGTTCTATATCGATTCAAAACTTTGATAGTTTTGGCTAATAAATGTAATATTAATTTTTTAACGTTAATTTTTTTTAAGTAAATAAAATGAATTTATATTGAGTAAGTATACAATTTATTTTTACAATTTGCAGTTATGATGAATTCAAAAGTCATGAAATTAAAACGAACAGACGGTACTACAAGAAGTATACGACTTGTACTCTCATATCTCCTTTAATTATTATATTGGCATCTCTTTTACTCAACTAGTTACACCATTTTATAAATGCTGACATTATGAATTTCTTTACCTGACTTTGTATTTCCCTTCTTCACTTATTTATTTTATTTATTTATCTACTTTAATGTATCTAATTGATACATATGACGGACTTATCGCTACGAGATAAATCTCTTACAGCCAACCACAACACCAATCCAGTCCCCTTCAACGAACAACCGATAATCGAACTCGGGTCCCGCGGTGCGCCGCTTCATCGGAGCCCGTATGCCTTGCGATCGACCCAACACACTACGACAATGGCATAGGTTTTAGAGACGAGTTAGGTTTCCATATAAAATGTATCTCATAAACTCTCCATATATTCTTACCTCCACGCAGAGAGGTTATAAAATACCCATGCATGATGTCATAAAAAGCATATTGAAGTTTACGAAGAAAAAAAAGAATTCTGACTTTTAAAGATTTTATCGCTTCCGGAACGTGTATCAGCCTTCCAGTTGATGAATGGACCAGTGCCCGATATCGGAGGTAATTTCATTTGCGTCTTGCAAGGGGTAAAGAAAATTTTTTTTTATTTGGGACTGGTTCATATATCCGAAAACTGCAGTGCCGAAGAGACCAGACACATACTCAATGATACATTGAATATATTTCACCTAGATTTTAAAAAACTTATTGTGGCCACCACCAGCCATGGTCTATATATAATGAAGAAGTTTGAAAGGGAAAAGCCCATTGAGATTATCCTATGCATTAAATCTCGAAATACACTAGGACTTGTACGCATATTACAAAAAAGGCGATTTTTAAGTCCACATCTTCTTGCTACGAAAATACTGATCATATTGATGAAATAATTGAGAACAAATGCTCTTCTGTGAAAAATGAATATTGCAATGCCAACTACGAAACCATTTGCCCATTTCAATCAAATGATTAAATTAAAAAAGTGCTTTATAAAAATCTATTTCTAGTAAAATTGATTAGAAAAGTCCACCAAAAATAGCCAATTATATAAATTTTTTAAAGCAGAATTTGGGAGAAAACTTAGTTTATTAACGGACGCTAAAATAAGGTAGAATTCGATCATTGTATAGGAAAAAGGTTACACGCGCTCAAAAATTGATAAAGAAAGCGTTGATTGATGCAAACATGTCATATTTGTATAATGGAATGAAGACAATATTCTTTTTTGGAGTCAATCGTTACTCAGAGGCAGATAGCTATTAGCTTTAGACAGACAAAACTCTTCGTTACTCCGAAGCAATAATTGACGTTTTACTGTAAAAATTCTTGTCGGTAAATGATAATCAGGCGGCACGCGTCTTGCAACATTCAAAGTCGAAGAAAGAAAATAACAACGGATTAAATGTTTGTTAAAATACTTGCACACACCACAGCTCACAGTTCCAAAATGTTTCCATCTAATTTAAATGAAACTACGCTTATTCCTTTTGCATAAGATCTTTATTGCAGACCCTGTAAAAATGTCCCTTGTACCTCCAAGCCAGATTTGGATATAATGAACACTGAAAGCAGTACGACAATGTTTTTTCGCCTGTAAAAGCTATAATATTCAATATATTTAGGTAATGAGAAATTAATATTTAAAACTAAATTAGTATTCCTATTATTCAAATTATTCCTTAATTTTGTAGTACAAGTTCTAAAATTTATTTAAATTAATTATTCTTAAAAGTCTTTTAAATTAATAGAACCTTAAAATTTGACATAGTTGTAGTCAAATTTTAAGATTCTAATAACTCAACGAGAAATACCCTGTAGTTGAGCCAGTCAGTGAGTCGTCAAAAAGAGATAGTGGTGTCCTTTTAAAGGTTACACTTTTAAAATTCCCGAAGTTAAATAATTAATTCATAAATATGACTTGGCACCTAAGAATGTGTATATTTCATAATCTTACGTAATTTCACTTACACGTGAAATTCAACTCGTACTTCTCATATTGAGGAGACACCACGTGCGTAACTACGCAAGCGACATAAGTAATACATTTAATATAACTGTATTCCCTAATTATTTCTAGATAACTTCTAAGCATTCTGCTTAATATAGCGTCTTCTGCGGTACATACATTTCTCCTCGGAGATTTTGTCAAATATTTACCAGTATGTAGTCGTGATTTAGTGTTTATAAGGATTAAACGAACAATATTAAATAAATTTGCCAAACCATTTTCAATTGTTGATGATGAATTAATTTCATTGCATTTTTTAAATAACTTCGAATTCTATATTTGGACTATTGTTATTACAAATAATTATTATCAATATTACACATACTACATTATATTTTTAAATATCATTTTAAAAAAATATTTCAAAAATACTTTCGGGGACATGTTTTTTTTTTATTTTGTAAAACACCTCCAAAATGAAAATGATTTGAGGAACTCCAGTAACAAAAAAATGTTCTTAGGACGAATTCTTTGTAGATTCATCAACGCAGAGCTTTTAATAGGTTGTACCGATTTAAATGCCACTTCATAGAGAGAAAGTCCTCGTTTTGTTTTCTTATGGCATTTTCAAGGTACTTTTAGTGGAAAATCAAACACATCTTATTGTCCAAAAATAATTATTTGTTTGTGTACGTTAATTTACATATAATATTTACTTCTGTATGGACAAACAATTTTAAATTTTTTTATTTGTATATTGTACCAAATATTTATTTTTTTGCTTTTGTTGTTAAGTAATATATATCTTAAAAGGCGAAAGAGAATAATTTTTTTTTAATTTAAATTTAATGGCCATTTACTTTTTTATTATATTTGCACGAATATAAAAGTTGATTTCTTTAAATGCTTTATCGTTATTTTTATCAAAGTTTATGGTTACTTATTTACCATTTTTGAAATACATGCCGTTTATACCATCACTTAATCTTAAATAATATTGTAAATAAAAAAGTGCGTTTGTTTGTCCTTCTTTCACGTCGCAACGGATCAACATATCGATGTAACTTTTTATAAACTTGTAATTGGTATACCAATGATATTATTTATTGTTATCCCAGAAAATCTCATTTGCTCTGAAAAATTCTTATTTGAAATTGAAAAAGAACACAAACGAAATGACGAAGCAACGTCGTAACGGAGCACCGGATCGACGTGAATTTTTAAAACACTACACACATAATACAAAAGATGCAATAGAGTCATTCCCTTTAATGCCTAATTTGGAGGGAAATACTTTTGTTTTCATTGCCATTTTTAATATGAACTCACGAAAATAAAGACTAAGATTTCATTCTCCATTCATCATTCAAGAAGGTGATGCAGATTTTAATTTCTCCCCACAAGTTTGTAATTATAACATGAGTGAATATGTAATTCGACGAACTGCTCCACGCATTAGAGAATTGCTTTCCAAATTTCATAGATTCAATTTAAAATAATTTAATTGCACGATCATTATTACTTAATTCGAATTAATAAAAAAAAACATACAGAATGAATATATTCAATAACATCAAAATAAGTATCGATTTGATCAGCTTAGATCCAAATCGATCTTGTTATAAAGCGTACAAACAAAAACTTCAAGCCTGCAGAACTCCAATACGCAAAGACGTTTCCAACATTAATCACGGAATGTAAATTTATCGCTTCTAAAGACATCTACGAATCGGTCAAACGTATCCCATAAATCCGTCTTCCGGTGTCAGGACATTAGGGACCTATATCAAAGGATGAAGGGATGCAAATGGATTTGTAGCGTAACGGCACCCTTGGCTGCTGTGACGAAGCGTATCATTAATATTTATTCGTCTTCGCATTTAAACGTTTATTCACAACTCAATATTACGACATCACCTTGTCAATTTTGAACTCTTGGACTTGAGAAACTTTGGTGTAATTCTGGATGTATTACAAGTTATTGGCAATAACTTAAAATATTCCAATTTCCAATTTTTGTCAATTCAATTTGGGGTGTATAATTTATTTACGTATTTTAAAAATATTTTTGTGTCTTCGACTTAAACCGGTGAAGTTTGAGTCAGAAGGTACAAAAATACGTTTCCGTACACCTCCAGAACAATAGTATATATGCAGATCCATATCAGGTAAAATTACTTAGATATTATTTAAAATCATTCTTAATGAAAGAAAAAAGTTTGAAAGTTTTAAAATTTTTTTGAGATCGTTTTAAAAAAAAATTGCCTACGGGACTTCGTTTTAAATGACTTACTGATTGAGGTGAGTAATGACAGCCCAATGAATGGGATGCCCAAAATGTCTAATATATTTATATTTCTACTTTAAATTAATTAAATGTTTAAATTTGTGTTAAGTTATCACATAATGATGTGTATTATTTCTAATTTACATTAATTATATACAATTAAATGAAACTACGTGATGTAGTATTATTTCTACTTTCTTTAATTTCTTTACCACGATCTGGGTTGCGTTGTATTACAACATATTCAGGTGGGATATTAGCAAAGATAGTAGAAATTAAATAACTTAAAGAAAGTAGAAATAATACTACATCACGTAGTTTCATTTAATTGAGAATAATGAATTTCTACAAAATTAACGCCAAATATATTCAATATTAATTATATATTTACATTTGTGTTAACTTATCACATTATAATGTGTGACGTTACATTAATGATATCCTTAATAATTTTACGTATTTTTTGTTTTGAAAAAATATTTGTATATATATGTATGTAAATTTATTTATATTACCTCTTTATTTTATTTATTTTGCTTCGTTTCTACTTATCTTTTGTTTTTTTTCCTAGGTTACATTAAAGATGTGTTCACTATCAATTAAAATACTTTTTTAAATTTTGTTTGCGTTAATTACTACCCGTATTACCAGAGTACCTACAAAATTGCGTATGCCAAAACAGTTGGGACTGGAGATTGGGGTAGATGAATGGATTGGCGGATGGAGGGACAAACTTCACGAAATTTTATGGATCAAAACCTTTATAAACTTAAATACCCAAAACCATTATGACGGCCAAGCGGTGTTTGATTACGGAACCCTAAAATTTAAGTTTGTATATTTTAGGTCTGTTAAGCTTAATCTAATAACATCGTTTAGATGAAAAATATTTTATAGGAAAATTAATAGGTTATTGCAATATAAAGAAATCAGTGACAGTCTTCGAATCTATAAAATGTTTTCAGAAAGGAACTCCATTATATTAAGTACAGTTGCCCAAAATTTAACACTTTGTTCTAAGTGCATGTCGAGTATATTTTTGTTGAAATCTTTTATTTTTGTAGCTTGCTTCGTTGCTTGCTACACTTCCAGGTTGAATAGAAATTTGATTCTTGGCGTATATTCTTTTTTCGGGTGATAATACATAATAATAATGATCTGATGATGAAGATGAAGGGTGAGCAAAGGATCCCCTTAACGGTGAATAACATATGCTCTGGTCAGTGCTCATTTCACTTGTTTCCACAAATTTATATTTTGGGGATATTACCAGGTACCGAGAAAGAAGCCAACATAAAATAATAAAGATTGTCAATGTGTTCTTCTTAATGATGAATGGTAAACCCATCAAATTTGCACCCGTTTTACTTAAAATATTTGTTTGCATTTCTTTCATTTTAGTACAATTAAAATAAAAGCATTTTATAAAAAAACATATATTATTTGATAGTCATTTTTTTCACTTTTTTCAGAATATTAAATAAAAAAAGTATTTGCTATTATCATAATGGTTTGATAACGCTTTCTTTAGGCAAAATTTGAACCATCATTTTAATATAAATGTCATAACGTTTAAAGATCTTAAGAATATATAAAGCATTTTCATTTTTTGGCATCCCATGACTCAAAAGGAAAAGAACGTAACCCTTGCAAAATCACTCACGTTTCCTTCCGTATGCTTGTCACTGCCATTTTCCCAGAAACACTTAAACATAAATAATTGAAATTTGGCACAATGAAGGAGCTTATTGCCACAGATATTACATAAAAGCGAGTATTTAAAAAATATTTGTCTAACATTTTTGGGAGACAAGTTTATCCATTTTATTTTTTCTTTCAGAACCGTAAGGTATCAATTAAGAGGACAAGTTACAAAAATTTAAGGAATCTTTTTTCCAAATTTTAAGACGAAAATCTCCGTAAAGAACATATTATCTCATCGCCCATCTCCAGAATCATTAAAGTTAAAATTTTGAAAAAGATTTTACTAGAAGTTTACATAAGGTTTACCTGAAAACTATAGCGGGAAATTCACAATAATTTATCCCTCTGAAGCATACTTTGAGCGGTATATTTACATGACGAAAATAATGTAAATATTGGTAAATACTTTAATAGAAACGCTGTATATCCTTAAATATTTCAGCTGTCATACTGCTTAACTGTGTTTTATTTGACTCGTTTCGATATTCCTAATTTGAACCACAGCAACGCGTTATCTATTAGCCATTAATGCGCTAATATTATAATCTCTCAGTAAAACTAACTTCTCCTCGCATCTTTTGCAAAATATCCAAAACATTGTATTTTATAAAACTATATAAGATTAAGTTGTTCCGTAGCGTTACTTTACTATTGCAACAATCTATAGGTTGCCTCTCCTAAGAGATTTACATGATTGTCGTTTTATTCTCTTTGTCATCAGAACACAATTATCAAATCGAAATTCATTATTGTCCGCCTTATAGTTAATACGTTATTAATCAAAAGTTTAATGGAAGTCGCCCTCAATACACTAATGTTAAACATGTGAAACAGTATTTGCAATAAGTCTCTTCCAATCGTTTAATTGAGTACAATTATATTTATTACTATCAAATAGTATTTATTATTAAAAAAAATAAATGATATTTTTTTCTTTCGTTCCTAGCTGTATTGATATTACATAATTGATGTAAAATAAATTTAAAGATCCACGCTATGTTAGGTTTAAACTCTATTTTAATTGTATTCAGCATCCTAAAACACTCGAAATTGAAGCAAGTAATTTTTAAAAATTCATTTATTATCTGATTGCGGCGAAGTGCAAAAGAAAATCCTGTTTTTACTCTACATATAAGTGTATATGTATATATGTAAGTTTGTATGTTTTTATGTTTTCCCCTATCTCCCGAACCAGTCGTCGGATTTTGGTAAATGAGGTGTCAATCTATTTATCTTGATGACGGGACTAACAAATATGACGTCACCTCAAAAACATTATAGTGGATATTAACTGTCTAAAAACATAATTTAAAAAATAGATTTAAAAGAAATACATCGTTGAAATGGAAGGTGTTAATGAGTTTATACAAAAAATATAGTGTAAATAGAAATAAAAATTTTCTTGTAGAACCCGAATGGCTCAATAGATTTTAATCAATAAGATATCTTTTCGCCTTGATCTCGCGAGTGACATTAACAACATGACATTACAAGAAATTGAATATGGCGCTCATTGGCATCTGGCTCAGCTATTTTTTAGTCTTTCAAAACTTGCTTAAATTGGTATAAAATAAAAGATCTTAATTAAACATCTAAAAAAAATTCAAATATATGTATCTTTGGATACTTACATCTAACCCTAAGTGTCACACATTTCAAAATCTCAGAGAGCTAGTACCAGTTATTTCAGCTCTATCGGCTAAAAAACGTAGCCTGTATTGTTTCCGTAACGACTGAGCAGTGGCTTTTACCTATCCTCAAATAATTAAAAAAAATTTTAAAAATTAACCACTCGATCAGATGATCTCTATTCCCTAAACGAACTAAATCTAAACACGATTTCTATCTGTTCATCGCGCTTCGTAGACGATTCAATTTGTCAGGTCTTAGTGAACGGAAGAAAACACTAAAAACATAGAAATAAAATGTAACTAAAAACGTCGCAAAATTTGACTACCTTTCACTACGTGAACTAAAAAGTTAAACGAAAGCTAAACTCTAAGTTAAAATTCTTTCTAGTTTTTACTAAACTTTACTACTAATCAATAGTATTATCATGTAGATGGAGATAACACAACCAATTTTTAGCTGGTTTCTAAGTTTTTAATTTCACGTGTTCAAAACGCAATCACGTTCTGTTTTCTTTTTTAATTTAATTTTTATTTCACAAAAATTTTAGAAAAAATAACTAGTTTCAATAGTTTTTGTTTTTGTCCACGAATTCAACCAGATTTGTTTTAATTATTATATAATCTGACTACGAAATTTCTTGCTTTTTCTAACACCTCGAAACCAACACACTGTTGTTACAAATAAAAATTGCAAGAACGCATTATAGAGAATATATATCAGTCAACTGCCCGCGTAGTGAAGGCTTTATGGGGATATTTCGTTAATATATCGTGGGAGCGCTATGCGGCAGCAGGTAGCGGCGCGTGTGCTCCATTTGTTTGAGTTATTTATTACGACTTTATTCATAAGATCTTGCTTGAAAAACAATGTAATTTGATATCGGAAACGTATAAGCGCTAACAATGCTCTAAGTTATTGGCTTTTGTTGATGCCTACCGAAACTCATTCTTCTCCAATGAAGCAGCTCTATAATCAATACCACAGGAAGTATAGAGTATATAATCAATGCCACAGGAAGTATAGAGCGACGCTAGAGCTAACGTCAACATTATTGGCAGAGGCAGTGGTAACTGACGAAGTCCTATTACTCTATACCTGCCACTTTATGCTTACCACTCTATATATATCGTTCTATACCTACTGCTTTATATCTACCGCTCTATACCTGCCGCTCTATACAAATCTCTCCGTGTCCACTGCTCCACAACTACTGCTCTATATCTACCGTTCTAAACCTACCACTCTATACCTACCGCTCTGTTCCTATCGCTGTATACTTGCCGGTCTATTCCTACTACTCTAAACGTACCGCTCTATTCCTTCTACTCTATACGTACCGTTCTACACATACTCTATACTTACCACTCTATATCCACCACTCTATACTTACCACTCTATGTGTAATGCTCCATATCTACTGCTCTATACCTACTGCTTTAAACATAGAGTCATTAAGCCCATTTTTGAAAAATGGTAGAAATAATGGAATATCTATTTAAGATTAAATTTCCTCATTGCAATAACAAAATGTTTTCTAAAATCTCTTATAAGATAGAGTACACTAGTCCGATTTGAGAGTCGATACCAAAGGTGACTTTTAATTATCGTATTCATATGCATACGAGTAAAGAAGCCATAAGAATAGGTCACAAAAACTAGAGCCTCTTTGAATTTTTCAGATTAAATTGTCGGTAAGTAGTCATCATATGACCATTACTAGTTAAATCTTTTGATATTATAAAAGGCTATCGGTCTCTCTATGTATTTATACATAACAACTCAAAAAACACTGGTCCGATTAGCATGTAGATTTTTATTTTAATTTATAAATAAATGTTGCCGGCCAAATATGGGCCGGCGCTGTGACTCAAGGAAGCTGATAAATAATCGTTTTTGATACACGAGTAAAGAAAAAAATGGTAAAGAAACGCAAATCCTGAAGAAATAGAATTATTTTTCACACGATGAATAGTGCTTGGTGATTATTAGTATCCCTTAATAAATAACATCCATAGAAGGGGTGTGTTAGGTACAGGTAGTATTTAATAAAATTGTAACAAAAGTCTGATTATTTATCAATTCTGCTTTTTCAATGAAGAGCACATATCTACGGTATTAAAGAGAATTAATGAGGCGGATATGCGAAAAGTTTAATTTCCACTTAAATACTGAAATAGCTTAAAATAAACCTAACAATGGTTGAAAGATTAAGTACATGCATACAAACATTTACTCACAATTCAAGTTATCAAGCTTTCCGGAATTTGAATTAATTGAAACGGAAAAATGTAACAAAAAATTACCAATGACTCGTTCCGCTATTAGGGTCACGATATTTGATCCCGGAATGTTAATTTTAATGTAATATAACCTTACATCCATCAATAAATACTTTGATATAGTCCTCGACCTTGATGGGGTAAACATTCAATTCAGCGGATTCATTTCTTTTTTGCTGCCGTACTCCCTTAATCACTAATAGGGTAAACATCCGAACCCTCGAGTTTCTAAAAGAAATTTTGCTCGTTTCTATTTTCAAACTATTACGAGGAAAATTTTTCCAGCTTTTGTATTACTACCTGAGATATATTTATTTGTTCCTGATAAGTAACAAAAAATGTTAGCCGTACTTCTATCCCGGACTCTGCATTGAAATACCCCATAGTGGCGCTATCTTCTCATAAAATTATCTGTATTTGACATACTCGTAATTGTGAAGAATGAGTATATTAACTCTTGGCGTTCGGATAGATTTACAGACTCCATTTTTAAACCACCAATTTCTGGCTAGCGAATCGCCCGTTATTCATCATGAAATTAATTTAAGGATAACTCGTAAAACATAATGGCCAAATAAAATAAACATACAAAAGGATATAAATTTTATTATCAAGTATCATAAGTAACGTGGTCGAATTCCACCATCTATTAAGAAATAACCAAAATCAGAAAATAGATGGAAGCTGAAGTCACTAGAACAAAATGTAATAGATCCTCATGTGAACTATGAATACCACAAAATATGGTCTGCTCAGAAATCACTATTCTTATCAACATCCAAAACGCACGCGAACACTGCCCAACTGGTAGCGTTTACGGATGTCTTCAACGAACTTTGAGCTTACATCCGATCAGCAAGCATAAAGAACAGACCCGCTGCCATAATTTCCAAACTTTCTTTGGTACCAAATGTCTCTGGTACCAAATGTTTGGTTTGGTGAAATTATAACATAATTTAGTACTAGCGATAAACTTGTTGGTGTTAGTACATATGATATTTGCCTATATGCTCGTATTATTTTATATTCTGTACCGGAATTAAAACTATATAATTAACTGAATATGGAAGGGACATTTATAGATCGAATACTAATTTAATATTTAAAATCTAACGGTAACCGTAATTTAGTTCACAAATATTAATTATTAATTAATATTTAGACATATTAATCCCACCTGAATGATTCGATCTCTGCAACGTAACTTATCGAATCACTTACACAACGACATCGTTGCTGTCGAATGAATAGTAAATCGATATCATTATTTCGTGCGGTAACGCGGCTGTTTAGATCGTTTTTTTATTGTAATGGGATTTGTATAAAAAATACGTGCGTAAAATACTACTGAACAATGGAAAAAATAATTATTTTATCCGTGTTACTTATTTATGGAGCAATTTTGGTGTAACTGATATATTTCTTCAAATACGATACATTTCTCTCAATCCAACATCTCCGTGAGGTCTTGGATTGATCAGAAGCTGTGACGGTGCGGCCCACCGCAAGGATCCGGGTTCGATTCCTGGCCTGGACTGTTGTTCCAGTTGGCTGTGAGTAAATATTAACCCTAAATTTTAATAGAAGCACTTTTCCTTTTACTCAAGCTAATAATCGAGATATTATATCATATTTTACTGCGTTTCCTACTTAAACGCGATACATTAAAATATCAATTGAAATCACGCAACCAATTAAATATTCATTTTCAGCAATTGGGTACTGTACGTATGTCAACGAAACATGAAATTTTAATATCAGTGCTGCGTTCATCTAATTGGTTAAGCTTGATATAAACAATAATACTAATATAAAATCCACATGAATGCTGATCGACGGAACTGACACATTCATTGAAGTCTAAAAGAATGGAAAGCAAATCGAATAGTGATAAACTATGAGAGTATCAAAATATCTGAAATATCAAATTGAAATGTGTTATTTTCTGCCGTAGAAGTGAGTTAGTAGATCGAGTACTTTTGGAAAATTCTGTACAATGGGCTTGTCTGGAGTTGATATAATAAAACTTGTTAAAGAAGCAAGTAAACTTTTTAGCCGATTTGAATGACACGTACTATGGAACTTCAATTTAAATCTAGGCTTACCATTATCCCAACCGATTTGTTCCTAGATGAGTTTTTGTCGGTGTTTTTTTTATCTGTTTGTTTATATATTATAACATCCATTACTGAACCAATCAAATTATCGAATTTAAAGAATCATTCGGTAAACATTTCTGAGTAAAAATGGTTTAAGTTAAGAATAATATCTAGGTTATTCTTTATTTATTTATTTATTTATTTTATTTATTTACTTTAATGTATCTAATTGATACATATGGCGGACTTATTGCTACGAGAGCAATCTCTTACAGCCAAACACAACACCAGCCCAGCCCCACTCGACGAACGGCCGGGAATCGAACCCGGGTTACCGCGGTGCGCCGCATCGTCAAAGGCCGTATGCCTCGTGATCAACCCAACACACCACGGCGACGACAACCTGTTTCCCCTGTTTCCATTACACTTGCAATTTGAAATTGTTTATTACCGCTCACACAATAAGAACCGCGTTGAAGAGTTTAACTATTTCTATTTTGATTCAGTTTGGAGTTCAAACTAAGATTTAAGTTACTTTCATCCCGACGTGAAGAATTTTTGGGATGCAAACGTTCGTAGTAAGTTTACTTTGAAAGAACCGGTTGAAGAAAAACATTTTTTGGTAATTTTTAAAATCCTTTGGAAGTCCATTTGAGTAATTAAGAAGTATGATGTCCTCAAAATTTCCTTCAAAATTGCCCTTAAACATAGTTAAAATTCTGGGAAATATAATGAAAAAAAAAACATTTCAAAACTTTTGTGGAAAGGGGAAGCGAAATGTAAATTTTGAAAACCTATCTTAAAATTTAAAGTATTGAAATTACTTACTTTCAAAGAATATTTTTCGTTCGTAGTATAAACTTGTTTAAAAATATATTGATCACCTTTCATTCATCGTTCCCTATTTTCTTTAGGCAACAGTATGCATTCATTGCATCTGAGGTATTAAAGCTATATATAGCAAACCCTCAGTCATTCAATATTTGTGTGACATCTAAACAAAACGGCAACCATGTATATTCACTCATCTGCCACTTGGATATCAACTTTTTATTAAAAGTTTGTTTAAATTACAAGAAATATATTGAATTCAAAGAATCGATCAAAATGAGTGCACTGCACAATGTCGCAGTGAAGAAACATTCGCACGTAAATTATTATTTATTTAAACTAAAAAAAATGAACTTGCAATGTAATAATCTCATCATTTGAAAATTATTTTATTAAGTCGGTTTAGAGCTCTTCAGAACAAGCCAATGTAACCGATTCAAAATAACTAAATGCAAAGTTGATACGCGAATTTTCTTACTACAAACGTAACATTTTTTTCTCTGAACGCCGTCACATATTTATGACTTTCAACTATATTTACCACCATGAAAAATAATTTAAATATAACGCAATACGGGTATTATTACTCCTAACATGAAAATTTTTAGCGAAATTTCGCCCGCGGAAAGCTACGCCGAAAATCGTCTATTCACTCCCAACTCCCGCCCAGTGACAGCCCAATTACATCCGATAGAACCTTTCACGTCATCGCCTTCCCGTTTCCGCATCCGCCCAAATACAAACTTCCGACTTCCATCTTTGAGTGAGCGAGCGAGGTGAATATTTAAGTGGCTGGAGCGTATTTAGAGAGTCGCGAGTCGCCGTCTGGCTTGATGGAGCGGTATCTTATGCTTTGTTTCGTCAAAGCTACATTCTTCTTGAGTTATAAGCAGCGAGATTAACTACTCGAACTGCGAATTTATGACCGTTGAGCCAGAACAAGTGGTTATTAAGCTAAGATTAGAAATATTTAAAGCAATTTTAATATATAAATTCATTTCGCAAATAGTACCGTTTACAAATATAGTAGTGTGAAAATAAATCTAATACACCCATAATTATTTAGCAGTAGAAATGGAATTGTTATACCCTTGTTTTATTTGTGCCTCAATTCTTATTTTATGTAGCCTAACTGTATTAAAATCTCTGAAAATGAAGAAAATTGTTGAATTTCATTATCGTTTAACACTCCACAATGCCATTACGCTGAAAGTTGTAATATTTACGTGTCGATGAAATAAATTTATATTATAAGGGCGTGTTCACAAGGGATCTGCCTAGTATTATAGAAATAACACTAGGTATTCCTTTACAATATGAAAAAAACCCAACAATTCAACACTTTACAATCAGAAAATGGCTAAAAATTAAACGCAGTTTTTGGAGATAACGTAAAAAAAGATGAGTTCCTAAACGCGCTCATATTATATTTTCAATATATTAAGAAATATTAAGAGGAAATAAAAGTAACAATAAAAACTGATTATATTTATATTTGTGACCATTATCTTAATGAGTTAGAATACAAACCTCAAGTGACAAAAGAATTCCTTCTATTTTTATGTGCAATCCTTCCAAATGATGCATTCTCCGCTCTATTTATTTGATGACCGTATGTTATATTGTATTATATCTACATATAAATAGAGGATGGAATATTGTATTATATGGTATGGAATATTGTATTATATCTACATATAAATAGAGGATGTAATGGATTACTGTTCGCCATTTATTTCACCTTGATGGCTAAAAGAGTTCCGCGGAAACAAAATTTAAAAATTGGTATGAAAAATAACCTCATTTCTCATAAAAAATACAATATTTCTCTTTCATCTGATTGAATATAAGCTTTTTTTTCATTTTCTGTGTATATAAGAATGTTATTTATATTCATGGACCACAGACTGACTGTCAAGTTTAATATTGTTTAATAAATAACAGCAATATTTTATCATGATATGATTATAACAGAAGAAAATTAGAGCTTAGAAGAAAAGGAGAGCTTATTTACTTTGCCCCTAGTGAAACATAGATACGTCTGTGAAAATTTTCATCTAACATACTAGCAGACGGTAAACATTTTCATTTTTCTTAACGTTTGACTTACCGTTAAGCCTTCTCGAAAATAATCCTTCTAATATGTGCCCTACTTTACTTAGAGATATATAGTATATACAGGAATAAGAAACCAGTAAAGAGCGTATCGAAACGTACATAAAATGACGTTCATTAATTGTTCCTATGTGTTGAAATTGTTTATGAAATTACTCGAAATAATTATAATTTAATTGGAAATTCTAATCAAATGGAATAATTTTTCATAATTTTAGACTCATGATTGAGAAGTTATTAAAAAGGCATATAATGCAAATAATTTTGAAACCTAATATATCACAAATCTGACTTACAAATTAAAAATGGTAATGGTAGGGGAGATACATCTTTTTTTATACTAGGGGAGATATATCTTTTTTTTAATACTATAGGAGACATATCTTTTTTTTATGCTAGGGGAGATACGTCTTTTTTTTAATACTAGGAGAGACACATCTTTTTTTAATACTAGGGGAGATACATCCTTTTTTAATACTAGGGGAGATGCATCTTTTTTATAATACTAGGGGAGATACATCTTTTTTTAATACTAGAGGAGACACATCTTTTTTTAATACTAGGGGAGACACATCTTTTTTTAATACTAGGGAAGATACATTTTTTAATACTAGGGGAGATACATCTTTTTTAATACTAGTGGAGACACATCTTTTTTTTAATACTAGGGGAGATACACCTTTTTTATACTAGGAGAGATACATCTTTTTTTAATACTAGTGGAGATGCATCTTTTCTATAATACTAGGAGAGATACATCTTTTTTTAATGCAAGGGGAGATACATTTTTTACTACTAGGGGAGCCACATATTTTTTTTAATACTAGGGGTGATACATCTTTTTTTAATACTAGGGGAGACACATTTTTTAATACTAGGAGATACATATTTTTTTTATATTAGGGGAGATACATCTTTTTTTATTACTAGGGAAAATACATCTTTGCTACATCTTAATTGAACCTATCTGAAAAGTACATATACAAAAGTGTTAAGTAAATAAATTTAAAACTACGGGAACTAATTTTGAACTTACTAGTATGCCTTGTTTACCTAAGGAATCCTAAAGATATTACAACCTACGTATAATCGTTATTTAATAAAGAACTAATAAATACACAGATTTTTACATCATCAATACCATTCTAAATAAAACGTTATTTCATTATAAATAAAACCTTATTTCAAATGACAAAAAAAGGCGTGAAATATATCCTGTTATGCAAAGGTTTAATTCTCCTTTAAGCATAGAAACTGCAAATAATTTTTTTCATTCATTCTTCTTTTCATTAAATCACAGAAGTGATAAAAAAATTTTCAGTCAAAAATGACAACAAAACATTTCTTTTAAGATTCCACTTGAATGTATCGACTTTTGGAACTAGTTTAAGTTATAGGAAAACTTGTTAAAATTATTGGATTGATAAGGACACCTTTACACCGAAGTTCTATTTCCTATAACTTTATTTGAGTAACAAAGGACTAAAGGTACCATAAATTTACCTTTTCTTTATCTATAATTGTTAATTTTTATATACTTTAAACATTCAATTCTTTAAGAAACATGATCATTCACAATACAATTAAATTTTAATAAAGCCATAATATTATATTATTCTTTTAAAGTTCTGAACTGAATGTGCTGAAATTAATTGTTGTGCACTCAATAAACCTGCGCGTTTGTGCACGAACTCATGCGTTAACCCCGATGCAATTCGATAAGATTATAAGGACGGCTAGATATGAGCGACACTGAGCGGAGACGGCGCCGACATCCAGGAAGGTACGTATCGAGCGCGAATGCCGCCCGCCCGGCGCCGAGACACCCCGTCCGGTTAGAGTACAGTCACGATAATCATTCATTTGTTTCAATTTATTTGAATGTTTCACAAGTTTTATTAGATATTTTAGTAACCAATAACTTCTACAAATAATAAAACGTCCCGTATATCCATATTAGTCTAATACAACGTAATTATATTAATAAAATTTACTCTAAAATTAATGAACGAATATTTGAATATGTTCCAAATTCCAGAAAGGGAAGGCAAGCTTTCACAATGACAAAAGTAATTAGAGAAGAAATCATTTACCGTCATTTGCGTTCAGTATCCTATCTGATTAAATGACAATAAACTTTCATTATGTTCGCCTGTTTACAATAATTTATACCAAGTCCAAAAATCTGCATGTACCATAAAAAAAACGTAAAATACAAATTTATAAACGTGAGAACGTTTTTCCTCATTTTAAATTGTTGTAAAATATGTCACAAACTAACGTACAACACAGTTTTCATTTCGGAAAACTTACAGTTATTTAAAAAACAACTAAAAAACTTAGCGCGATATTAATGATGCTGCTATTGTTTTGCTTTTCTAAACCAATTCTTGATCAAATCGTTTAAAATGATAATAAAAAAACAGGATTCTAATCATTTCGTCGATAACTTTTATTTAATGTCAAAAATAATTTAGTTATTAACGAAGTTAATAGTGAAATAGTATAATACAGTTACACGAAGTACAATCACAATGACCAAGTTTAAAATCAATTCAAATTCAATTAACTTTCCTTAAAATCGTGATTAACACATATTTCACAATTTGTTTATTTATACATTTAAATATTCCTTAAACTACGTTGTAAATTTGGTTAGTAATGACTCCCGGTCCAGGAAAAAATAATTTTTTTTTATATTTTCTGTGGTGTTATCAAAAAAAAATTTGTATTTTCATTTAAAATTCAAATTAAAATTTCATTTGTATTTAAAAATGATTATTTTCATAATGATTAACACCATCCATCCATTGACCATTATTCATATTTTTAAAGCAAATAAATATATCGGCGAAGAATTAAAATTCACAGATAATTCTATAGACCAATATTACATAAGGATCGGCTAACTTTAGTAATAAATTTGCACACCTCAACTAATTACGAACATGTTTTGACGCGTATTACTTGAATCACTTCATAATAGCTAAAATAATTTAAATGAAATATGACAAAGAATATTCCATAGCCCTATTAACACAAACTACTTTTTGTTTTGCAAAATTGTCTTTATTGCAATAAATATTTTTAAGGGTATTGCCTAGATGAAAGCCTAAGAGTGATTCCACGCCATTTCACTGCCATAAAATGCTATACTTTGAACATTATCTTGCACGTCAACTTTTGAACATTACAAATTAAATGTATATACACAAATAAAATTAAATGACTGCTTAAATAATAAAAAACCTCCTTAAATAATAAAATAATAGTCTTCCTCTATAATATATTTATTTAAGTTAATAAATTCGACAATGCAGCAATAACTGTATCCAAGAGCACGGAAAATATAAACATTGTTATTGCATACGTAATTTATTTTACTACAAATTTTTTTTTCAAATTTAATAATACTGAAAGAAATAATGATCAAAGTTTATTTTTGCCATGTAGACCATGGAACACGCAGTTAATTACTTTTTATTTTGTTTAATCCTTTATCGTTTGTGTCTTCTCCCTCTGTCTAAAATGAATGCGATGAAAATCGTGGATAAACCGTAAAAACCGGTAAATAATAACACATACCTACTCAAATCGAAACTTTGTAAACTGAACATCAGCTTCCCCTGTCATAGCCTTCTGTTGGACTCGATATTTATTTTTAAAAAACATTTGTTCTGGAAACGCAGATTTGAGAGAACTACAATTGTATACTGACAATGAACCCTGACAAAAATTGTAATTTAGAATTCTATGATAAGAAAAAAGAAAGTTGTTAATGTTATATTAAAATCAATCAGAGTCGAAATTATTTGTGTCTTGTATTGAGAGTGTGAAATTGTTTGTATTACTATGATAGAATATTATTCTGATATCAACAATATTTCAATCATAGTTCGATCTCTTATATCCCTACGCATTAGCAATAATTTTTTATTCAAACTGGTTTTTAACAATTCTTACCCGATTTCGAAGACGTAAAGGAAAAAATATATGAGCATATGTAACAGAATATTACTAAGAAGGCATTATTTTACACTATTACAATTGAAGACTTTTATACCACTGGTAAAAGCTTCTCGTATCTATTATATCACTTAAAATCCCTTTTAATTACGGATGACCTCATTTTGATTCATGACGGTTTGATTATTGTTATGTAATATTCCTGACATGCATAGCAGAGACCCACATCAAGTCAGGACATGTGTAACCTGATCTCATTATCACGACTATTGTGATGTTAAGAATATTTTGGTTATATTTCATTTTTTAGACAATATACTTACATTTAAATATTTTTATCCCTTGTGTTCTATGCTTCTGTGAAATGCTTTAAGTATATTTTAAGGGTACCTATTAGTTATTATTAGAAATATTACCAAAATCATATATAAAGAAAAACTATTTCAATCAAGTCATATCACGCGGATTTTTTCTCAAATATTCCTATTAAAAATAATCTTGAAAAAAGAGCGTTGGATTCGGAGAAACCGCATGTCACATAGTAAATTTTTTTGTTGTATATTTTTGTTATATTTAAAATCTAATAAGAATGAAGTACATATAGTATAGTAAATGAAGGCTGAGTTAAGGACTTAGTCACCAAAATATTGAAAGTTTTAATGACAATTACTTTTAATTTATTCATCGGAACGCATTCCGCGTTTAATTTTCTATGAATAATACTACAAAAACTCTGTTCGATCATGTTTCTCTTAATCAAATTTTATATTAAAACTCACTAATTGTAATAACTGTAATGATGCCTTTTGATACATGCTTATTTAGGATTTTTATAAACAATTCTCTAGTGAATTGGGCTAATTTTGAATGTGGTAAAAATGTGTCAATAAACGCTTCTGAAAAATAGTTTTAAGAAAACTTTCAGGATAGGAAAAATGGGAGTTCGATATTCAGCGAAAAAATTAGTTGCATGTAAATAAAATCTTCCTTTAATCCATACGATCGACACAATCACCATATTTAATCTCAATATAAACATTACAGAAATTCCAATTTTCTTGGCAATTTCGTAGATGTGCACTTAATAGCTTTCGCTCGGAAGCTTTCATTTTTTCAATGACATTAGCGTTCCTTTAGCAAAGTCCGAGATAACTTTCCGATCGAGCTTTCAAACGTTCTTAACAAGGTCCGTTAGTCCGTTAGGGCCGAAAGCTGCCGTCCATGATTGATACGAGGAGATTAAAGAAAAATTTTAACGCGGAAATACGCTCCCGGATAGAACGAAAGTTGCTCGCATGGTTAAAGCTTTTTCGCCCTTTTATAAGTAGTCGATTAAATGGAAAATTATTAATATTCTGCGGAAAAGAAGATCAAAGATCAGTGGACCTAACAAAGAACTAACATTTCGATACGTAAAAAGTAAGTAACATTTTTACAATAAACACAACGTGAATATACAAACTTATTATTTATATATATATATATATATATATATATATATATATATATATATATATATCCCTTAAACCTAGAGCATAAACACTTAAGCAATGAGCAGGTGCTTATTCCATTCAGGCCAGAAATATTTTTCTTAACTAGAAAAAATCTTTCACTATGATTAAATAAACCCAGAATAATTTGTTTCTTCAAAATCTACTGTTTTCAATATAAATGTCATAGAAATAAGGGAAATAATTATTAAAATTGTTTATAAAATAAGCCAATTATGAGCTTTTAATTTAATGGCGGGATTGAGTGCGGATATCTCTCTGTCTCTTTCGATCCTATCGAATACAATATATTAAATCATAAATCACTATTGCCATCCTCGTCTAAACGTAAAACTGAAACGTTTATAATACGGTTCGTATTAAAGATTTTTGAAAATTTCTTTGCCGTTAGAATTATGACTTATGAATTTAAAAAAATACCAAATCGTAACGCAAATTTCAAATTCGTTCCTTCAAACTAATGTACATGTTCAGAGCCTACCAACCTTCATAAACCTAGAACTGATGTGTTATATACCAATTCTTTTTTCAATATTTGAACGGTACAATTAATTAGTCAAATGCCTATCAGTACTTTGCCATATATACTGATATTGAGTCTTATTTAAAAAGCAGCCCTCAATCAGAGGTTCAAATTTTACAAACTTTTTGGATTCCAAAAATCAACATGACCCTTTTTTAATTTACTGCAAAAACATAATTTATTAGTTTTCATTACACTTTCTTTAAAAAAGTTCTCAACGGATACTCATTTTTTTTTTGTTTTGTTTATTTATGCAACAAGATTTCACTTAAATTATTTTCCATCCTACATTTAAAAGGTAAAAAGGAAAACAACTTGAAAATAGAAAAGAGAATAACATTTTCAAATTATATGAATTATTTTTATGAAACTATAGTAACTATACTATATAAGCAAGAAGATACAATAGAAATCAAATTGATGACTTTGTTAGTTTCGGAGGAGAATTCCCGAAAAATAGCGGTTCCATAAATAATCCCGAAAAATAGTATTCCATAGGTTGGAATGGTGTCACATCCCATCTTCGTCACTGTTGAACCTTAAGCAAAACATATAAATAATCCCGAAATAAAATCTCGGAATCACGAAATAAAAATAATAAATAATCCCGAAAAATAGTATTCCATAGGTTGGAATGGGGCCATATCACATCCTCGTCACTGTTGAACCTTAAGCAAAAGATCCTAAAAATATATGTATTCCTTATATGTAGCCTCAAAAAATATAAGCATGTTTGTAAATACCAATCACGACTACCTGGGAATAAAATAATTTGTCAGAACAAATTCCCAGGTAGAGAGTTATTAAGATCGTCTTAATAACCGTTGTCTTAATAACTTTATAATTGGAAAATTGCTTCAAAAATCTCCATACTTTTCTATCTACAAACATGTAATTACCTTTTATCTACAAAAATTGGGAAGTAAATTAGACCCAAATATTCAAATCTCGTCATAAATAAGTGCGTTCAAAATCATGAAAAATTACAAAGAATTATTATTATTATCATTATTGTTGTTGCCGTGTTGTTGTTGTTGTATAATCGCAGTATTTTGTAGTCGTTTGCTCTTATTTTAATAGTTGGTATTCTGAGATGGCTATCTAGAAACAAAATTAAATTAATCTTTGTCGGATGCGGTCAGTACTTAATTGTTAACCGGGTAATAATAATAAGGAGAGATTACCTCTGAAAATATTACTTCTATTAAACCTATTTCACCAAAATAAATCAATATAAGAAATACAAAAATATGACTTGAATGAAACCTGTTATTTTTATTTTTTCTGTGCTGTGTCGGAACAGAGCACAAAAAAAAATTAAAGACAGAAAAACGATTCATTTGCAATATAGTACTCATGCAGAATATTACGGATCTCCTGGTCTACTAAACGAGCTAATGTGTTCATGCGCCAGGTGGCAAAACTATAGTTTACTTTATAAGTAAACGTTATACAAGACTGTCCACCGTTTAGTTACAAACAATGATTACGTACTTTGGCCGCCTAGTTAGACGTGCAGATGTTAGCTAAAAAACGTGTATGATGGTGGGTAAAATAGCGAAAAAACGACCAAGAAACTATTTTCCGACTAATCAATCTAATCACATACGAAAGCTCTTTGGTATGCCTTTTAACAATGCCATACGACATGGGACTAGTGGAAAGGTATAATAAAATCCTTCGAGTCGACAACTACAAGCAGACACGACCCTCATTCATGAGGATGACGGTTAATGAGACTAAGAAAGCTATTTCGTAAATATTATTTTTTACTTCTTCAATACATAAAAAAAACATTTTATCCTAGAAATGTCCGCGAATACATTAAAATATTCTTTAAACATAAACAAAGACAGGTTACAGCTTTTACAAGTAGAAAACGTATTTTTTTATTACCGATATTGAATTTTTTTTATCCAATGGAAAGACTTTGGGACACGTTATGAATATGCTGGAAAATAGTTTTATGATGTCAAATAAAGTATACAATAGCTCTATTATTCAAATTATCTAAGACATAAATTGAAAATTCCTTAAAAACCATCATATTTAAGGACTTGCTTCAAATGGGTAATTACAAATCAAAACTCAACGGGCATTTTGTTTTCGCAAATGCATTTATGAACTTTACAACGATAAAATTGTGGAATAGAGCTTGGACATGAGAATAAACAGCATTTAAAAGCATATACCCCGAGGTTGTTTTCGCTTTTAATGGTTCAGCAGTCGGGTTAAAAACTGAATTTTACTGCCGGAGCTAAATACGCATTCGTGTAGTTTTATTTGTAATTTACGGTCGTAGAAATATCCGTTTATGAAACTCATAATAGTTAATGTTCGTAGTCACATCGAATCTTTTGTTTATGACATTATATGTGTTGTCACAAATTACAAGAACATTATTGAAAGTGCTACTAAATTAGTATGCATTTATGATGTTCTTCATCTGCAATATTGGTCCGTAGGAATTATGGGCATATAATTTTTTGTATCCCAAATTGACTACCTTCTTCGTTAGGTACTGTTACATAAACTTATTATCGAGGTCATTTTCTTTTATAAGTTATATTTTATGTATCCCTAACCATTATTAGTTTGTAATTATAAAAGTGGACTATTTTAACCAAAGTTTACAGAAAAAAATTCTTTCAGCTGATTTCTTATATGCGTAGAAACCTATAACTTTCAAAGTTAAAAAAAACTATTAACGAAGAGACATTTGCTTTATAAGCTCTTAAAATTTTATTAAAAAAGTACAATACGATTTTGCTGAAGGATTAACTTAAGCTGTTTCTACCGTTAATTCTTGTGGTTTTTATTGTGAAACTTGCGTAATTGGTAAAAATATTTGGGATCCCCAGCACTTATCAGATTTTATTTACTCTATTCTTTAAAAAACACAATGACAAGTTATTTTTGTTTGAACTTAATTGCATAGTAATTGGGTTTTGCTTAGAGGAGTTAAAAAAAATGTCGAAAAAACAGATCAAAGACCAATGTCATTGAAATATCGCAATTCAAAATATGAGGATAGCAAAACAGCTACATAGAAACTAAACAACAACGCCTAAACGTTAGTTGCAAAAACAGCAATATCCAAAAAACAATTTTGTTTCGTTTACAATCTATAAGAAAACACTCAGTTTGATTATTTTTCCTTATCGAAAAAATGTGTTGCGCATTTAATTATTAACAGTTCTTTTATTCACTTTTTTGAAGTCCTATCTGAAATAATATACGCTATATGTAACAGAACGTTATTGAGAGACTAAACACAACTGAACGGTGAACGGTTATACGTGAGAGAACGTTCTAAAGAGAGCTTTATTGTACACCATCACAATGCAAGAGCTTTATCTCCACGATGCACATGTGGCGCCGCAGGCATAAATTATTCATGTTTATCAAATCTCATAAATTTCCATCTAGGTACGGAATTTCATCTTGATTGATATTTCATAGTTTCTTCCACAATAACTCACTGTAATATAATATTCCTAAGATGTTTGTAATTTAATATAATATAATATTCCTGAAACCTTAGCCAAGTTAGGATATATATAATCTAATCTCGTTGCCACAACTGTCGTAGTATTACAATTATTTTTTTTAAATATTTCCATATTTGGATGGATTTACGCTCTCTCTCTCTCTCTCTCTATTATAGTATAATAAATGTAGCTAAGCCTTTGAACAGATACATATTTAAGATGCTTATGAACCATCCTCTAGTAAATCAGGGTAATTTTTCATGTTGTGAAATGTTTTAGGAGAACCTTTAAAATACGAAAAACGAGAGTTCAATTTGCAGCGAAATAATTAATTACTTATATAAAAAACTTTCCCCATAATACATAAAACCCGCACAATCGCCTATATACTCTCAACACAAACATTTCGGAAATTCCCATTTTCTTGGCAATTTCGTAGATGTGCACTTAAACGCTTTCGCTCGGAAGCTTTCATTTTTTCAATGACATTAGCGTTCCCCAAGCAAAGTCCGAGATAACTTTCCGATCGAGCTTTCAACCGTTCTTAACACGGTCCGTTAGTCCGTTAGGGCCGAAAGCTGCCGTCCGTGATTGATACGAGGAGATTAAAGAACAATTTTAACGCGGAAATTCGCTCCCGAATGAAACGAAGGTCGCTCGCGTGATTAAAGCTTTTTTTCCCTTTTATACGCAGTCGATTAAACGATAAGTGATTAATATTGTGCCGAAAAGATCAAACCTCATTGAAACTAATAAATAACTAACATGTCGATACGTATACTTATTTGTCTGAAGACGTACAATATATAAGGAAGTTTTACTATATGAATATACTAATTTAATGTCCTCTCCGTATATATATATTTATATATATATATATATATATATATATATATATATATATATTAGGGATGTATTATATACGGTTGATTAAAAAATAAATAAATTATAAATAGAATGCATCGAATATTATTACAAATGACAGCACAGTTCAGCAGAGCCGTCTCGTCTAAACATTAAATTTAAACCTTGACAACAATCAATATTAATATATAACAAAAAGTTTTTCACTCCTCGTCAATTTGTACCTTGAAATTATGATTCACCTTAATACTAGATACTTTAAATCATAAATACTTTCAAAATAATCCATACAAAATACTGTTCAAAGCGATGTTCAAAGCCAACCTTGCTAGAAATGCTGCTGTAAGCTAATGAAACCGTGACTTCATGAATGAATTTATCAATATTTACATGGTATAGTTTATTAATCATACGCCAGCCAGTACTTTGCCATAAATATTAATTGAGTCTTTTTAAACAACCAACCCTCAATCAATTTCTTTACTCCAATAATCAGGCCATCAATTTTGATTTATTATTTTTTTATGGTTACCGAAAATCAACATGGCTTGTGTTTGTAATTTGCTACAAAATCATGATATTTTAGTTTTTCACACACTTTTCTCGGAAAATGCTCAACTAACATTCATAATTTGATTTTGTTTTGCTTATTTATGTGAAAAAAATTAATAAAATAGTTTCACTTCAATTCATCTAACGTAAAAAGAAAAACAATCTGTTTAAAATGAAATTACCTTTTTAGACTAGTATGAAGGATTATCTATATGAGTTAATTTATTTAGGAAAAATAGTAAAGTCAAATGTAGTAACTAGGCTCAGTAAGTTATTATTACTTTCTGGTGTAAAGTACCGAAATAAAATGGTTTTACCTACAGTTCCAAAGACGATGGAATGTGGCCATAAATAAAACATATTGAAAATTTATATACCGTCCCAGGTATATTTCGTCCCAGGAATTATAACCACGTTTCCAAGTACAAATCATAGCACAAATAATGGGGGTAAAAGTATTAGATAAAAAATAACTAACTTATTCTTTGAATATTCCTACATTATAATATATGCTGCTAAACTTGGAAGCAAATCAGACTGTTATATTCAGAACTCGTCATAAATAAGCAAGCTCAAAGATCATGAAGAATGATAAACGAGATGAAAGTTTAGCCATTCACAATATTCTTGTTTTTCTTTTAAATGTTATCCCTTTCAATTACGCTTCCCAACATAAAATAATTTTTGGTTGGTTCATTCTGTTAGTTTAATACTAGTATTTTTATTTCCTTAAGATTTTACATTGCTTTTTTATTCAGAATTTAGTAATAATTCAAAATAATTTTAAAAGAATATAATAAAATAATAATTTTTTTGGGCTTATTGACTAAAAAAGAACTGAAGTTAACCTACGTCGGATGCAATTAGTACATGATTGTTAACCAGTAACAGTTAATCAGTTGCAGTAGTATTAATGTGACGTTTTCTCTGTTTAAGGAAATCTTAGTAAAATAGCTCAACATGGAATTACTAAAATAAGACTTTTAAAAACCTTGTTAATTTCAATTTTTCTATGCGATGTCGAGACAGAAAAAATTTGAAAGTGAGAAATTCTGATGTTACCCTGTTAAACAACCTAATGTATCCATACTCCAGGAGTTAAAATATAAAACAAGATAATCCACCAATGCTTCCAAATAATATTTATATACTTTAGCCACATAGCTCGAGGCGCAAATGTTAGTTGAACAACTATTCAGTGGGCCAAACAGCAGTAAAGATACGAAGAGGCCGTTTTCCAGCTAGATGATCGGACCAATTACGAAAGCTCCGTTATGCCCTTCAAAACGTCATACGACGTGCTTAAGACTAATTACCAGGGGAAAAGGATAATGAAATCCTGAGAGTTGACAACTCCAAGGGAACATGTATCTCATTAGTGAGGAAACGACCAATAAAAATGGAAAGCTATTTTCATGTAATTTTTTTATTTTTTCAACACATAGTGGCTCTTATCAATCTAAATAGTCGAAAATATTGCTGGAAATATCTACGAGTACATTATTTTGTGTAATATTATTTACTACTTTATAGCCAATATCGAAATTCTAATTAAAAAAAATTCAGCATTATGAATATACATGGAAATAGTTTTTAGATACCAAATAAAGTTATTAAGTAACTGAATTATTAAGTACGTAGTTCTATTATTAAATTTGTCTACAATATTAATTGAAATATTTATAAGGACTTGCTTTAAATAGGTAATCACAAATCCAAACTCGACGGGCATTTTGTGTTCACGAATACATTTATGAACTTTACGAAGATAATATGGCGGAACTAAGCCGGGATGGCGGGCTAAATAGTATTTAATAGTGTACAATGCGTCGTTTTTGTCTTTAATGGCCCTTGGCAATCAAAGCAGAAAATGCATTTTACTGCCAGGTTTAAGTACGGTTTTATTTCTAATTTACGGTCATGGAAAAAGCCGTTTGTGAAAATCATAATGGTTAAAGTTTATAGTCACGTCCAGTCTTTTGTTTGTGGCGTTATATAAATTGCCGTAAATTCAAAAAAGAACTTTATTGAAATTGCTACTAAATTCATATCTTTTGGCAAATTGGATGATCATGTTATTTAATACTTGTAAAATTAGTATAACCAATGTTTTCCATCTACAATGTTGTTCGACTAAAACTGTGAGAAACATAATTTTGGGACGCCTCAACTTATGCATTAAGTAATGTTGCACAAACTTTTTGTCAGGGTCATTTTTGTTTATAAGTTACGTTTGCTGTTCACATATTTGGAATTAAGATATCTTAAGAATCTTATTTTTTTATGAATTTTTTGGTTCATTTGAGTGAAATGCCATTATAGTGCGTAAAAGTTTACTAAAAAACAATTTTTAAATTAATTTTTTGAATGGATAGAAAAATTTAATTTTCAACTTTCAAAAAGTGTTGTATTAATGAAGGTATATTTGCTGTTGGAGCTTTTAAAATTTAGTAAAAAAAATTTAACGCAATTTTGCACGATGTAGGCTACTTTTCGCCGTCAATTCTCTGTTTTTAATTATTTTTATTGCGGAATATATGAATAATATATGATGAAAGTCAAGTACTTTCATATACTGTAGCACGCGTGAGATTTTATTTTTTCTATTCACCTTTTGATTATTCACATTTTACTGATACGAACCTAAAAATCGTGAAAAAAAATCATTGAATATTTAGATATACCAAATTAAAAATATGGAGTCAGCAAATAAATAATATAGAGACAAAATCAGCAATACCAAAAAATTATTATATTGCTTTGTTTATAAATTATTACGAAATACCCAGTTTTTATCTTTTCTTATCGAAACAATGATGTTGCAAATTTAATTATTAACAGTTGACAAAATATCGATACCACTTTTTTCGACCGTTTTCTGGAATTTTATAGAAATTTCTAGATTATTCCTTGTATGGTATATGAAGAGTGCGGTATTCAAACTTCTGTAAGGTACGCCCTCTTACACCACAATCCAACACAGGTTCCAAGCAACCTCCTGCAATTGATTTAGACAATTTGAAAGCCTTATTGAAACAGACGCAGATTAAGTTCGCGTTGTTTGGCAGAGCTATTTTCATACTCCTATATGAAATGGAAAAACGACTTCAAGCTTTGAGAAAAAGTAAAAATATTCCGTTTGGCTGCGACAGGAGCTAACACCTTTCAACTTCAGAGGAGAGCTAACGTGTACTTAGAACTCCTGCGTTCCCATCGTACCAACAAGAGGCTGAAGTATCTGATTACAGGAGATAAAAAGTGGGTGGTTTACGTCAATTTTAGCGTAAACGCCAGTAGCTGGAGAAAAAGGTGTACCTAGACCAAAATAAAATACTGGACAAAAGATACTTTTAAATACATGGTGGGGTATAAATTGAATTATTCATTGACCTATTCATTGGGAGTCTTTCAAGCTAACAGTACAAGATTTATTATGAACAATGCAGCAAAGTCACCGCTAAACTTGTAACTGTGTAAATCATCCATTTTTTCAGCTAGTTAAAAAATGAGAATCCATTTGCGGTTAATTTTGTTTATGAAGTTTGCAAATATTATGCCGTCGCCGTGGTGTGTTGGGTCGATCACAAGGCATACGGCCTTTGACGACGCCGCGCACTGCGGCGACCCGGGTTCGAATCCCGGACGTTAGTTGAACGGGGCTGGACTGGTGTTATGGTTGACTGTAAGAGATTGCTTTCGTTGCAGTAAGTCTGCGATATGTATCAATTAGATATATTAAAATAGATAAATAAGTAAATAGATAATAAAATTTTCTCAAGTACAAATTTAATGTGTACGATCTTGTATAAATTCCAAACTCCAATTACGTGGGTATAAACACTTGAAATAATATTATTAAAAATAACCAAATAAATAAGTTTACCTCGTAACCCTAAAAATTTGTATGAAAACTTGCTGTTTGCTGCAATGATATCTGTGAAAAATTCGAAATGTGGCCAATGATGTTATCAACCAAAATGCCTTCATATAATTATTATATTTTGTCTATATACAGTGTTTCTTTGTAGACGATGTTTTTGGTTTTTAATTTTTCATATCTAAAGAGTCCGTACTGTTGTGGGGTTACTCTCTGTCAGGCTGTTCGTTTCTCAGAGGCCTCTACCTCCTAAACCAAATAAGATGTATATTTCAACTTTGCAGACATAATATAAAAATGTTTCCCCAAGATTGAAAACCGTATTCAGAATTACGTGCAATTATATTTTAAAGAGGTTCCCATAAATGCAAGAGTATCATTGAAAAAAAAACTTTTTAAATAGCGTACAAATGTATTTTTAATATGATTTTATTTGCTTCACTCGTATATTATTACATATGTAAAGAAATTTAAAAAGTCAATTTTCATTCACTTCTTCTTCTAACTGTGGTATAGATTTGAAACTACAAACTTTGCTACTGCTAACTGTACAATTCTTTGCTGACATAACGAAAGAGAGTGGAAGTAGTTATGGGAACTTCTCGATGGCTAACAGTGAACCTATCAAATTTGGTCTCGCTTAACTTGTCTCGATGAATCCTTTGGTTATATTGCTAACAATAAAAGTCAGAGTTTGAGCAAATTATAATTATATCAATGAATCCTATGATTACATATGTTAACCAAGGGAATCTGACGATGGTGAAGGGAGTGCTCATGGGAACTTCTTAATTTTTAACAATGAACCAATCAAATTCAGGCTCTTTTCATGGGTATTTTGGTTACAATGTCAATTAATGTTTACAAAAATTCCTGTGCATCGTATAAGCACAACTATAGAAAAACCCTAGCTGCTCGTCTCATAGTAATTTCATAAATGTTTGTTGTACCTCTATACTTCAATAGATGGCACTACTTGTATTTTAAATCACAATAATGTTTCCCACACAGACACAGGAAATATACTTATAAAAAACGGCATCGATACATATTTATTGCGTGACTTTAAACAATGTAACTACGGAACCCTCGTAGTGCGAATTCTTCTTCGGAATCCGTTGATCATATCATTGATCTTCGAAGTTTTGTCTTTTTATTTCTTTTTATTCACGTAACTTTATAAATGTTTAATATCAAAACAACAAATAGCACGGTTAACAGTATAAATAGCACATTTATTAACATTAAAAATTTTACGGAAATATCACTGTTACACGGAAGGCTAATATATGTAATGAACTATACTATTCGATTACGGTTACAGATAAATATCTGTTACTCATATTATTTCTTCACTCCTTAACCTTATGTGTCTCTGGTCATAAAACTTATCCTCATTGACCCCTAGGATCACTTCATCTAACCCCAATTATTCATAACGGAACACAAATGTAGGTCCAGTTGCTTATTCGACAGATTAAATTTACATAGATGAGCTAAATTTTATTTATGATAACACACTAGTGTCGTAATAAGCAAAACTTTGACTTGTTAGCTTTAATAAATACACAAGTAGCCACTGTACTTTAGTCTGATCGATTAAGGCCGTTACAAAATATATATCTCAGGTGCAAACTTAGATGACGTACATGTCTATATTTGACATACGCCTATTTCATTCTTAAAATTGCTACAATTTTTGTGCTCCTTAAGTAATTACTATCTTTTAAAATTTAGTTTTTCTTCGAATTTGATACCTATGTTTCTCATGAGTATGCCAGTTGGATCAGATGAACGTAACAAATAAAGGAAAAATATAAAAACAAAATGGCACAAATGCATGTCACAACAAGCACAAAGAAATATATTCCGTAGTCATATTTCTTGAAATGTTGCTACAAGTTAAACAGTCAAACAACATAATTTTATGAGAAATTTTTAATAAAATATATTTATTTCTAATAAAATATAGAACTTTTTAGATAGTTCAACCTATGGCCGGGTAGATTACATAACAATTTATTTTTAAAGGACCATTCCAACAATACTATACTCGATAAAATGCGAGAAAAATTATTCGCTCATGTAGATGAAACTGAAACTATGTAAAATTGTAAGGTCGTGTTAAACTGATTAGCAATAAAGAAGTTATGATTATTTTCCCCAGTATAGAAACCCAAAAATCGATGTTTTTGTAGAACCTATGCAACAACAATTCGACTAAAGTTTACTGAACAAATCATTTGTGGCCCAAAGTTACTATGAACTAATGACAAAAAATTTAATATAATATCAAAAAAATAGCTTTAAATTTTTCTTTCTTCTCAAAAGCCGAAAATCAAGAGAAAATTAAACTTTCATTTTATTACTAATATGATATGTGAAAATTTTTCACATATTTTCATAAACCTAACAGTAGGAGGACAAAAGGAGGAACAGGTCATAAAATTTTGAACAATTTGTCCTTCTTTCTTTTGCCCTTCCCAAATGAATATTGTTTGTCCATTTCCATTTCCCCTTTTTCAATTCATTTAAAATAATTATTGTTCAGAAAGTCTTGGGAAGTACATTATAATTTTATGTAATAGGATTCTAGTGAAATCTATAGATATAAAAGGCAATTAACACTCACTTGCTCACTGTTTGACTCATCATGAAATCTCCAGAATTGTAAGATCTATGAGCTGAAAGTTTGGAACGTATATTTCTCTTGGCTTTGAAGTATTTGCTAAAAAAGTATTCTTCAAAATTCAACCCCTAGGAGTGTGGAAATGAGGGTGGAAAATATTATGAGGAATTGTATCTAATTGAAGTTGGAGATTAGCCGATTTGTTTTTAGACCCTTAGATGGATTTTTGTTTAAATAAAGCGTATAAAGGAAAATACAGTCACGCTTTACTCGGGTAAAGTCAGATCAGACAGCTAAATAAAAATGTATTTTAATCCAAATAAGTTCAATTACTTATGAGTAAATTAAAAACAAATGAATGGCTCAATATCGCCAAACGCCCCCCGCTCTACGACCCACTTGCGTGGTATTATTTCAACAAAACCATTTCCACCTAGCTCACATTTGCAACTTCATTAAATAAAATTGTCCTATCATTCAGCCACTCGGAGATCGAAACCCGACATAAAAACAACAAATCATTCACTCAGCAACGATCTCGTAACAAGTGACATTTAAATCTAATAACAAAATTCTATCCGAAAACTTCGTGCCATGCGCCACACCGAGTGTCACCCGTCTAACGGTATATGTACGCATAAAGGTCGCCGGGCGCTTCGAGGGTTCAAATTATCGAGGGAGGGCAACCCCCGCTCGTTCAATCGAGAGGTCTGGCCGCAAGCGAGGCGCCGTTCATTACTCATTGTCCTAGAGGGGAGATAATTATTTTTGGATAAAGCCCGCTCTTGGCCAGTGTTTGTTAAAGTTTTCTTACAATGATGCCGTTCGGTATAGACAATTATGTATGAAACCTTCCATTTTGTTTCGTGTTCAGTTTTAATTAGTAGCCATCGTAACGCGCATTAACAATGTTTTAGACGGCAGTGCCAAAAAAACTGTTAAAAAAGCATCTAAATCGGTAATGTATTACATATTTCAACAGTATATTAAGAACAGAAGATAGGTAAAGATTTTTAAAAGTATAATACTAGGTGCATAGAATATATAGTATATTAATAAATTATTTTACTTGGAGTGATCAAATACGGTCACTCTAAATAAAATTATAAAAATTCGACATACGTAATACGATTTTGAATCCAGTTTTTTATTTTAGAAGATATGTAATTTCAATATCAAAAATATGTTTTTTTATGACTTCTTGAAGAAATATGAAAGGATAAAAAAAATTTTGTATAAAAAGAATACCAACTTTGGAATGTTTTCTTCAGTTATTGGAAACCAACATTTTCAGCTCACTCATCAAAATCGCCAAAACTCGAAAATTTTAAACGATCTTTTCTTTCCTTTATCATTCCTTTTTCTTTCACCCAAACGGATTTGTGGGAGAAGGTGGTAAAAAATTAAATTTTTTATTTTGAAAGCAGGAAAGAAAAAATTTGCAATGATTTTTTTTCTATCAAAGTCGTCCGTCCGTAACGTCCCAAAAATCGGAAAAAGTAAATCTTTAGGTTTAACTACGGTGGTGTATTTTTTTTTTAGAAATATCTTATTAAAAGAATAAAATATCTACTTTGATCTTCATAATAGAGACTTTTAATTTTATAACATTCTAATAAATATATACGCTAAAATGTGTAAACTCTTAGTTTACCTCGATGAATTTATTTTCCGAGTAACTTTAAAAAAATTTCTGCACGTCTACTTAACAATAAAGCTGAAAAAATGAGTATAATAAAATCGTGAAATAATCTAAATTACTAAATATATTCATTTTAAATTATCGAAATTCACAAAGAACAAAACGAAATCGTAAAACATTTCACTTACCCAGTGAATTAATTCTAAATGAGAGTATCTTTACGTGTACATATTTCTATATATCTTTATTCCTTTTTGGCCTTCAGAAAATACACTATTTATATAAATCTAAAAACACATTTATAAATAATAATTAAATTCTCATCTCTCGAGATTCTAGACTAATACAATCTTCACATTCTTTGCCTCTTCCATTATGTTTCAAAAAGATGACGCAGTATTTCTTACCTCATTTATAGATACGCACGAACTTATCCTACGCTCCGAGAATTTACTTAATAGCAACGGCTATATAAATAAATAGTCTGAAGATAAACTTAAATCGGGTTTTATTCTAGATTTAACACCTCCTTTTATATATATTATTTCTCTCTCACCAAAACATATTTCATACTGAATTTCTGCAGGGGAAAGCTTTATTTGATATGAAAAGTTCGCCATTATATAGCTAACAATACCCATATGGACATATGGTATATGCCAGAGAAAGAGGATACATTGAATTAAATTTTGAAGCCATTATAGCTATATCAAAATGATGTTTAAAAGAATTTTACGCAACAATGAAATGTTCAAAAATAGTTCCAAGATATGTACGATTAAATATATTATATAATAAATGGTTCCTAATGAGTCTTTTTATGTCACAAAATTGACCGATATACTTTTATACCCAACCAGAACCCATAATAAATAACAAAACTGTAGAAATTACCGTTAATACCCTGAATTAAAGAATATTTTTTAATTATTTTTTTAATGGAAAAGACATTCAAACTAAATATTTTTACAACCCTTTTATCGCCCAGGTAAAGCTAAAATTAACAGTTAGTTACAAATAAACAATACAGATTTCATTAGGGAATTTCATCGTCATACTAATTACGCTAACCCAAAAAATAATTAGAAAGTAATTCATTACGAATTTCACCGTTACATACTTCGAAAAATAATTCTAAATATACCTCTAATATTCTGTTACATGTTACATTCTTAAAATCATCTAACATTTTCATATTATCACCATTTTCACACACGATTCTTTTTCTAATTGGTGGCAAAATTGTTAAGAGTACTACCGTCATATTTCAACCGCATTAGTATTGTTTTGAGATATGAGTTACAAACTAATACTCAGTATCAGCTCAGTTCAGTCCATTTATATTCAACCGTCACTTATGAGTTTTCCGTGGGATGAAATATGAGAATGAAATGGGTGATGAAATAAATCATTAACCATATTTTTGCTTACTTCTGTGGTTAAAAAATGATGTCATGAGTGAATAACACAACATAGCAAAATGATACAATCTTGATGTAGAACGTATCATTATCAATATGACCTTATTACAAAACTATGAAATATTATTTATCCATTCATTGTTTTAGGGTTTCATATAATGTACATTATAACTGAAAACTGTGCAAAAATATTAAGCTACCAAATACATGATTCATTTTTTATACCCAAAACTCCCATAATGCTGAAAATGCTCCAAAAATGCTGAAGTCGAAATTGTGCAATAAAATTTAATGAAAATTTACCGGAAGGCTAACGCAATGATTTTAAATCTCATACTTTTTATGTTTTTACGCCTGTAAAAGACATACTGTACAATGTATTTAAATAATGGAAAATAAAATTTATGTATAATTTAATAGAAATATTACATACTCTTAAATGTTTGTGAAACAGTGCTAATTTAATGAAGACTTAATTTATTTATCATAATTTGTATTTCTCATTTTGTGTCCCGTATCGTTAAAGCAAAAACAGAAATATACTATATCTTACTAACTATATAATAGTATATTAACAAAGGCTCTTAGACATCGAACTACAAAGTTTTAGTAAAATCTATCCAGTAGTTTTCGCTTAATGCGGGCATGGACACAACATGTTTACCATTTTATCTTACGTACAGGTTTTATTTTTCATAAATTATTTGTTAAACAAGGAAACATTTCCTTTTTTTTCTTTGCCATACTTTTTTAGGCTTAAGTAGAAGACATTTTTATATATTTTTAAAGTAATTAATCAGCATATTTCAGCAATTACTTTTTGTGCTTAGTCAAACAAGTACTTAATCTCTTTTTATCCTAAAGTTGATGAATTAAAGTTTCCCAATAAAAGTATTTTCGTTGACTTGGCAAGGCGCCCACTTTAGGCGCCACTGCTTCATCCCGGGCTGAGTAGAAGCCCTTTTTTGGGTTAATAGAATGAGTTTCCGCGTGTTCTGCCAAAGTAATCTTGACAAACATGTTTTTTCGGCGTCTTGAAGGATAGACCTTTTGGATCAGCTTTGGGCCTGACTGGCTTTAGGCATAGACCTTGATGGTCTATATTAATTTTTATATATTGCAAGGGCTCGCTGCGAGTAACGACGTGAAACATTTTAACATAAATGGGTGAAATATATATAGTCTATCTGTAACAAAATTTATAATAGTACGATTTGCTCTCATAAAGCATAAACGACGAAACAGTGGTATCTTCATACATTGATGCAGATTAATTAAAATTTCCGTAAAATTTTGAAATTAATCGCTTGAAAGCTATCAGAAATTGCAATGTATTCAATTGTTCTGTACATGAATACGAATACAATCTAGAGCTTCAATTCTTGTGAATCATTTTAATATCTTGCTTCCAAAATAAAATCTTACCCAAATTTAATAAAATCAGTCGCAAAGTGTAGTTGTTACGAGCAATTAATTAACAAGCCTCACAATTAGCTTCATTATTTATAGCCAATATTATTAATTAAAGAAAATTATGTCAAATATTTTGAAAATACTTCATTAAATATTATAAGAATTGTGATCACTTAAATTATGGTACAATGCAAATAATAATGATAATAAAATGAAAGAATTAATATCTCATCATAGTAGCAAATATCACACTGAAAGAGAAAATAAAAGAAATGTTATAGTCAAATTGGTAATAATTTCATCAAGAGGACTCCTTTCAAAAATATATACAAGGATTTAACTAAGATATCACTCAATATAAAAGGAAAAAAATACGTAAGCTCCAAAAATTAAAATTAACACACACGCAAAAAATTGGTCAAATTCTCATTACGCGTACCGAAACTAAAAATTAAGTAAATTATTATACAGTCAAAAAGCACGTATTTGCGCGTAGCATGTATTTGTGCGTAGCGTATATTTATGCGCAGCATAAAATTGTGCGTAGCATATATTTGTGCGTAGCGTGTACTTGTGCGTAGCATATATTTGTGCGTAGCGTGTACTTGTGCGTAGCATATAAAAAGAATAACAAAATAAGCGTAAAAAGAAATGACCAATTCAACTGTTATTACGTATATGTCTGATAAAAGTACAATTTAATAGAATATATGAAGACAACATAACAAAATATGTGAACACAACATTACAATATTCGAAAGCGATATAATTTTATATACTCTATGTTAAGTTGTTACTAATAATTAATTGTTCATCGAAATCAATCATTTTTATTCAATTATTTTTATGAGAGAAGCCACGATTCGCCAATATCTGGATAGCGCGCATATATTCAATTAGGCATTGGTCGAACACTTTCAAACTCGCAAGCGCCACTCAATTGTCTAGTGGTATCAACTTTGCACAGATGTTAACAAACGTTCCATATTTCCTGAGATATCATCTTTTCTATTATTATATTGAAGTATCTTAGCGAGATAACAATTATTCCGTATTTCTGAAATGTATTACATTACGTGATACTTAGAAATTACATTCCACATATTAAAATATGTACTACTGTATTTATTGCAATTTTTCATATTTATTCCTTCCAGATGAAAAAGAAAACTAACAATACTACTAACTCCTCTGCAGTTGAAATTTTAAATTAAACAACGTGCGCGTTTACATATAGGTGTGACCTATTCAATTTTCAATTGCACAACTAATAATTGATAGTGTGCGGTCAGGCCCAACAACCACTATATTTAACTGTATTGAAATTATTGTAAGCCACTTTGTTTATACAAATATTCCAAACCCAGGTTTATGTCCGTGCTGGAAACACTAAACCCAATGACAAATAATGAAAATGGATATAGCGATGACAGTTATTATAATTATTGTTGCTTTTCATGAATTCGTTGTCACTAGTAATTGTAATACTTTTGTCATCTCCGCGTATTATACCAACACCGTTGAAAAGGTGTTTGAAATTAAATTAAATGCGTCATAACTTTTGGATTATTTTGAAGCCTCGTTATCTTGTTAGACTTCTAAGTTGTTTGCATACCACCCCTTTGATCAGCTGTGGTCTCAAAAAAATATTATATATATATATATATATATATATATATATATGTATATATATATATATATATATAGATGTATGTATATATATATATATATATATATATATATATATATATATATATAAACAAATTTCCATGACAATGGATTTACAAATTATAATAACTACTTACTTATTTTTGTAAATTGGAAAAAGAATTGGGAAAGGAAAGTTTGTAAATTGGGATTGTAGGCAAAATCATTTTACTCTAAGTAACTAAGATTTCAAATTGCTAATATGAATACCGTCTAAAAACTTGACTCAATACATCTGGCTTTAAGCGAAAATAGATTTGCCTAAGTCCATGGCCGCCTTTGCGGAAGTAATTCCTTGAAAGAATGAACATTAATATTTTAATCTGCTCGTCTTAATCTTTCTCATTCGGTGGTATCAGTTTTATTTCTAATAATATTTCCTCATTTGATCTAATAGGGTCAGTATCAAATTTGATATATGCGGCACTAATCAGTTCTATGAATTGAAGTTAGCTCATCTTAGTACACCAGATTCAATTCATAGAAGTAATAGAGTACAAATTAATTAATTACAACAAATAAAATACTACGCACGGTACCTTCTATATAATTTAGGTTGTGAGGTTTTTAGAACATTAAACATTAACAATGTTTTCGTTGCTATGGAAAAATTTGAAGAAAATCGCAAAGCGTATAGTCGTCTTGAGAAATTCTTTAATAGCACAGTTTTTCACATGTACATAAGTGAAAATGTATATGATCTACTTATATATATAATATTCCTTTCCAAGTCAGCTTCGCCGATCCAATCCATATATTTTCTCTATTCACGTTATAAACTATAGTGCACACCAACGTGAAACAGGGGATCAAACATTTTTAACCATATTTTGAAACGTAATACAACTTTTCATTAATGCAATATGAATTTAATACTACTGAAAAGAATTTACTCGTTACATAAGTTTAATATGAGTTTTTTTAAGTACAATCGGTAAAGGTTGTTATATCGTACGGCGCCAGGTTTGCAACAAATAATAACTTATAAAACAAATAAAGCCACGTATGGAGATCACGCTAAACCCAACAAAGAACAAGTCCCTTAAGTCTCCCCAATACTGACTCCGACGCGCTCGTGCGACAGGATTTACAGCAGAGCTTCCGCCCGTTCCTCGCCTACTGAATACCAATCGACCCCAGCCGGCGAAAAAATACTTTTCGTCATATTTTTCGACTTTTATTGGAATTTCGTCTACGTGGTATGCACGCCAGTAAATTGTTACGGAAAATAAATAACGCTCATAGTGAGGTTATATTTAGGAGTTTATGTAGACCGACGGAACTTATTTTTGAAAAAGGATACAATGCCTTTATGCACACCTTAACCGTAAAGATCTTTAAAAATGCGAGTTTATTTAAAAATGTGAGTAAGAAAAGTGCCTACGCCATATTTATTTTCAAAAATGTTACGATGTACTGGATGACAATTTATATATGTACTTACTTACGGTGATATTACTGGTTAAAAATAGCATCGCATAACGTTAGTGGAACAAAAAATCGGTTGGACACGATCGGTTTTGATAGCTATCTATACATTCATTATTATTATGTGAAAAAGCTAAAGAAAAATGCATTACTTTGAACTGAATTGACGACGTATGTTTGTACAGTAGAACTAAAGTTTTCCCGCTATAAAAACAAATAAATTGGCCGTTTGGAAGACACTAAATGTAAATTTTTAGCGTCTATAAGGTAGCAACGAAAGACTGACTCAGCAGATCCTCAAAGTATATTTTAATGATTGAAGTATAATGTTGAATATCACAGTTAATCACATCAATAACAAAGCAACAATATTTAGGTAGACATGGATTATACTTGCCACAGATATTTCTTTTCATTCGTGATTTATACCGATCATCTAGACGTATCATTTCGAATATTATTTTGTTGCAATGACTGGTTGGAAAGAATATTAGGAAATAAAACTTTATAATAAGTAATCAAGGTTTAAAATTTAAAATAATATTGAATGTATTTGGCGTTAATTTTATAGAAATGCATTATAATTTAATTTTTCACATCTAAATGAAACTACGTTATGTAGTATTATTTCTACTTTATTTAAATTCTTTACTACGACCTAGGTGTAATTTTATGACATCTTCAGGTTGGCAATGTGAAAAGATGCTCACTCGAAAGAATCTTTACAAATTGTCCACTTGAAGATGTTGTCATACAACGAAACTAGGTCGTGGTAAAGAATTTGATTAAAGTAGTAATAATACTACATCACGTAATTTCATTTATTTGTAAAAAATTAAATTTAAAAAATATATTAAGATTTTAAGAAAATAACGCCACCCCACACATTTACGCTGATATAATAGACCGTTATTTCAATTAAGCTTCGTTTTTATATTTTAAGTAATAAAACATAAAATTTACAAATGACATCAGTTACTGAATTCACGAAAAAGAAAATTTAGTCATTAAACATGCTTATATGTAGTACTAGTACGTTACTGCGGATTGGAAACACTATCGTGCGCCTAATGGAAGCCTTTGTAATTTTGCCCCCATACAATCGTGCGCATGTGTGAACACAGTTAATAGTGCGCATGTGTGAAGCCATGCAGTCGTGAAATTTTGCATTTGTGTGAGCCCATGCAATCGTGCGCGTATTGTGGGCTCGTGGAATCGTGCGCCAGTTGTGAGCCCATGCAATCATGCACATGTGAGCCCGTGCAAACGTACACGTAATGTAAAATTCCTCCAATCTCCTGCGATTTTATCGGCTTTACTCCTTCACCACTGTATGATTTGCTGCCATCCTTCCTGTTATCTTGTTATTAACTTCGTTCTCACTTTCTGTCACGGTAATTGGTGTTTTGAAAAAATTACGCATGTGACTAAAGACATCTACAGACAGTGCAGATGAAAATGTTTTTCTCGTGAATGACATGGAATGGAGAAAAAGTATTTACATTAAAGTGGAGTTAAAAACATCTTGTTATATTTTTCCAACACAACATCTCCTTCAGAATATATAAATCTCTAAAAGCAGCTTGCAATACACTTCCTTCTTCATCCAATTCACCTAGGTGAATGAAGAACTGTTTACGTGGATAAATGGATAAAAGGCAGTAGATGCAGAGAAATTCAGAAAAATTATTGAAGTTTATAAATTTTATAATAAAATTATCGGTCAACTGTGAAGTAAAAATAATGCTTAGTGATTGTTAAATAACACCATCCCACGTGATCAAATCCGCGCAATACCACCTGTGCTTCGTTTTAATGACGCAGCTATTCGCTATATATGCCAAACAAATTATAAGTAAGCATTGGTAAACAAATATGGGATTTGAACCTTTGCAACTTATCTGGAACCTTTGCTACATATCGATGATTTGTTACTTTTATGGTCGTAGTTCCTTCTGCCAATACAGCCTTTCTAACCAGGAAAATAAGAAGTGAAGGTTTGAAACATACGTAAGAGTGAAGCCAGCTACAACTGGAAAACTGAACCATGCCCAAATAAATAAGAAGTTAAAAAGACCAAACATCTTGGAGAGTGTGTAATTAAACGTTAAGTGACAAAACTTGGATAAATCTGAACGCAAAGTTAGGTATGACAGTATTTTTATCAACCAAGAAGTGGCTTATAATTTGATGTCTAAGAAACTAACAAGGGTTGGTTCTATTAGAAGAATTCTAATTTTTTTCTAAGTTTGTGACTTCAAAAGAATGAGCAGTCAACATTATTTTAATTTTAGATTGATTTGCTTATAACGTCCTAAGTTATTAAAATAATAATATTTTACACTTACGAGCAGTCTCCACAACCAGCGGAGAATATTTTGTCGAGGAAAAAATCTCGCATACATTACTAACAAACGTAAGATTGACGGATCAATAGGTCAGTTTACGCAGCCCGAAAAGAAAATGGAACATTGATTATATCTTCAAAATGATTGACATAAACTTTATTCATATTTTTATTATTCGTGTAATACTGATACAGGAAAGCAACAAAACCACGACCTTTTGTCATTATGCTATGAAAAGTTCACTGGCCGTGGCACAAAAGTAATTATAACACTAACGGATAACCAGCAAAGGATCGTAATTTATGTACTATACAAAAACTTAGCAAGTACAAGTAAAATACGTACTATGAGTACAGTGCATATGTTTCTTAGAAAATAAAGAAATATTCATTATACCCATGTAGTGCATATCTTATTTCTTAGAAAATCTAGAAATGTTCATTCTATTCATGCAGCACGTATTCTATTTCTGAGAAAATCAAGAAATATTTAGCACTTTCATATATTTTATAATTTTCTGAATGTAATTGAAAGGTCAGACCAGTTGAAAACACGTGTAAAAATTCCCTGCTAACGATGAATAAAAATTTCAATTTTTTCATTTACCTGAATTTATACGAAACTAGATCGAGTTTTACTCGTAATAGGTTTATTAAACTTAGCCCTTAAAAAAACAGACATTTGACGTAGTTTAGTTATATTTTTAAATCACAATAAAATAATATTTACGTAAACCTGAACTTTCTGATAAATATTTAACAATAATTAATGTAAATTTATATAAATTATTTAAATGAATGCGTATGTATAAATAAATACACATTATAATCCCACACTTTTATCCTAAATTAATCCACCCCAGCAAACTCCCTAAATAACCACAACCATCTAAGCCGATTCGAAGTTGTAATGAGCAAACGAATATAAGCTAACCCAGCTTTGAACCTTTATGATGAAACTACTCTAAAGTTGTCAGCGGACGTGCAAACTTGCGGTAATTATTTATTTAACGACTTTTTACCCCTGACGGAATGGGGAGAACGTATATGTTTAGAATGTGATTATGTTTATATTTTGTGCGAAAAGGGATACGATAATTTAAATGTAATTTTCTACAAACGTTATTTATGATTCAGAGCACCGTTTTACTTTCGATGTGCGTCATATTAGAATCAAATTATCAGCGAAATGTGCAGAATCAACATCACTTTGCTAGAAATATAATTATTAATATTTGACAGACGGACAGACGGGGAGACTTGAGCGATTTTATAATGGACCTTTTTTTTCAAAGTACCGAATCCTGAAACGGACCATTCATGGAATCACCTTCATATCTGTTTGCGTATATATGTTACAAATAAATTAAATTTGGCATAGTTTTATGAAATAGTAGCTAAATTTAACATTTCATACATTACATGTTGAAAGTTAAATTTCATTTCGGGGCCAGATTTGAAGGTTGACTAAGAACATTTTTCTTTTAATTATCATGTTGATTATCAAATAAAAGCTCTTTAAAATAAAATTATAGTTATAGAATAGTTAGAATTTTTTTCTGACAAATTCAAAAACCATCAAAAGATTACTGCCCTTGCAAATTATTAACACAAACTGTTGGCCATATAAACATTAAAAATTGGTCTACATTGATCTAAAATTATCAATATGAAATTTCGTGACATGTATATAATCACTGAAATCTAAATTACAGCCAATAATGATGCCAAAAAAGCAAGATAGCCTGTACATCACATTTTAGATATCTTTATATAGGTGATTACTGACGTCGTTTGAAAATAATCTAGGGAAAGTAACAAAATGGAAACTCAGTAACAAGTAAATGGTGAACAAAAATGACTTTACTACGCTTATAGAATACTTTATGGATACCTGTGGGTATCCATAATTCAATAATAAATTAATAATCAAACAGTAATTATGTTTGATTCCACAAAATGGTAAGATGTATTATGGTGAATAAGAATACAAATGAGTATACGTGCAGTCATTGTCTTATCTAAACAATGAGATACGCTATGATGCACCCAACTAATTTTGGGCATTCATTTTTTTCTTTTCGAAGGCCTGGGATTAATTTGCCCTTTACTTAGACTACTGTCGTCGTCTATGACTTCTTAATAAGACAGCATGCAGATGTCTAATAATTCTATACTTCTCAGACAGATTTGGAATAACGTTATGGATCAAAACAATAGAAATCTAGTATCGGCATAAACGAAAACAGAATCTAATGTTTTTTAACTTTTTATATAAAGTTAAAGACACATTAGATTCTGCATTAGATTTTACCTAAATAATTTGACAGTGATATATTATTATATTGACACTTCAGATAAATAATTGTATCATAAAGTCTGAGATAAAAGTTATATAAATAAAACATCAACATACGCCTTGACATTTGCATAAAGAGTATATACGTCGGTACATCATGCGTGCCCGGACAATCGTGTTAATTTGTCTCTCCACTGAACGCTTTCACCTCCGAAACACTGTACTTCTACACTGATTTTTTTTTCATCTCATTGATTATCTTGTACATATACGTACCCTAGAAGAGATTGTCCAAAAGTTGATTATAATGTTCCAGAAATCTCTGGAAAAAATAGGAAAGCTTATTAGCTACCAGCATAATAGATCGGATAATTTCGCGGAAAAATCATTATTAAGTTTTAAAGTCTTGTATTCCTATTGCTGGGAATTAGATTATTCTCTAATTTGATAGCATAAACAGAAAAAAAATCATTATGTTAGAGAAAAAGGCAAAAAAGTACCTATTTAATCGCTAGAGTATTTTTATTAAGTTTTTTTAATATGTTTTGTTGTTTTTGAAGTTATACTTCTTTAGGCACGTTACAAAAAAATGATGAGAATGAAATTTTACGATGGACGTCCACGATGCAACAAAAATCGGCAGGATTAATTTACTCACTAAACATATATTTACATGCCTGTGTTGACTGATACTACATTCATGATAGTTATTGAGGTATTTTTAATAAACAACACGTGTTTTATATTCTTACAAATCTAAGTTATATCTGTACTTTTTAAATAACACTTTAAATAATAATAGCGAATATGGACATATAATAAAAAATATTTATTTATCGTGAACACTCGTGAGAGAAATAGGGCTTACAAGCGTTTTAAAATATATTTTAAGTGTATTTCTCTAAGTGAAGTTAAATTTCAGTATGTATTAATATGAATTATAAATTATTACCTTCTTATTTAATTAATTTAATAAAAAAGTTCAAAAATAATGATAATATAAATATTAATAATGATGATTATTATTATTAGTATTAAATTATTAAATAATAATGATTGTAATTCTACATAAAACGATAAAAATTTTTACTATTCTGTAGGAAAAAATAAATTTTAATTATTAAAATTTAATTAGTTAATTGAATTTAAATTTTACCAACAGTATTTATATTATCCACTTATTTTATTATTTTATTTCCTTTAATTATTTGCGTGCTAAATAAAGTTATTTTTGTATTATGTCAAAATATAATTTCTAACGCGCGTACATAAGTAGACACACAATTTTTTTCATGTTATTTTCTTATATATTTTGTTTACACGAGTGTTTCTGCTTATTTTCTAAGGGCTCGCCAAAAAATTGACACAGGTCAATACTCAGGAGTGACTGCGCCACAGCCCACGGCCCTTATGGTAATACATTGAATAATAACGGTCATTCTGATACTACTAACAATTCTTGTTAAAAGTATTGCGGTTTATTCTTCAAAGTATTTTACACAATACCCTTTTAAAAATTAATTTAAATTATACCGACTTTGTTCTCAGTTAGCCATAATATATTTTTTATGAAATTTTCTTTTTAAAGTGATTACATTTAAAATGAAAATTGTCTAACATCAGAATACAATTTCTTGAGTCGTTGTTTTGGTCACATGTTATTATTTTGTTCGAATTTAGGATCACATGGCAATCGTGTGCTCGTAATAAAGATGTTAAACTGTCATAATAGCCGAAAAATATATATGCATAATTAAAAATAACTAAAAATGTAAATAGGTAACGCAATACTCTCAATTGTGTATATATTATGAATAGAAATCCTTATACCCGTAATTTCAACATTTCAGTCGATAAGGCCGCATCTGCTCACTCATCCATGGGATTATTGGGATGAATTGCTGAAATGCTTATGTCTATATTTGCGCTCTATTTTTCAAGAAACAATGCCGTATGGTGGTATGTTAACTGTGGTATTCTAACATTATCTCAATAGGCTATAGTGATCTAACTTAAGGCTTCATTATACAATATTTTAAAGAAACCTAAACGAACAATAACTACATAAACTTTCAACTTTATTCAATCAGCTTCCAACTAAGGCTTAATAGATTTACCGTGCATCGGAATATGTCAGAAATAAAAATTAATTTCTTGGTAACTTTCAGGAAAATTCTGTTCAATATTTCTTTTTCTCGAAACTTTGTGAATATTGACTGTTAGGACAATATTGTTTTCGGTCTTCTGTTTATATGAAATTAAATACTCAAAATATTTTATTTTCATTTGATGTATTGTGTGAACAATTTTTGTGTTCTTTAATTGTCGATAATATTTTGTTAGTTGCAAAATATCAATGGTAATTTGAATTAAGTGGTGGAATGCTAGCAATCTTATTATGCAACTTGACTTCATCGCTGAAGTACTTATGCTGAAGTACTTTACAAATGTGTTTTTTTTTAAATTCTCCATTTTCAACTCAAATTTACGGAAAACATGCTTCGACACAACCAAACTATTATCGGTAACGATTATGAGTGTATGTTATATTGAGAAAAAGTATTTCGGTTAAGTACATACTCGTATCACTAACTCTATTTACAATAGTTTCTGTCTCTTGTAATATTAAATCATTCAAATGCAAAATTATTAGTTCCATTTGTTTGTAATATGTATCTACTTGCTGATTATATTACTTTTTTTATTCCTGCATTAATGTATTAAATATATTTTAAGAGATTTACTAAGCGTTTAACACATTGGATTGCAAACTACAAATTGTGCTGTAAAAGTTTATAAATTAGCGATTATATAGAATAAATCATTCTAGTGCAAGTTGAGACCCGGGCAAAAACTATTCTGTAAAATATGCTTTTAAAAATGTTTACACTTGCAACTATTAGGCCATGTTAATAATTTTATAGCTTCCTTATCTTCAGGACGAAACTTTAAAAATTGTTCATCAGTCAAAGGTACAAACCACTAAACTAACATGATATGATATCTTATAACAAACAATCGTAATAATAAACTTGCATTTTTTGTATGTTTCATTATTGAGTATAATTCATTAAAAGTATTTTAATGCAGCTGTAACGTGTTAAATATTTTTTGGCGATTTTTATTTTGCGTACAATATCTTTACGTACAATTTTAATGTAATCATAATGGTTTAAAACTTTTAATGTTATGTACTACCAAACTTTGTATTGGTACAGGCCCAAATTTATCTGTAATAAGGTTTAGATTAGTTTCGGAAATTGAAGAATATACTGCATATGAGTACGGAAAATATATGTATTGAAATAAATTTTTCTTTCGAACATAGGAGCGGAAAACAAGCGAATACAGAATCTACAGTCCAGCCAGCACTTTTTTCCATGCAGATCTCTATATAAATTATTTTACATATTTGTATGAAAACTTGATTTTGGTAAGCTTTTGGGCTAGTTTTCTGTACAGCTTTTATTTTAGTTATATTCAATTTTCAGCTGAATGCTATAAGGAATAAATTAATAAGGAACGCAGAAAAAAGCTTAATAAAGAGATTAATTTCGTGGAAATTACAGCGAAATATAACAGTTTGAAATAAGTCGTTGATTTTGTTTTTAATTGAAAATTAAAAATTAATGTGATATCCGATAAAGAAACAATGATATATTTCAGATAATCAATCAAATAAAGAAGATACAGTACAAATGTGAATAAAACCGATCGAATAGTAATCGAGGCTATTAGTTGCACCACTTTACACTTTAATATCGATATATCTCGTAAAAGCTGTCGATATAAAGTACAATCATGCTAGCTTTGTGATTTTATTGTCCAAGTGCATTAAAGTTAAGAATAAAACGCAATATTCACTGCAGTGTGTGCGATAGCTAGTTGAAGACTACCCTCGCAGTATAGTTGAAGGATTTGTTTCGTGAGAAATGTGTAGAGCACGATTAAGCTCAGGGGAAATATGTTATCCAGTATTTATCTTGTATTAATCAAGTCATCTTGTATTGGTCGTCATAAGTAGTCATCTTGTATTAATCAGTCATCTCAATTATAACTATTAGAATTCTCAGACCAAATTACGAACTTTAATTCAATTAAATATTTTCGGCGTCGTCTCATTACAGAAAGCGTCGAACATGAAAAATAAAACGAAACAAAACTCTCATTATAATTTCCACTAACCCCAATTGATAGTGGGTCTCTCGGGACGCCGTGAGTAGTTATTAAGGCCTGACGCGCACGTGCGACATGATTTCTACGAGTGCTGTCCTCTAATCCCGGCGCCTGTAGAATATCAATTGAGCCGTCGTCGGAGAGAAAAACACTTTTCATCGTATTTTCCAACTTTCAGCGGAATTTTGTTTACACGTCGAGCATAAGGATAAATTATTACAGCGAAAAAATGACGTGTAAAGCTATGTGCATTTTACGATAAAAATTATTGCCATCTAACTATTGATTAGCGTAAAATTTATGTTTGAACTAGTACATTATAAACATGAAATCATTTTGACAATAACGTAACAAATTTTACCTAATTTTAAATGAAGTTCTATCTTTTCAGATGGTACAAAAAATATATTTAACTTTTCATAATTCCTTTTTTTTAAATCAAGTGAAATATTTTTCCTGCAAGTTTAATCTGCAAGTTATTTTGTTTTTTTTTCTCATTATAGTGAATCTATTTTAAATACACATTACAAATATATACTAATATTATTGAATAGAAATTATAAATTAGTTTTTTTTGTTTGTTTATTTGTAAGAAGTCAACCCTGCTACCGATGACAAAAATGCCAGATAGACATAGGCTTTGTCTTATTTGCAAAAATTTAGTGTTTCGAAAGATATAATTATATTTTTAATTCAAACCAAAAAAATTACCAGATTTTATGCTTTTTTGTCATATCCTGGGCAAAATCATCTCAAAATAGAGTGGACGCAATTGTAAAATATATCAAATACCTCACACAAATTCATTGCGAACGAAATTACGAGAGATTTCTGGCATTATAATAAAAAGAGAGATATTTATCTCTACTAATGCAAAATATCAGAAATACTAAAAGACAGAAAAGAAAAAGCAACGCTGGATCGAGTAGATCAATCAAGTTATTAAAATTTGTAAATAACCAGGTGGTTGAAGTTGAAGTAAGTTGTGAGGTCACAACTTATCGCCCTGAATGCATACAATGTGGATACTATTCTTACCGCTGAGAAAGTTGTTGCATTAATAACTGTAAAATTTAAATTAAACAATAAGCAGGAAACGAGGAATTGTAAAGCAAAATTAATTAACAATAAAATAAAGACATAAAGACTAAAATCGAAGCCAATATTCCAAATGCAAATAATTGGTAAGTCGTGTAATCAGATAAAATCGTCAAACATTAATAATAATCCCTTTATTCAGACTGCAAGGCTACTCCTTGTCTTAAAGTTTAGACCACTGAGGAAGAGAGAAGAGCGAGTTTGGATAGCACTTACAGAATTCTATGATTAATAGGAATCCCCCAGGTCGTTAAGAACAAAACTTCTTAATGATCCTATCATTGTTAATTACTATCTACGAACACTTCTAAAATCAGCTGAAAAACTCCTCGTCTTTAAAAATTATACAAATATATGATTGCTTAGAATTATATACGGACATCATGAAGGCTGAATAAATTGTTATTTTACAAACATCACATCACCAGCTTTTATTATTCTCCAAAAAAATAAAAACTTTTTTTTTATTTTCTCTCTTTGTCTTAATGCCGCTGCATGGTTGCAAAATACATCCGTTTACAAAGCGTCTAGCGATTGTACAATACGTTTCTAAAGAGGTGAAGTGACGTTCAACCATCATCAGCCCTATGTTGTATCATTTACTTTATACATAGCAAACGATATCAAACGCACGACAATAATGGTTGCCATACCGTTTATTTTAAAAATCGGCATGCCGTATCGCACTCGCGTTATTGTTGCCATTATTTTCCGTTAAACATCGTTGGCTTGACAAAAAAGAATAGCATCATGTAAGTTTGCGATGCATTTTTATACGTTATTTTGTTGTGTTGCGCGTCAAGTTAAATTTATTCGACGGGTCACTTTAGCCATCAGCCGCAAATTGTCGAAACTTTGTTATTTATTTAAATAGTCGAAAGTATTCTACAAAAGTAGGTAAAAGCCTGGTTTAGCGAAGATGCGAATTATCCGGGTTTATTTTTTTATATCAATTCCCCTTTGATGTGCAAATTAAACTAGAAAATAGGGAAATTTTCATTTTTGCTAAACCAGACTTGTTCCCAAAAGTATTATCTGGTAACGTAAATGGATCCGTGACATCTCTTATTTACGAGGATTTTAAAAGCGTTTCTGCAAATGCAAAGTACTTTTTATGTAACAATTGTTGGTATCTAATCTAATACATAACATAATTCTTATACGGCAACTATATAAATAATATGTTTGCGCAATTAATTTGCGCAATTAATTACACTAACAAGGCTAAATATACTATATTATCGAAAGAAATATTTAAATAACAAATACAGTCACTCGCATCGTCCACTGTTTTAAATACCTTTACGAAAAGTGAAATTAGATGCCATTTTAATGTAGGTAGCTGTCATAATAAAGGTTTCATAATGATACAATATGAGGACGTTTGCTTAAAGGCTAATAATCCCGTAACGTTTACATTATTTATAAAATAGCGTGAAACAACATAAAGCTGATTATCAAGGTATCGCGATAGTCAATGCAACTGATATTTCACCTCGGCATAAAATGCCACACAGCCACTTTCTTAGATTAAAAATGTTTTAGGTGGTCATATTACAAGAAAATTAAACAAAATGTTTAATTCTTTGTAACTATTTATTTCTCTTCTTACCAAATTATATTTCACGACGATACGGTGCAAATTATGAATTAAAGAAGACAAACTAGTTAATTCACAACATAAAATAAATTCTTTCTAAGATCCAGAAGTTTAATTAAAATCATCACGTTCACCCAGATTTTGCACGTTTACTCTCGAATTCTTAAATGTTACTTATAGCGGGACACATTCCTTGACTTCTCACAGCAATTGTTTTAATTGTTTAGTCACACAGAGTCATGAGCAATAAAATAGCAACAAAACTACCAGCTGATTTAAAGCCATCGTTTTATAACACAGCTATGTATTTGTCCAGTAGCATATATAGTATGAAATATAGATATAATCTGACGTACTTCTCTTCTCTTACTCGTTCTTTTGTAGCCTGGGTTAATGTCATTATGCCTTTTTAGAAAACAGCAACGTTTTGAATCTAGACGCCTTGTAAATGTGATTGAAGGCAAAATTATCAGCATGCGATATCTAATACTAATAGGGAATAGGCATGAAATTTTTTTATATTTTTAAATCATTGTTTATATCATTGCAGCATAGTAAAAAACTTAAGTACTATTGGAAATAATGAAAAAATTTTTTAAAAAATATTTAAAATTTCAATAAATATAAGCTGTTTAAACACCACTATTTTCACACTCCTTGAATGACGTCACAAGTTATGCCCAGTGTTTGTTTAGTGTAGGAGTTCTCGTTACATATAGCATATTTTCAGTATAATAGTCGTTTAGACCGTGGAAGGAGATAAAAATTCAGTTTGTAAGTATTGTATTGTGCCTAGGTGCACACTGTTAGAAGTGTACCTGATAATTTTTTTAATGTCCCGAGAGATGTGTAATAAAGTTAATATGATGAATTTACTGAACGAAAATAATATAACATATAAATTAATAAAACACAGACAGTATGCAGCCATGTTTTTAAAATATATATATATATATATATATATATATATATATATATATATATATATATATAATATTTATTTTATGTATCTTATAATATGTATTTACTACTCACTACCTACGAGTGTATTTCTGCATAATAAACGTATATAATGTATGATTATAAATCATGTATTAAAACAATTACCTTTCAGCCTGCACTCCTTTGATCTCTCGTGAAAGTAAAATTATAAATGCACTAGGTATGTAAAATATTACAAGAACACTACTTTCCTTATCAAACACAACCAATGCCACACAAATTTCAATTCGAGTTTGTTTACATGTCTTCTGACGTTACGTTTCATTCTAACCAATAGTGTTGGGTTTCAACAATTTGAATTTCCCTCGCTCAATTTTACTGTTTATTAATTAATTCATTTCATTAAAACGCATTATTAATTAATTAAGAAAACAATGGTTTAGATATTACGTCCGATTAATATATAAATGGAAATAATATTTCAACCAAATTTAATTTTTATTAAAAAATAGAATTCACTTAACTAAAAACAATTAATTTTGCGTCCTTTTTATAAAAAGTTCTGTTCACTGATACGATTTTGTAAAAAAAATTCAATAAAGTTATGTGACGTACACACAAAAGTAATATAATCAAGATTCGATTACCAATTATTTACCTCTCATCTGATATAGTACTGGAAAGAGAAATATTATAATATACGTCATAATAAAACACTTTTAATTTACAGTTTTTACCTTCTAAATTTAATTGACAGGGCGAAAAAATTCACAAACATATTTATTTAAATAAAACACTTTTACCACTCGCAGCAATAATAAAATTTTAGATGATATCTCATTCTTTGAAGAAAATCTAATTAATTTTTATTAAAAATTTTCTACAGTAAGTTTATATGGATAAAAGAAATCGAAGAAGATAGTAGTCGAAGATCTAAATTGCGCTTATTAACAATACACTAAAGGTCAAGCAACATAAAATTAAATGTCAAAAACAGTTTAATTAACAGTAGCTCATTATGGGACCTGAGTCTAAAATTACAATACTTATAGTATTGACATAATTACAATATGTATTCCGATATTATAATTTCTCTAGTATGATGTATATGTATTTTAAATTTATATTATATTTTTTGTCTTCTAAATTTGTGTCTTCAGTAATAAATATTTTCAACCGCTTTCTGTTTCAATTTATGATATAGTATTATTTATATAAAACGTCTAATGGCGCGTTTTAATGGGAATTAAAACGTTCTGGTGGAACGTTGCGACGTGCCGTTCGACCAGCTTCATGTTTTATCAACATTTCCCTACTTGACGCTTTCCTTTTTACTACACTACACACATGCTACTTTACGTATTTTTTTAGTATATCAGCATTGTTTCTTGTTTATTAACGTTTGCAACTTTACTCGTTTACATGGGGGTATTGCGTTAAACTATTTTAAAACATTAAAAAAGTAAAAGTGAAAGTTATAGCGATAGTGAAAATCAAAAAATTTCGTTTCATATTTCAGCTATCATCAGCCAATTGTCACTTTCATTCCATCAGAACCAGAACCAGTTAATACCATTTTATTTTCGTTACAAGATGTAAATTAATTTGTGTGTATAAGGTGGAATTGATTACGTTATGCAAATTTTAATATATTCAATATTAAAACTTTAATAGGATTTACCAAAATGACTTAATATTTCTAAACTAGTAAAGAATTCCTATTGATGTTATGTATCCAAAAGTTGGTTAGTTTAGTAGTTTGTTGGCATATAAATAGTTCGAATGGCGCGGAAACAAGAGATCCTTTGAAAAAGATTGTCTCAATGTTTCTTAGTCAGTTACGACTAAACGACTGGGCAAATATTCATAAAATATAATTAAAATTAACAGACAGATAATAATTTCTCTAAGAGGAGGCGTATTTAGTCTGAGGCAAATCTCGCTTCTTTAATCGATAAACAATATTCCAAATTCCCATGGTGAAAAATAAATTACGAAGTATTCAGTGACTAACGTATAAACAAGCATAAAAGTGGATATATCGGAATGTACACTTAACTAAATATAACTAAAGAAGCCGCAACAGTCAAGCAAATACAACGAGTTAAATCTCCTGAAGCCCTACGAGTTATTCTCGTCCTAGATTTGCGTAAAACAGTGCAACACTCCATAAATACTGACAGCGATATAAGCTGTCGCGCGGTCGAAACATCAAGGCCTAGATAAGAGGAGCCCGAGCCGCATCGGTCATGAGAGTGTGTGGCCCGCTTATGATCTCATTAAGCGAACGACAGAGGCCCCTGAATAACGCGGATAAGCGAACTGGGAGCGAATACACTCTGCTGTGAGCTCATCCTGCTTTTAAAAGCTAAGTGGCGTGATTCACAACGAGTGTGGGCGCGTGTTTATTTGTTTTTTTTTGTTAAATTTCGCAGGTAAATCAAAGAACCTTGTTTTGGTATAAATATCTTATATACCTGTAAACTTTTTCTAATTAATTTAAACCATATATGCTTTACTTTACGAAATGCTAGGTGTGCATTTGAATGTCTTTTTAAAATTTTTAGCATACAGCAAGGAGCCTCAGATACTGATTAAATAGAATAAATATTTTTCATTATTACAAAATTGATTTATGTGCCATTTTCATTGATTCAGTTAACATAGCGCATTATTCCGATAACACATCGAATTAATTTGAGTGCCAAAGCTTTAGTGTGTTATACCTCTCATTTATCGGAACACCAGCAAGATATTGAATTCATCTTCTCGCAAGGTCATCACAATCTATCGACTTCATTCGGCCACCCATAAGATGCTTTTCTTGCATACTAACAATTCAGGAGGTCTACATTTCCGGGAAAGTTCGCGTCAGCATACAGACTGCAAATTATAGAGACAGGAACTAATTATTTGCCAGTGAAATAATCGATCACACTAATTTTAAGCTAGATTTTCTTTTCTTAATTTATTATTGTAATTTATTTTGTGGAGTTTATAATTATGAATTAAACATATTTTTAAAAGTGTGAAATTAGTATTAAATTATAATTACTGTACGATCACCGATCAACCTCTAAACTAGCAACTAGATACACTTAACACATGCCAGAAACTTTTATAGTTTAGTAGTATAGATTTCTTTTTTTTTTAATTTGATTTTTTTCTAAAGCATTTTTTTATTTTTCATTACTAAACAATGAAAGGCGTGTGCTATTCGCCATTTACATTCAGTATACGAAAATAGTAGTCATCGGTTCAATATTTTGATAGTACAATAATCCAACTTATCGGAACCGGATTGATTATATGTCCCTCGTGCGTCACCTATTAACTGGTTAAAGCATACCATTGCACATGCGCTTGATGCGTCATGTCTATATTTCATGGCGCACGCTGCCAATGCACAAAAAAAAACCGCAAGTTTACTGTTAAAAACCAAGTTTTAAATAGCCATTATGTAATTCTTTATAAAAAATATGCTAGTATATTTTTGATAAAGAATTACTTAAATAATTTACGTAACAACTAATTCAACGCAGACTCACGTAACTGTGTGATTCTCCAGGTAAACCGGTAATATTGTCATTATCCACGCTACATAATCGAAACAAATTATGACGCACTCGTTCATTTCTTTGATTAGATTTGATTCTTCAACTTATTGAGGGTTTATTGCCCCTTTAAAATAAATATGTTAAGTACGAATAGAAGTCAGTACCATACACATTTGAGTATACATAAAATTACATCTTTGCTAATAGCCCACCTGAAGATGTTGGAATACACGGAAACCTAAGTCGTAGTAAAGAACTTAAAGAAAGTAGAAATAATACTACATTACGTAGTTTCATTTAGTTGTGAATAAGAAATTTCTACAAAATTAACGCCAAATATATTCAATATACATAAAACTTTTGAATATTAAGTGTATATTTGTTTTTAATATGTATGAAAATGTATTGTTTAATATGTCTTTCAAAGTATAGGACAAATAACTTGGTCGCCTGGATTTCCTCATTACATTAATGCCAGTTGACAAAATATATTTTGAATTGAATTTCTTATTGAATGTCGATACCGTGATCTATTTTTTTAATTTTTTGCATATATTTAGTTATAAAGTTTTCATTGTGAGATAAGAAGACCGATAACTTGCGAAGAAAATGTTGTTTCAAAAAATCTTACTGGAATATTTGATTCAAATGCATTCAAAATATCTTTTCGACAGTGTTCCATTTAATGTTGGCAGTGAGAAAAAAATACGTATAATAAATTTTATGGGAAAACACCACAAAAAAAATTAAAAAGATATATTATTGTATTGCCCAATAATGAGCACATTTCTTTTTGTTCACGTAATTCAACCGCAACATTCTGCAAAATTCTATCGCACCTGCGAATACCACCGACAGACCTCTGGTGACGAAAAAAATATTTCCATCATATTTTTGACTTTCATTATCCGCGCGTTCGGACGGTGCACACGCCTGTTTAACGTGGCGTCAGGTTTACGTTATTATGAAGTATTGTTGTATGAAGCTCATTGAAATTTCACATTTGACAAGCTGCTGACCGTCATAGAGCTTTTACCCTGAGTTAGTCCGTCGCATGTAACAGCGTCAGTTAATATTGTGATGTAACGAGGACAGTAATGCAAACTTTGTTGCGGAGTGTCGAATAATATAATATTAATATTTACTTAGTTCACTTATTTCATTTATTTAATTATCTATTTTCACATAGTTACATAAATAACACAATTATACACCTATATATATCAATGACGATAAGTATTCCCTACACATTCCCATAATCAAAGACAATTTTCAAATCGCTTACCTTTTAATGAATATAATTTATTGGAACATAGCCTATTATTTACAATGACCTTTCCACTTCCATAAGTGATACGAAACTATATCATTGCGGCAGCGTCTTCTGCCCATCCACAAAACTTGCTCTCTATTAGAAGCCTCTAACTTCTGAAAGTAATAAGACTGAAACTTGACTTGAAACTCCTTGGTCCAAACTGAAAGTGGTGTTTACAATAATTTAAAATTACGTTCCTCATAGGCTCCCAAATATGTAAAAGATTGAAAAAAAGATCTGCATAGGTCCGTAGAGTATCATGGAAAACCTCTTTAAGTAGAATACGGATTAACTTTTTTTTTTTTTTGGACTGTAAAATAAAAATTATATTTACTATTAAAACTGTTATTTGTTAACCCATTATATTGTCAGATCTGTCTCAAAAAAACTATTGTGTAGGAAGTTTTAATTTGATACTAATATTTCAGAAATCCTATACTAATTAGAAAATATTAAGAAATTAATATATAAACCAAAGTACTTTCGAAAATATACACAAATTTTAAGGCGAAAATACACAATATTGAAAAACCTACTAAGCAACATATTTTCGTAGCTAAAAATAACATAAATTCTTTCAATTGGTTATAAAGAAACGATAAATATTTACATTTTCAGGTGTGTACTCAACCATCGCAGTTCGGGTTCTACCTGTACTTGACAGATTTATTTATATGTCGTAATAAATAAATGGATTTAATAGTTACCCTTCTAGATCAGACTTTTTTCTTATTTGTTATTCTATTTCTTATATTACTTAAGCATTATTAACAAAATCCATTACTACACCAAACGTCATACGCCTACGGCGAATAGTTAAATTCTTTTGACTAGATGGTTAACGAAACACAGACTTATGAGCAACTTTTTATAATAGTTTCATCGTTTATTCGTGAAAGTATGGAATTCTAAAAACGTCTCGGGTGTGTTACATCAAAGTTTAGTCACAGCGGCTAATCAAAAGCTAAAAAACTAGGAGCTTGATCATAATTAACATTAATTTCAGAAAAATTACAGGTCAGTGATTCAGAAAAGAGACTACCTGAAAATATTGTCCTGCTAGTCTAAATTTATTTCATAAATATCTAATCACGCTACACCGCCCGATTTCAATAGAAACTTGACAGTTTTACTTTCCTCTTCACAAGTTTTACTAGATACTTTTCTTTAAGAAAAGTATGTACATATAAACCTAAAATAAATGGAAAACTGACATAGAAGTACACTCAATTTTTGAAGACACAAAGTTTTAATTAAATCGATTTCGAACCAGTATCTTTTTACTACAATGTATTCACTCTTCGTTTTCATAAAGTGTTCATAAATTAGTACATTCAAAAAGGAAAAGCTAACTCTTAAAATCACAAAGCTTCCAAAGCTTTTAAAATCACAAAGATTTCAGACGACCACCTTATTGCCACAAACCACTAACTATTCGTTTTAGAATGCTGTTTATTCACAATTAAATGAAACTACATGATGTACCTAAACCTGGGTCGTGGTAAAGAACTTAAAGAAAGTAGAAATAATACTACATCACGTAGTTTCATTTAATTGTGAATAATGAATTTCTACAAAATTAACGCCAATAAAAAGCTGTATTAATAAATTAGTGCATTCTAAAAGTACACAATGAATGTTTAAAGTTACAAAGTTATTATTTTTCAAACGAGCATATTTTGCTACAACATATTCTCTCTTTGGTTAACAGTGTTCATAAATAAGTAAATTAATAGTAAATTAAAGCTTTCAGAAAACACACACTTAATTTTAAATGTCTATTCAATCGTGTACGAAAACATGTTACGTTTCATGTTTTACCCGTGACAAAATTTCATTAATGAATATGCAAGAAAAATCAGTATCAAAACAGAAATTCTATTGATGCATCTTTATAATTCCCATTCCACTATCAAACCAAGTAGTAGTATACACAAACAATACGACCAACGGCTGTTTTTTTATTTAAAACCAGCTGCAGGAGTTCATGTTAATTTGATTACAAAGGAAACGGGTCACGCATCGCCTCTTTCCCAAAATAAACGTTTGAAGCTTATTTGGTTACGAACTCGACTCAATATTATCGACATCGGTACAAGAAAATTATTGCAGGTATTCTAATATGAAAAGGAACTGATTGTATCTCATGTTGTCGTCGAAATAATAAAATATCTAATTTATGTTAAATACTATGATAGCCGAACTATTATTGAATATTTAATCGCATACATATAAATTACCTTACCGCTTGTATTTCATCCGATATAGCTATTCAGCGATACGACCACTATATGTCGATACATACCTAATATAATGAGCGGTTTGGCGAAAATTTGGCCAAACGAACTCTACCAGGCAAATTATGTCACAAACATGGTTAGACGCGTTTTGCATTAAGAGTAGCAGACTTATCATAACAGAAACGTGTTCATAAATTGGTACAATTGAAACTTATATATCCCGAATTAAGAAATTTCACATAGGAAGGACATTAATGCTTCAGTCATTTTTCTCGCTCGGCATTTCAAAAACTATCTAGTCTATGAAAAAATAATTCTGATATTGTGACCTTCGGAAATACTTTCCCAATTATTATTGAAAACAATCGACCATTACGAATAGCCTTCAATTTGTTCATTTTGAGTCCAATCAGTTTTTGTTTTATTTTTGTAGGACGTAGATTTAAAGTTTTCAATGGTATAAATCAAGGGCGAAACAGATTTCCGAGCAGAAAAATCGTTTCTTTTTTTCGTTGCGCGAGCACTATCAAATAAAAAAGTCCATAAACAATCTTATGTTCCTTGTAGACTTTATAAGCCTTTGACAGTGCACACGTACATGCATACTTACCGACTCGGATTTTGTACATGCATATCCATTAAAATTTCGTTTGATAAGTATGAAAGTAAGGGAGAAGGACGTCTTTCCTTGCTTTCATGGGTTCCCATTTGGTTGAAAGTAATAAATCGAAAAATATTTTCTCCATCAAAACTGTCAGCATCTGAAACTTTATGAAATTTCTCAAACATATGAAGAAAAATTTAGATTCATCCGCTCGACGCCTTCGGAAACGTCATTAGGTTAATTTATGTCAAAACAGGAAAAGTACGCCGGCGCCACCGCATTTCTAAAGCGAATATCGCGATTTTACTTGCTCGTTCGATTGTTCTACCTAAACGCAGAGTCGACCGAATTACATAATTCTCATTTGTGCTACTCGCCTGAGGAAATAGAATTTTCAGTTTTTCGACTTAATTTGTGGTAATTATTTCAATGGAGCTGAGAGCGTATATAATTTGTTTCACTTGAATAAGAGAAAATGTTAGTGTTGTCCTATGGGTTACTCACGAATTTGAATTGGAACTTATATATCCTTCATTAAGAAAATTTACTACTTTACTGCAAAATAAATTAAGTACATACTGATGTTCGTCCGTATCGTAATGCCCTATCATTTTTGCCGCTTTAGTTTCGCAAATAAATAAAAGTACGTTAAGTAACGGCACCTATATATAAAAGACCCCAACTAAACACCTCAGACAATTAACGTGCATTAAACAATTAACTAATTAAGTACGAGTAATTCTATTAAACTATTTATAAATATTGATTGTAATATATTTTTTACTATATAAATATGTCACCTGGTATAACTTACAAAGATGTAAGATAAATTAATCAATATCTGTTAACTCTCTAAATTATAATTAATGGAAGCTAATCAAAGTTAAAGGAGAGGAGGTGGAGCACATTGCATATCACTATGACTATCTGGCGAAGGAGATTTCATATTAAAAAAAAATATTACAAAACACTTTCAATTCAATTTTCAAAGACTTCGTTAATGTCGCCCAATTCAAGGATGCATGATAATTTTTTCACAAGTTCATTTACAAGTTCAGTACATTTTTTTCCTTTCACATGATATGTACCTTCGGTGGGACAAAGTATATCCACGTTGATCGATCTTATACGTCATATGAATTTTGAATTTTTAAAGACAAAATGATTTTCGGCATTCCAAGTCTTGCCGATGGTCTTCAATTCGCCCAGCGTAGTTTAATCCAAGACTGTTTAGTGATAAGTACTTGTTGGTATGGTTAATATATTTCTATTTGTGGCACTTTATTGTTAACCAATAGAGACTTCCTTCTATAGTTCTAGTAAGTCTACACTAGATATTTTCTTAGCCAAGATATTCAGAAATATTTTGACAATTGCACTTGTTTTCATAATTCGTAAAGGGACGTCCTCTTCTGCTCCTCCCGTCTGTGATTGGAGGATGCGTTCATCTGCTCTGTGCCTAGCAGAAACGACGTTGTTCGTGTTCTTTACACTAGATCTCGTTTCTTGAGTGTGTGGATTTTGAGCCAAATGCACAAGTTTAAAAAATAGTAAGAAAATGAAAAAATATTGAAAATTGCTTATTTGAGTATTTGCGTAGTACAACTTGGAAGCTTATTTTGAAGCTTATTTTGCAAAATTGTGGAAACTTATTTTGGTTCACTCTGTTATATGCGTGTAAGCTTTTACTAATTATTTAGAACTATTCATGAGTCCTTGCACAACAGAGTACGTGTATTTTACAGAAGGATCCAATTTACAGAAGGAGCCTCAGATAGAGATTTTGCAGAACAAAAAATTACTATTTTTCTTAAACTGACTTTAACAATATTTTCGCTGATTCAGAACTAATGAAATGTCCCTTTGCATTACTTCAATGGGACATCCCGTTATTTTATTTGAATCAGGAAACTCTTTTAATGGAAGACTTCACAATGATCGATCAACTTCCCCACTAGAAACGATATACATGTAACTTATACAGGCAAGTCCCACGTATCACTGTAGTAGTAATGGTTATTAGGTAAGTTACTTAGGCTTTTTTCTTGTGTAATTCTATTTGCTTTTTCACTTAGACTTTTGTCTAAAGCATGCCCTTGACGTGTGATCTCTCTTGCCTTAGATTGTTGATTAATGAAAGGCGTGTGCCATTCGCCATTTAATCTCGGTATAAGATATGCTTAGTTATCAATTCATTGTTGTGATAATATAAGAATCCAATCTATCGGAGCCGGAATTCGTCCATAGTACGTCACCTGTCAACTGGTTGCGGGATGCATTAGCGCATGCGCTTGGTGGTTCAGACTTAAATGCTGTGATGTACACCGCCAAATCACGAAAAAATGCACAAGTGTAAACAATGCTATTAATAGCCAAGTTTGAACTGACATTGTGTAATTTTTTGCAAAAAATACAGGTAACCTTTACTTAAATGATTCACGTAACAATAAATCCAGCACATATTCACGTGACTATATGGTTTTCCGTTAAACCGGCAATGTTCACAATATAATCAAAACAAATTTTGGTGCACTATTCGGTTTATTATTCTTCCTATTCTACTTAATTCTTCAGTTTATTGACGGCTTATTGTGTCATTAAAATAAAACAGTTAAGTACGAGTAGAATTCAGTACAAGTACAAAACTAAGTAACAATCAAACACACGTAAAGTTTTACAAATTGAAGGCATATTATTTTTCAATATGTGTGTAAATATATTGCTTAGTAAACCTTTTACAAGTTTAATACAAATTACCTTGTCTGAATCTATTTAATATATTAGTACAAATAAACTTCGAATTGAAGTAATTGTTGAATATCGATGGCATGATTTTTGTTTAAATTCTTCCGCATATTTAGTAGAAAAATTTATACCGTATTTGTTCAGTATATTTAAAGGATAAATAGAGATAAATATGGAGATTACTTTGGCGTTTCCATCATAAGAGACTCGATACCTTGCAAAGAAAACGACACTTCAAGGAAAATTACTGGTCGCGTTACCGAACTTCTCAACGACAGCCCTTTCGGAGTTGTTCGCGAGAAAAAATTATCTCCACATTCAACGTTCAAAAAGACAATCCTATAAAAAATTATAATATTTTTTTCAATTGTTCAGCTGTGAACACGTTTCTTTGTATTCACGTAATCCAAGTTCACCTTTATGTAAAATTTCATCACAACTGATCTTAATCTGACAAAGTTTTCATGTTCTAACCTAAGAACTGACTCACAAACAAAGCAAAGTAGCGAAATAATACGAAAAATAAAAAGAGGCATTCTCACCATTTTACTGAAAAGAGAATTTTCGTTTACTCCAGCTACTAGAGCGTCTCTCGAGATCACGCAGATAAGCTTAGAACTCAGCGCGCACGTTCAGCGTGATTTCCCACACCAGAGCTTTTTCTCAACCTGCGTCTGCGAAAACCAATAGATTACCGATTCTTTCCATTATATTTTTCAACATGTTTTGCTGGCGGGAGTGCCTGTTTAAGTTTACCAAGAATGAACAACATTGGTGATACCGCCAGATTAATAAAATGAAGCTTGTTTAAATTTTCGTTCGACAAGCTGCTGACATGACGTATAACAGCACCAGTAAAGCTTGCGATATAACAGTGGCAGTAAATCAAGCTGTGTTCCGGAATGCCAAATAATATATTGATATTTATATCTATTTGCATCAAATTACAGATATATTACAGTTATACACACACACACACACACACAGACATATATATATATATATATATATATATATATATATATATATATATATATATATCAATAATGATAAGTATGCCTATGCCTAAAATTTTGCAGTTTTATCAATTCGTGACTAATTAAAATTCTCTTATTTGTGCAAATAGCTTCTCCATGCTGCTACAATATAATTGATATTGGGAATAGTAATGGCAATGACAGCTCCGACGGATTTTCTTGAGTTTGTAATTATGTTAATAGGTTCTCACTTTTTTTTAATCGGAAGATTTTCAAAAAATCTATTTAATCGTTTTTCAATTACAACGCCTAGATCCGTAGTGAGTTTTTTTAAAAACTAAAGAGAATGAGAAAATATTTAAAAATATAATAAGTATTGTAACCAAAGTGCTTTTGAAAAATTCATCGTTTCTTTAAGCTTGTGAAAAACGTGCTAAGCAATACATGTTCATAGCAAGTAAGTGTGTGCGAAACCTTCGTATTACGATTTCTGCTTGTACTTAACCAATTTTTATATACGTCGTAATAAATAAATGAACTTTACAGATACCCCTCCAGACTAGACTTCTTTTTTGTTATTTTGTTCCTAATGTTAATTAGGATCTTGATCATAATTGACATTAATTTCAGCTAAATTCCAGGTCACCGATTCATGAAAGGAATAACCTAAAAATAGATTTTTCAGCTAGTCTAAATTTATTTAATGCGCTATCACACTACACCGCCCGCTTCCCATAGAAACTTGAAAATTTTGTTTTCCTCTGTATAAGCTTTACTATGTATTTTGCTTTAATAGACGAACAACCTAACATTAATGGAAGGCTCGTATAGGTAATAGAAAATGGATAATAATATAAACCACACGAACTTATATCAAAAGTAATATATGGAGAAAATGTTTGAATAATATGCAGATAAAAGAAATTAAGAAAGAATCATTTAAAACAGTATGCAAGATAACATTACAGAAAAAAACAAGATTTAATCAAAAAGTTTTAAATAAATCCATTTCAAACAAACGCCTTTTTACTACAACTTACTGTTCGTTTTACTAATTAGTACATTAGAAAGAACAAGTAGAAAAGTATATTAAAAAAATCACTTTCTGCGAAGAAATATTCACAAAGTCACAAAGTTTTAATAAACTAAGTTCAAATGCGCCTCTTTTTACTACTAATAATCAATCTTTGTTTCACTTGTATATATACACTAATTCATTCAGAAAGTACAAGTTGCTTTTTAAAGACACAATGTTTGAATTTAGTTACTTTTAGACGGATATAATTTTAGTACACTATATTCTCTCTCCGTAATAATTATATACATACATATAATAATTATAAACATACATTAATATATACATAATTATAAACATACATTAGTGCATTCGTAATTTATTGAGACACAGTTGTTTTTAACAATATTTATCAAAATTTTACTTCATTTAATTTCAGGCATACACAGACAATCACAACACGTTTTTTTTCAATCATAAGTTGTGATTTCGAAAAGAACACAATAAATTCTTAAAGTAACAAACAAGTTTTTAATTAAGTTAATTTCAAACGGGTACGTTTTGGTAAAATTTATTCACCCCCCCTTTTACAAATATGAGGATATTAGTCTATTTATAATATATAATAGTAATTTCAAAATACATTTCATCTTCTTATACATTTCATTTTTTACCTATTACAAAGTTTCATCTTTTTCACACTTCAAAGCACGATTAAATGCTCCATTTTCTACCAGGCAGCCATATAATGCTATAAACAAAGAATGCTGTGATCGAAGGCTTATATTGTGTATAAAATCAGTTACAGGAGTTCATGTTAATTTGATTACGACGGAAGCGGGCCACGCAGCTGCCTCTTGACTGTTTTCCAACGCTTGTTTTCCGAGACCCGTGTCATGTAACGCTGTTAACTTCCGCTTCTGGTGTATTCCGGCCAAATTATGAATTTGTTTTTTCAAGCTAACCGCCTATTTGCATTTGAAAGCTTTAAATAACAGAATAATAATTTAGTCGCTGAAAATGTTTATTAATGAATATACAGAACAAAACCACGTAAAAAAATTGGCTATTAAAATGTTACGTAAAATAAAATGTTGGTAAAACTTAATATATATTAAACAATTACACGAGTATAGTCGTAGATGAATATAAAAAGCAAATATTGAATATATTTGGCGTTAATTTTGTATAAATTAATTATTCGCAATTAAATGAAACTACGTGACGTAGTATCATTTCTACTTTCTTTAAGTTCTTTACCACGACCTAGGTTTCGTTGTATTACAACGTATTTAGGTGGGCTATTAGCAAAGATTCTTTCTTTCAAAAATTTTTGCTAATAGCCCACCTGAAGATGTTGTAATACAACAAAACCTAGGTCGTAAGAACCTATTAATATAATTACAAACCCAAGAAAATCCGTCGGGGCTACCATTATTCGCGGGTAAAAGTAAAACTAATGCATTTCAATGAAATTGCAAATTATTTAACGGATATACTTTTCACGTTTACTAGAAGAGTCATGGCTTATTTGCAACTAAAATTAACAGAAATGGTTTTTAACAATCTAATTGTGAAGAAAAACAACATACGGAAACCATTCTTCAAGCAGTGGAAGTTAATTCCAAAAATCTAAATTGTGCTCTCCGAATTTAAGTTTAGGCTATCCTATAATTTTGCAAATAAACTGATTAATGAAGTTATGCCCGTATCTTGATATTTTTGATGCAAATTTAACGAAATAATTTTACATGAAAGTTTTACAAAATGCTATTTCCTAAAATTTTCCCAAAATGTTCAAGTGTATGTTGAAAAATTTAGAGATAGGGTCACATTATATACCGTTTGGAAGCTCAATATCTCATAAATGAGTTTAACAATGGGAAGCAGTAAATTGCATCTCAATTTAATTTTGAAAGACATGTTAAATGGCATTCGCGGTGCGTAGAAAAAAAATTCACTTCTACTCAGTATGTGTGGGGCGGTAAATAAAAACATTTTAAAAATATTTTGCTACGTACTTAATAAGAACCTTACCTGAAATATCTACTCATAAAACTTCATCCGCCTGGCTCTTAACCTGCTGAACCTGTGAGGCTGTGATGTACGGAAGTACATGATGAAGTTATAAAGGTTCCTCATCGCATTGAAGAACCCTGAAAAATGACTTGCTGATAAAATTTTCGTGTTTGATGATTGAAACTAGTTCATCAACAAATAAATGGAGTGGGATCATATTTTCTTCACCAACAAAAGCAGAAACCGATTTCCGCTGTCTTTTTTCTTCTATTTGTCCTTTTATTTATTCATAGTTATCTTATTAATTCAAAGTGAGTTCTTATTGAAAATAAATAAATATACAATTCAGTTTACTAATTATCTATCATACTATTTAAATAAGTACGGTCACAAAAAAACTTTTTTTCTTAAAAATAAGAAGTTGGAAGAAAAAAAATTTTCGACAGATTCCTTAACAATATACAAAACAATACAAAAGTCTAAACGATGGAATTATATGAAAACATTTAGCAATATTTGTATTCACAATTAAATGAAACTACGTGATGTAGTATTATTTCTACTTCCTTTAATTTCTTTACCACGACCTAGGTTTCCATCATTTTAAAGAAAGTAGAAATAATACTACATCACGTAGTTTCATTTAATTGTGAATAATGAATTTCTGCAAAATTAACGCCAAATATATTCAATATTTGTCTGATGCTAATGAATAATTATTTTTGTGTCGAAATATAGACTTTAAGGCGATCAAAATTTATAACTCAAAGCCAAGTGATGACCTATTTAAAGCTCAAAATCTTAACTCAAATGTCATTATTTTTTCTAACATAATTTACATAACAGTTTCTCCATGTACTGAATTTCCATACATTTTGCTATACTTATTTCAGATCTTGTTTTAATTTTATTTTTTCTTTTTTTAAATAATATTATAAAAAATTAACATTTTGAACCGATTTGGGTAAATATGCAATTTAATATCATTTATATCGATGCGAGACGATTATCGCATTTCAGGTATACAAATATTAAAAAGAAAATTACTAATTATATTATTTTATTTTAAAATACACACAAGTATTGTCATTAAAATAATAATATACCTATTTTACATTAAAAACTATCAACAGCCGGACTATCATCATTTTATTTGTTCCGCGAAGCACTTTCAAATAAAAAATATCCATAGATAACTGTACGCTCCCTTTGAATTTTACAAGACTTAGAAAATGCAGGTACATACGTACATACTTATGTAAGTATATCCGTACCTACAAGTATATACACACTCGCATACTACGATGATGATGGTTTAGGCTTCTGCATTAATATTTCCTTTGAAAAGTCAATGAAAGTAGAGAAAGAAGGATGTTTTCTTTTACCTTTATAGACCCCTCCTTGTAGCTAAAGCAAAACTTTCATAATTTCGATGAAACTACCGAATCGAAAAACGTTTTCTCTGTCGACACTGTCAGCATCTAAAATTAGTGAAACTATTCAAATATATACAGAAAAATTTAAATTGCATTCGCGCTTCACACCTTTCAAAACGCCATTAGGTTAATTTATGTCAAACGGCAAAAGCACCTCACTGCCGCAAAAGCGAATATCGCGGTGTCACTTCCCACTGTTGCGCTACGTGACTTACAATTCACGTTAAAGACTTGCTAGAAAAAGAATTTTCAATTATTCGGCTTTACGTGTGTTAATTGTTTCAAGTAAAATATTCTCTGTATATATTATATATTATACAGAGAATATTTTACTTGATACTATATAGTATTAAAGACGATATTTAATCTAACCGGAAAATTTGCTATTGGATCCATGCTACATAATCATGACAAATTATGTCGCACTCGCACAGTTTGACTTCTCCCCTTTTAATTAGATTTAATTCTTCAACTTATTGAGTGTTTTTTGTCTCATTAAAATAAGTATATTAAGTACGACTAGAATTCAATACAAACAAATTGGGCACACATAAAATTTTAAATATCAATGGTATATTAGTCTTACTGTGTAATTATATTGCATAGTAGTGTTTAGATTACATTAGTAATAGATATTTGTCTAATAACTTGATCGCGTAAATACATTTAATTTACTAATACAAATTGACCAAATTATCTTTAAATTGAAGTATTTATTGGATGTCGATATATCATTTTCCTATTTTATTTTTTGATATAATTGGTTAAAATGTTAAAAAGGGGGGTTAAAAACGGAGACTCCCACCTCGACGTTTTTATGTAAGATGTAGGGACTTGATATCTCGAAAAGAAAACGCCGTTTCAAATAATCTTAGTGGAATATATTAATCAAATGCATTTTGAAACACTCGTCAGCGATATCTCATTCTATGATTCCATGAGGAAAAGAAAATATCAACTTTCAAAATATGAGAATGCACTCTAAAAAAAATTTTAAAATATTATTTAACATATTTTTTTATTTTGTAATCGCGTAATACAACTATTTTCTTCAGTAAAATTTCTTCACGACTGTTTTTAATCCGAAAGAGTTCCTGTGTTGTGACATACGGACACAATGATGAGATAACGATAACATTTTTTTCCATTTGTATATCGAATCTTAATAATACAAAAAAAACAAAAAGCGAAATACCCTCCATTTATCGAAGAAGAATTTTCAGCAACTCCAGTAAGTCCCTCGAGGTCCTGCAGGTAAGCGAGCATCAGAATGCGGCGCGCTCGTGCTGCGTAATTTTCTACACCAGAGCTTTTCCTCAACTGCGCCCGCGAATACCAATAGAGTTCCGGCGGCGAGAAAAATACTTTCCATCATTTTTTCTGACTTTTATTACCCGGGTGGCGCGCATGCCTGTTTAATTTTACCGACAATGAACAACATTCTTGATGCCGTCAGATTTGCCTTATTATGAAGTATTGTATGATACGCATTGAAAGTTGATATTCGATAAACTGCTGATTCGTGAGGTCGTGGCATGTAACATCATCTGTAAAACTTGCGACGTGGCATGTAACATCATCTGTAAAACTTGCGACGTGGCATGTAACATCATCTGTAAAACTTATGACATAATGGGAACGGTAAAATAAGCTTTGTGTTATTTCACTATATTGACATTTATATTGGTCATCTATTACACATATTATTATTATTATTTATTTATTATATTATTATTTCCATATAGTTATTAAAATATCACAGTTATTCACAATTAAATTAAACTACGTGTTGTAGTATTATTTCTACTTTCTTTAAGTTCTTTACCACGACCCAGGTTTCGTTGTATTACAACATCTTCAGGTGGGCTATTAGCAAACACGTAATACAACGAAATCTAGATCGTGGTAAAGAACTTAAAGAAAGTAGAAATAATACTACATCACGTAGTTTTATTTAATTGTGAATAATGAATTTCTACAAAATTAACGCCAAATATATTCAATATCACAGTTATTATTATATAGTTACAAAAATATCACAGTTATAAAACGTATGGTAATCTCTATAAATTCTATAATGAATCTCTATAAATTCCAATAATAAAAGACCGTTTTCAAATCATTTACTTTTTAAAGAATATAAAATTTACAATAAACAAAGTCTGCAATTTACTGTCGCTTTTACTGTTTCCTGTTCGAAAAAGTTCAAACGAAACCCTATTGTTGTAACAAATCGTATGTCTGTTTGTGTGCCTAGCTGTCGGAGGCTTCTAACCTCTAAACAAAATAATACGGTGATTTGAAATTTGCAAATAGTAAGTAATTCCTTGGTTCATAACTAGGCATTTAAAATGACATTATGGAAATTTTGCAGACCTTCAAAATGATCATTTTTTAACCCATTTTGTTATCGGGTCTATCTTCATGAGGTCGTATTTTAATTCAAGATTTGAGGAATATTAGAGCCGAACTACGAAGAAAAGTGCAACTTGAAATACAATAAAAGTAATGAGTAATGAAACTAAAGCGTTTTTGAGAAATTAACAATTGTCAGTTAAACTTAGTGCGCCTTTGAAAGACGCACTAAGCAACATAAGTTTGTAGTTAAAAATAACAATATTTGCAAATATTTCAATAGAAATATTACGTAGAAATAGTATGTGTTTACGTTTGTATACGCACGTAAGCACTGGACAGATTGATTTATTTATTATAATAAACAAATGAGTGTTGTAGTTACTGATCCAGAATAGAATTTTTATTCGTTCTCAATGTTAATTTCGTATTAATAGCAAAATTCATCTTTGCATCAAATGTCATATGCCTATGGCGAACATTTCAAAAAATTTTGACTTTGTGGCAAAATAAATTCCACTTATGTCTTACAAAGGTAAGCAATTATAAAAATATATCTGGTGTTTTATACTAAAACTTAGTTAAGGCAGTTAATCAAAAGATGTGTCTTTTTGTCTTTTGAAACAATTTCTGTCAATTATGATTAAGTTATTAGATGTGTCTAATAACTTGTTCATAATTGACAGAAATTTCAAGGAAATCACAGGTCACTAATTTAAAAAAGTGTCACCTAAAAATAGTTTTTCCAGCTAGCCTAAATTTGTTTAATGCGTTGTCACGCTACAACACCCACTTTAATAATATTTAAAACTAAATGAAACTACATGATGTAGTATTATTTCTAGTTTCTTTAATTTCTTTACCACGACCTAGGTTTCGTTGTACTACAACATCTTCAGGTGGGCTATTACCAAAGATGATCTTTGCTAAAAACAGTAGAAATAATACTACATCACCTGGTTTCATTTAATTGTGAATAATAAAATTCTACAAAATTAACGAGTAAATAATAATCTAGCAAGTAAATAATAATATTTACTTGCTAGAACTTATAAATTCAATGTAATAATTAATTACACAAAATTACGCGAAATTTTCTCGATTTTGTTTTAGAAAAAAAACTTCCTTCTTTTCGATCAATATCTTATGTATTGTGTGTATATATATATATATATATATATATATATATATATATATATATATATATATATGTATGTATGTGTGTGTGTGTGAGTATATATATATATATATATATATATATGTATCGATATTATTTACTAGATATTCTGGTACGAAACGCTGACAAACATAACTAAATTAATGCAAATATAATCTTGGTCACAAACTAGTGGAAACATGAAAAAAGGCATTAGTATCATCCACACTTGAATTTCGGCCAAACGTAACGTGAATAATATACTAGACAGATGAAATCAATTGATAAGCAATCAGAATGTGTTATTTGAAATATTAAATGAGATTAAGAAAAAAAAATATTTAATCAAATCGATTTCAGATGGGTACCTTTTTTAATTATTAAATGATTTCATTCAGAAAGTACACAATAAACGTTTAAAGGGACAAGGTTTTAATTACGTCTTTTCCAAACGGGCATATTTTTGCTAAATATATTCACCCTTTGTTTGATAGTGTTCATTCAGAAAATTCAAAAGTTGAAATAAATTAATTTCAGACAAACATATTTCTGCTACAGTATGTTCACTCTTCGTTTTACTTAATATTCATAAATTAGAGCATTCAAAAAGAACATAATTAATTTTAAACGCGTATACAATCGTGTCACAGAAATATGTCACATTTAATTTTTTAACCTATGCAAAGTTTCATTAATGAATGCGCAAGTAAAGCCAGCATAATTCAAAAAAAGAATTTTCCTGACGTTTCTTAACATTTTTCATTCTTATATTAGACCATAAAGTGCTATATACAAAGAATACTACTATCGACGGAACAGCCTTTGTATAAAACCAGCTGCAGAAGTTCATGTTGATTCGATTACGTCGGAAGCGGGTTATGCATCTGCCTCTTTTTCAAGGTTCGTTTTCCAGAACCCATGTCATTTAAAGGGGTTAACTTCCGTTTCTGACGTCTTCCGGTCAATTATGAATATATTTTTTTTCAAACTGAGCGCATATTTGCATTTGAAAATATAAATGACATAAGAATAATTTAGTCGCAGAAAATGCTTATTAATACATTTACGGAACAAAATCACGTAAATATATTAGGCTAATAAAATTTAAGTAAAATGACAAGTTTGCAAAGTTTTGTGTTTATTACATAAACGATATAGGATAAAAAGGATAAAGTATTTAATTAATTTCCATAGAATTGCCAATCTACTAATGGAAGTTCTTTTCCGGAATTTTATAACATTCATCGCTTAATCTCCCGCTAAGACTAGGATAAGTAGTTTTCAATGGTCTGTTTGTTGTGAATAAGACAACGAACTAGAAACTTTTGACAAGTTTTAAAACTTTTCTTGACGACAGAAGTCAATTTATTTGCAAATTTTAAATTAGGAACTTGGAGTGTATTAATTCAGTCGGTGCTATAATTTCAGAGTTATATCACAAATAAATCGATAATTGACAAACGATGCGATAAAAGTAAGTAGCAGCACTTGAAATATCCTATCGTAGTTGTCTATCTTTTCAAATGTTTTTAAACTGAATTTTAGTCAAAAGTTTTAACAATATGCTAATACCTGGCGTTTTATCAAAAATGTCAAGTGTTTGTTTGAAAATTTAGAAGCGGGATGAAATATTTCACTGAGTCACGTTAACTTTGAAGCTTAATAATTCGATGATTAAAAGGTGAAAAATGGTAAATAAAGCTCGATTTCAATGTGAAAGACCTGTCCAATGTCATTCCACGCAAAAAAAGATTTAGAACATCTACGAGGAAGTACATTAAAACATTTTGCCACATATTTATCGAGATTCCCACCTGAAACTTCTACTTATAAAATTTCATGCGTCCTAGTCTAAACCTGCGAAGCTGTGACAGACGTACGAACATAATTATTTATGTGAGTACCTTGCCTCATCAGGAACGCTTAGAAGAGACTTGTTGACAAAATTTTCTTTCTAGAAAATTTGTACAATTTTGTACAATTTGTCTTGATGTAAATCAAGAATATTTTATTTACCATCACTATATTTTTACAATAGAAAGGGACAAAATCTTCTTTACCGGTAAAACAGATACCGGTTCATAATTTTTGTTTCGTGGTGAATCATTCGATTTATTGGTTTATTTAAACATAATACTTTTTTAATTCCTTCATTATTTAAATGATGTCTACAAAAATACATTTTTATTTAAGTACATGTCACTTTACTAAAATAAGATATGTTGCAAAAAAATAAATTAATCATGGATATTTCACGAAACTGCAATACCGAAATAATAGAGGAAAAAGTTTTGAAAGACTTTATAACAATAAATGAAACAAAGCTAAAGTTTAAACTATGGAATTTTATAATTTTCTTTTTGATATTATGCAAATGAAAAACTATTTTCATGTAGAAATATGAGTTTTTAGCCCAAAAGTTACTTAATAGGTCAACTAATGTAAATTACTTAATGACTTCTGCATTTATAATACTTCCCATACATTTTGCGCAACTCATTTTAGATCAGTAGTTTAATTTTTGAGAAAAAAAATATTCTTATCGAAAAATAAAAACAAAACTCCTTTTAATGCGAAGACAACATACTATTATCGATATCGATACAAGAAGATTATCGCATTTCTTCTATTTAAATATTTGAAAATGAATAATTATATGATTTTATTTTAAAATACACACAAGTATTGCCACTAAAGTAATAACTAAACTAAAGTAATGAATGGTTATTATAATCACCAATATATAAATTACCACTTATTCTCTCTTATTTTTTCTTATACGGCTATTCAGCGATACGATCACTGTGATCGCATCTAATATAATGAGCGGTTTGGTAGCGAAAATTCACACAAATAAAATTTTCATGAAAATTAGACAACATGTGAATCACACTAATAGAAATATAACAGTCACAACTTAATGCGAAATGAACTAACCTCGTATAATGTCACAAACGTGGTTGGACAATGCCGCACCAGAAGTAGCAGATTTACCCAAGTTATAACAAATAGCAATACCTCTAGAATCTGACATATCGAACAACGTAACTATAGCAACGGCATTAAAACGGCAGTCGTCTATCTCCGCAGCGCGCGGGGCTTACCTGTAACTTTCTGGTGTATTAAAAAAGTTCATTTTGTTGTCTTTACCCTCAGAAATACTTTTCCATTTAGAACAAAAAACTATGGTACAATCGATGGACCAATACCAGTAGCTTCTCTGGTTCCAATCCAATTAGTTTTCGTTTAGTTTTTAAAGGAAATACGTTCCCTGGGGTACAACTCAGCAGAACGGAAGTCCATACTTTAATAAATGCTCCCTTCGGATTTTATATGGCTTTGAAAATACACATACGTACGCATATTGGTACGTACGTACGAACTTACTCACAGACCGATACGATTCGTACTTATGCACTAACACTTCCTTTGGAAACGGCCTTCTCCCCTTACTCTCATAGACTCTTTTTTAGATAGCAAGGCAGGCATTTCATTATTTTCATGAAAGTACCAAATCGAAAAATATTTTCTCTATCGAAACTTTAGGCATCTGAAATTAGTGAAATTATTCAAATGCATCCAGAAAAATTTAAATTCCATTTTCGTTCGACGCCTTCCGAAGCGACATTAGGTTAATTTATGTTAAAAGGTAAAAGCACGCCCGCGCCCCGCGTTTCGAATACGATGTTACCTACTTCCGATTATTGCGCTACCTGAACGCCTCCGTGGATTTTATTACTCTCTTACACTATTGACATGAGAAAAGAGAGTTTCCAGCTTTTCGACTTAATTTATGCTAATTATTTCAATGAAGCTAAGAGCATATATAATTTATTTGACGTATATTAGAGAAAACGGTGAAGGGGTTCTATTGTATGCATACAAAAGCGATTCACGAATTTGAATTGAAACATGTTTATCCGGAAGTGCGAAATTTCACTGCTTTATTTCAGCATAAATGAAGTATATGTCTGTAAATATAAATATCTATATATGCTATATACTATTAAAGATGCCACTTAATAAGCACTGATGCTTCGAATATTTCGCAACGCACTACCACCACTCTTGCAGCCTTACTCTCGTCACAAATTTATGTGATGGTGTCTGAACATATTTATAGCCTAGAACATGATATCGAGACTCACTTTAGCATAATGTTTGTCTATCTTTCTGTCTATCCAAACACTTTTTAAAATTGTTTTAATTGCGTACAGGCTAGAAAAAAAATCATAATACTTGTATAATATTTATATTAGGTAAAAGTTATATATAATGGACCAAAACGGAGCACCTCAGCAGTACCTCAGAGCAGTTTACGCACTAGTGTTAAAAAATAAATATGTTACGTGTAATGCTGTTAAACTATATATAAAATATTAATTTTATATTAAATATACATTTTATTTTTCTTTATTTAAATGTATTAACTAGTACAACTTTCTCAAATGTGAAAATAATAATTGATTGCTTATATCTCTCCAATTTATTAATGTAAATTAATAAAACAAAGTGGAAAGAAATTACGCTGCACACCACACTGCTTATTTCGCAAAGGAGACTTAGATTTTCAATTGAATTTTAAAAAGTCTGATCAAACACATTCGATCCGAGGTAGCATGTTAGTAAATTTTTGTTATACTCAAATTGGATATATGAGGAAGTGAATGAAAGAACTTAAAATGGCTTAAATATATATATATATATGTGTGTGTGTGTATATATATATATATATATATACATATGTGTGTGTGTATATATATATATATATATATATATATGCATCCGCATAATTCAGTTGCATATTCACATAAAATTTCATTACATTCAGTCTTAACCTAAAATAGTTTATGATGCTGTAAAATACGAATCTTTTTAAAAGACATGAAAACGTTATCCAATAAATGACATGAAAAACACTTGTCAAATGATGTACCTTTACGGATACATGATGGAAATTATCATAATTTCTGTGTTCACCTCAAGAGAAAAGAGAGGTGAAATAAATTAAAAAGCTTCATTTAACTATAATAAATTGTATTTAAATTCATAAAAAACGAGGATTAATAATTATTGATAGACTGCACTAAAAACTTCATTCCGACGCTAACTTTCAAAGATTTAACCGAGCTCTAAGCTCATATTATGCAGTTAAACACAATTTAACTCACAAAACCACGTCGAGATAGTTGAAAGGGAAATAACATGGAAAACCTGTTAGCGCATTGAAGAAAACAGTAACTGCATTTATTCTATCTACCATCGCATAGTTTGCAGTATTTAAATTGACGTTGGAAATATAACATTTTTAGAACATTTAACTGATGGGTAATGACGATTTAAACGAAGAGAGTTAACGTGTGTCGTATGCATTTTTTAGTTAAACATTGAAGTCATTATAATTACATTTAACTAACAAATAATATTGTACCGTATACGTTGTAGTAAATACTATGATATTGCAGATAATACTAAAATATACAAAAAATTTATACTATATAAAAATGTGTTAAAATATTGAAATCGTTTTCTACTGTGCCAATATTATTAATTTAATTAATTAATCCCTAATGAACATCAATAATATATTAATGGTAAATAATAATTATTTAAAAAAGTGTTGAAACATATTGCATTTATGCAATCCTTTGAGTGCCCAAGCAAAATTTCGTAGAATAGACTGCTATGTTTTTCCACCATTGTTATTTTCTCCGTATTTATCGATCAGACCATATCCAATCTACTCTGAAAGTAGTTGATTCACAGATGATTTGCAAATGTATATTCAATTTAACCCTTGTACTCTTTTAATCGCAAGCAGTGACATGAACGCAAACCTTCGTCTGATCTGCTAATGGACCGCTACAAATTCCGGACTGTCCTTAATTTCCATATCAAGTTTACACAGTTATTAAACAATGCGGTGCTATTCCTCTACTGGTAAAATTTTGAGCTTACCGATCAATAAAAACTTCAGTTAGCAGTGTCATTTAAATCATATTGCTTGCTGTTTTCCAAAAGAATAAACTCTCTGAAATTTACCTAACAAGTTAAACCAAGTTAAATTAAATTGAACTGTGCCAAAATTTCTTACTCTTGTTTTTGACTGTGCTATGTATTTTAGCTAAGATTTCTTAGACAATTTCGAACCACCGAAACGTCAGGGAATATAACCATGTTTCCCCATTACCAGATTGTAATTCAACTGGTTACGCAATTGAAATAATATATGCCTTCTTTTAATATACCAATATATTCGTACAGCCCTATTTTATGTCCAGATTCTCAACTTTAACCTCAGACTCCGCTTTAGAAATATCTTCATATTTTATATCCCAACACTAATCACTCAAGGAGAAAAGTATTCGTAGAAGTAGGCATATTGTATTTTTTTTTGAACAGTCCTTTATTATTTAATTGCCAAATCGTGGTATAAATTAGACCCGGATTCATAGAACGAGTCATCAAAACACCCATTGAAAGACCGTCTGAAGAGAGTTTTCATTTCCTAATTTTCCTTTTATAACCTTATTCCTTATTATTGTAAATATATAATATTGTTGGTTGATAAATTCTCTCAAGTTTAATAAAAAAATCTTATGTTTCTGAAACTTAATATGTTATTCAAAAAATCACTACAAAAAAGTTATTTGGCAGGGAAAGATATGATTATGTTTAGTCTCTTTTATATTTAGTTAATTATCATACTATTACCAGTATTAAATTAAGGTGACGTAGATAATCTGCATTTTTACTTTTCCTCCGTGGAATATTATTTTAAAAACTAAAACTATTATTTACGAATTTAGAAAAAATCTCAATTACTCGCTACTTACCAGTTTCTTCCTGCATAAAAAAAATATTTTAATCACAGCAATAGGATAAATAAAAAACATTTACATTTTTAATTAATCCACTTCACGTATTAACACAATTCGTTCTAATAATTACAACTATTCCCACTAAACTACAAGATTGAGCGAACTACATTCAAATCAGATTCATTTCTGATTATAAAGAAATAAAATACGAAAGAAGTAAATTGAAACCGTCAGAAAATGCAACTTGCAGTTCTTTCCCGGCATACATGCAAATGTACCTCGTGACTGACGGCCCGATTCAGAAAGTTATTATTTTTGGTCATTCGGAATTTATTTGTGTTTGACGTTACCTTTTTTTAGTAAAACTTTGTCTATACTATAAGAGGAATCATTGTGCCGATACTTTATAGATATTAACGAGAAAACTAGTTTTATGGATTTATCTCGACTCTAATGCACCGTTCAAACATCGCGCTAAACGAAATATATAACACGAGGGATCTACTCCCGACTTCATGCGGGAAAAACTAAATTATTTGATAAAGGATTTTTTATTTTTGAAAAATATAATAATCCAAACACCACAACATGATGCCCTTATAATATTCCTGCACCAACTGTGTCCCTTCCCCTTCCTCCTTCATTACCATGTATGTATGAATTCATCGCACCGAATGTTATCAGAATCTTTTTTTTACTTTCGTTCATTTTTTTCATCCTGTTAATTTTCCTCAAGCTGCTAATCCAAGTTACAAAGTGTGAAGACAATTTTTTATTTTCACACTTTGTCATTTGAAAATACTTAATACGATACTTATTTTAATGGGAATTAATAAATCAATCGGGACTACACCACTTTTGGCTAAGGAACTATTTTTAACTTAAAAAAGGGTCACTGCGATTTATCCATGAAATATAAAGCTGTTGCAGACTTAGTTAATTAATTACTGAATACATATCATCACTGTACATGTAATAGTTTCCCATCGTTCGCAACGAATCTACCCAGATCAGCGACTTTCTCCTCGTTGACATTATTAACTATGTCTCAAAAATAATACACCTGTACGTATTATATTGATAAAATTCTACAGTTTTTGCTTAAATCCATAAAAAACAAAAAAGAAAACAAAACTCTAACCTTTTTTATTTTAGTGTGATTCTCAAACATACTCGTGTACAATTTCCTAATTAAAATCTCATATTTACTAGAATTTTTATTGTAAATTTGACAGAATATGCGCGCTTAAAATAAAACAGGTCCAATAAATGAAAAGCGGAAAGAAAAAATAAGAGTTAAAATAAAGAACATCATTTAAAAATCGTAATATTGCCAAAAATGAATACGTACCAGAGGGAGCGTTGAATAACAATATTCAGTATTGGACACGAGTATCTAAATGCGTACCTATAATATTCATTACGAGAAACGACGAAGGTTTAATCGACCTCTAAGTTCAAGTCGTGCGGTGGAGTACAATTAAGCTCTCAAGGATACTAATATTACACGTGCTTAACACTTATATGAAGTGGAAGCAAAATGTGTAGGAGTAATATCAACGAGGTGTTCGAAGGAAACAGAGAAACCCTATTAAGGCGACAATATGCGGGTGGAATATGATTTCGTGTGGTTAACAATTGGGAATAATTACAAACAATTACGTATGTAAGGCGATGCGAGCTAAATTTAAGTTAATATATATTGAAGTACATTAACATCACAACACTATTGTGACTCTATGGAAATTCTGTAATACATGTTAAGCTTTAACATCCTGTTTCACTGAATAACGTAAATAATTTGCGAGCAGACAATAATAATATTATTTATAGTGTAAATAACCTGCTAGATGTAAATTGAATATTGTTCAAGTTTGAAATTATCCAATATGTTCGACAGAAAATAAAATATGACAACAACTCAATAACAAATTATCTGGTACAGTGACAGGACCAGGAAAATATTGATATTAGAGCACTTAACGAAAAAGAAAATATTTTTCTTGTTTTTTATAAAATCAAAAAATAAATCATTAAAATAGATATTTAACTGTTATAAGTTCCCTCGCGCTTAATTTGATAAAAAAACTCTTACATACGACAAACATCTCCAGTTTTTAACGAAATTTATTTTGAATATATTTGGCGTTAATTTTGTAGAAATTCATTATTCACAATTAAATGATACTACATGATGTAGTATTATTTCTACTATCTTTAATTTCTTTACCACGACCTAGGTTTCGTTGTATTACAACATCTTCAGGTGGGATATTAGCAAAGACCTATCTTTGCTAATATCCCACCTGAAGATGTTGTAATACAACGAAACCTAGGTCGTGGTAAAGAAATTAAAGATAGTAGAAATAATACTACATCACGTAGTTTCATTTAATTGTGAAATTTATTTTGCTTATTTTCCTATTCATTTTTCACTACACTACACGAAATAGACACGGGAACAAATACTAGCACCAATAAAGCCTGAGAAAGTCTAATAAAGTCTAGCACCAATAATATTTTCACCGCTTATTTACTATTAAATGAAGAAATATACTTTAAAAATGAATGTTATATTTAACAAAAATTGTTTCCGGTCGCATTATTTTACTATAAAAAAATTATTTGCCAATTATTTTCCACACAAACTGCCGTTTACAGTGAATTGCTTGTTATTTTTTTAAGTTAATTCTCATATTTAGTGGCATTAAACACTGAGTACGCAAATACAAAAATGTTTTTATTTAAAAAAAAAACCAACGCAAAAAATCCAGTAGTTAAAAGAAGCGAAAAGAATCACCTAAGTTCATAAATTTAATGTTTGATAGTCAAATCGATATTTTTAATAAAATCATTAGGATTGATTTTTTTTATTAAATAATTTGTATTTTTATTTATATAATTCTATTTAAAGGAAGAAAGAAAAATATTCATTGGTGTTAAACTATATTACAGCCAGACACGAGTGAAGAAATGTTTATTACTGAATTTGAAGAGTTATTATTCACTATACAGCACACAGGTTCATAATTACATGTCTATATTGTTTTATCAATCTTGAATCAATGCTTATTCGCCAACTAAAAAAAACAGATTTGTTATCCTTTAACTCTTTATTGTATTTTCTTACTTATTATTGAATTTATCGTATTAGGCTAAAAAAATATTCAAGCTATTATTATATTTATAAAATCACAAATTATTATTAAATTATTCTACCATCTTTTTCTGGTAATTAATTACAAATGTGATTAAAAAGAATCCAATTCAGATATTAATAAAACTAGTAACCTAAAAAGTGATACATATAAGATATTCAATCGAGTCTTCTCACGGCGGCGTGAAAAATGTATGAGAATATATAGTGCCCCAACATACTGCCGGTGGTAGGCATCTCAGTACGTCTTTCTTGCTTCCGCCTCTTTCTTATTTTATAAGCTTTCTTTAACTTTACGTATTGCTCTGTCACAATATCTATTTGAACTGAAATTACCATTCAAGTCAACTATGAACCACTTCCTGAAATCCGATTAAATAAAAAAATTGCCTGAATACAAATAGTAATTACAGTGCAACATTATCGAGCTGATTTTATGGTAAGGTCAGACCCATCGTATATGGATACGATTATTTCTTCTTGGCAACAGTTTTTATCTCGTATAATGTGCATGGTTTAATGGTAGTGACCGAAAGTGGTCATCAGTAACTTCAAAACGGTGAGTAGCATAATCATAGTGTCAGCACGTTTAACTGTTTGATTTCGCATGATATTTAAGATCTAATGATCGTGCCGAAAGAAGTGGTTATAATAAATTTATAAAATCAAGTAGCAAACCCATCGTATTTGGGCAAGTTTAATTCGTTTATTCGAAAACTTTCGTCTCGTATGGTCTAATGATGATGCCAAAAATTGGTTGCAGGAACTCCATACAGACGAACAGCAGACTTGTCTTGCATGTTCATTTATTAGTTCAGTTGTGTAATGTCCAGGGTCTGATTCTGGAGTCAGAAGGTGGTCGAATGCACCTAATAATGGTTAATGATAGATAAACCATATATGTTCAGCACATAGCCCTAATGTTCAACTTGATACTGCAGGTAAGATAGTACGGTTAACAATAGAAAACTTCGACACACACAGTGCAAATAACCTTATGCTCTTGCCAATTACTCAACCTAAAGCTTCAACCGGAAAAAATGGGGAAAATAAGTTTCTGAATCAAATAAGGAATGAAATTTCCGTTGGGGATGAGTTTGTTTTAAACGGCATCATACAACTGTGTATAATTTTGGGCGCTTACAGTTAAATTGCAAAGAAATATCATTTTTGACTACTTTTAAGGTTCCTTACCTCAAAAGGATAAAAGGAAGCCTTATACGATAAATTCGTTATCCGTCTGTCAGTCTACCAAGACCTTTTCTATCAGGAACGCGTGGAGGTATTAAGTTGAAATTAATATCAATTACTCAAGTCTACCGTTCCTTAGAACTGTATAAAAATCAAGCTTTTATGTTGAAACAATCAAGCAGAACCCTATGAATACTGCCATACCCTAAGAATACTGTCTAGGGGCAGGCATATTTACTATACCGCATATTTTGACACTCGTAAATATATCGAAAACTATACCTAGAATCATTAAATTGAGCAAAAAGCAAGGTCTGACAGCACAAGTAAATAAAAAAGTACGAAAATCGTTAATTTGTTGTCACATAAAAATAATTTCTTACATATGCGCCTGTGAAAGATTTAGTAGGCAATATATTTCCTTCAAAAAATTAAAATTTTTTAAATTGGTTAATAGGATTATTATATTTATACCATTCAATATTTATAAATGTCAACTTATAACAATATTAGGATTATTATATTTATACCATTCAATATTTATAAATGCCAACTTATAACAAGCCATATTTATAAAGCCAAACAAAATTGGTAAAGTATGAAACTTTTGAATTCAATTTTTTTGCAAATATATTCCTAAACGATTTTCATAATTGTCAAATACGTTATTAGTCATGAAAACCTCTACTTTTCCTTCCTCTTTGAATTAAAAAAGGGAAACATTTAATTTTTCTCGTTTTATAAAGTGCACTTAAATTCTTACCACCAGATAAAAAAAATTACAGATTTATCTATCTATTTCCTCTACACGTACTAAAAAAGTAAACGAAATAAACAGATAAATACGAAATCCATTTTAAAAGGAAAGAATTGTAAATATGCATTGGATTTCAGTTTTAATATTTCTATATTTTCAGAAAGCAAGAACTCTGCTTCTTCCATCATTTATCTCACTGGCCAAATCAAACATAACGTATGTTGTATTCGCTGTAATTCTTTAATTGTATCTCAATATTTTAAATCATTAGATTACAAATAATCTTATGGAATATTGCAATATTTCCGGTGACTCATATCACAGGGTTAAATTTTATTTTCATAAATAAAATTTATTTGAAGATTATTTCTATAAATTAATCGAAATACTTGGCAAATATTTTACCAGTGTCATCAATGTGAAGATGGAACGAAAAGTGAATTTAGAATAATGCCCAAGTAACGACACAATCGGAAATTACGTCACGATATTCGCATACAAAAGGTACCAGCCTGTTCGCCGTTTAACATAAATTAATCCAAATGGGGAGATGAACCCATCGAGCGGAAACAAAATGTGCGTTTTCTACAGAAAAGATAAGGTATATTTATCCAATACGTATGTGGATATTCTCCCTATACGTCTAGACTTTGTGTATTGAATTAATTTATACGTGCTTTGATTCATCGTCACATTTCCGTAGTTACCTTATTGATGCTCAATAGGGCTCAAAGATCTGATTCTAAATAACTTTTAGATACATATGCTTGAATAAAATGAACATTTTACTATACAGCCTGTTTTACAAACTAATATCTATTTAATTTGATGGAGAGTCTTTTATGAAAGGACATCCATGAATTTAAAAAAAAGGAAAATATAATGTAAGGCAATCTAAAAATTGAAGTAGAAAACAAAAAGCTCTTGAGTCAGACCTACAACGAAAGCTAAGATGAGAGACGAGCGCGGATATTATACAACGCTGCAGCCAGGATAACCAAAAATGTATCATAAGCTCAAGCCAAAAGAATGCGCAAGAATAATGTCCCTCGTGTACCAAATGATATTCCCTCATCTTGTGATAATACCGCTTTCATAGCAAATTGTATGTCGAGTAACCGGTTTTTTCGGCTACTTTTGAGACATCAAATTTACATTATATATAAATTTACATTATATAAATTTACAAATATAGTAATTCAATTTATAATTTAACTTTTTTACTTTTAGTAAGAGTAGTTAGAACAGAACTAATTGCAAAAGTTTTTGATAATATCTAATAACGACCAGATTAAACCACGGAGAACTCACTAGCCTAATACAGATTAATAATGTTCAAATAGAAGAAACCTGTACACATAACAAAACTGTAAACTTTGAGTGTCCGTACATTGAAAATATTTGTAAAAAAAGTATTTGGCGATGAAGGATAACTTAAAGAATACATCAAGATCATTGTTGGAATTTTGTCCGTTTGCCAATTTGTGTATTTCTTTGTCCATACATCACGTAACGCTATTCACCCAATTACCATGGAGACATAGATTCACTTTAAAAATCATTCATCACATTTAGCCACTCAAACAGAAGATATATGATTTTTTTTCGAAAAGCCATTTACGTTCCATTGTAAGAGATGGCACTTTGTATATTATAATATTTTATTAGTAGTCGCCTAGTCGTCAAAATTAGACCGTAATTCATAAAACTTTTTAAATTTGAACGTTTTTGAGTTTCTTTTGTCAAAGATCATAACGTCTGTAATCATTGTATATAATTTCTACAACAGATTGCTGCTACAAAATTAATTATTTGCAACAGGTGTATATTAAGCAAGCTATGTTCCACTAATATATAAAACACAAATATCTATTACACAAAATATAAAATGAACGCTTTTTTGCCTTGATATATACTTCACAGAGCATTAAAAAAGGAACATTTGAAATCACACAAAATTCACAGCTCGAAACTCATTCAGTCATCTGACATTTTAAAATTCTTTTTTCAATTTCTACTCTGTGCGAGTGTTTGATCAAAGGTTATTATGTGTTTGACATTGAGAATGAATCTTTTAATGTATTTATAATATATAATTTAATCAATTTGAATACATATTGTATATAAATTTTAGCTCTCTGAACTCCTTCTCCATATTAATTTTAACTTTGCCAAATCTCACGTTCCTCCGTGCGCGCAATTAGCTTAAAAATGAGTAAAAAAATTTCTCTACACGTATTAATATATATATATATATATATATATATATATATATATTTACGTTTTATTATTATTGATTATTTTATTTTTTTTATTTTTATTTTAATGTTGTTTAATATATTATTTTAATACACATATAACAATATTGATCCGTTATTCCCATACGAAAAGCGAGCACAGCTGGCCAAAAATATTCGTCTTAAGTGCTACATTAGAAATTCACTGCATTAAATTGATAAAAACGTTAATAAAACCAAAATTGCCTAAACTTCATTTATTTTGGTATAAATTAAATAAAAAATTGTAAGAAAAAGTTTAAAATGACATGAAGTTAAAAGAAAAGAAAAAAAGTAAAAATTCGCACAATAAGGAAACCGAGAACAATCACAAGCACGAAAAAAGTGAGTTTTTATAGAAAATTGCTTATAATAATTAAACTATTTAACAGATAATTGTAAAAATCGATAAGCTTCTATTCTGATAGTTAACCAATCGATGGAAAAACAATGACCAAAATCGGTCAAGAATTGAGACTGTGGCGTGTCCTTACACGTGCATACGGACATATATGCGTACACGCCAACGGACGGAGATACATGTTATTTTTGAAAGGCAAATTTGGACGTAATAAAAATATGTCAAAAATTAAAATACCTCAATTTTTAGGGAAAAATCTTCTCTTTTCTTAGAGTTGTATTGAAAGTTGGTTATTTGTAAAATTACCCCAGTTATAATTACTTATTTCGTCAATACTCAAGGCTGGCGTGCTAACATATAATTAAGCACACGCCAATGGGTTGTGCATAAGCTAAGGGAATGTTTACGATAAAAAGGTCCGGTACGAGGATACGGTACCGAAAACCAACGTAATTTACCGTTTCCATTCGATCAAGCCATATTCACTTTAATACGTATCCGCCCAATCTTCATTAGTCAGCATACATATGTATATCGTCGCATTTAATCATATTCGGTACCATAACATTTTCCAAGCACACATTGTCTCCCACGATGCCCTAAAAGGCTCCCCATGTTTACTCCCAACTCCCAAATAATCGATATTATTCCTCCTCATCTCGTACGATTGCGGTTCATATACCTACATATAATTACTCGATGTGGTCTCGACAAATAAGTTACGTTCGGCCGCATAATAATGAGGTCTGAATTCGATTGAAAATTATGTTGTCTTTTGTAAATGAAATTCGACCGATAATATTTGTTGTGTTTGCCTCTCGATTCAAAATTCACGTACAAGATCTTGTGCGAAATAATTAATATCGAAAAAAATGATTCCGCGTACAACGCTGATTTGATTACGTGTCTGTCAATTTGATTTTTCAAATGACTTATTGTGAACGTATCGTAAGAATATGTGAAGATCTTTATCAAAACGTATCTATTATGTTCTTTACGTATTGGTCAGTTAATATTCATATTATGTTTTATTTTTGCGTTTTCATAACCTTCTAATGGTTTTCTCACGGTCTTGTTTGTTATAAAATAAGCTCACCATAAAAGACGTCTAATACGTCGAAAGCAAATACACAGTAATATTATTTTTCCATTATCAGATTATGCAAAGAGATGCTGTGTATCTTTATTATTTATTTCTTAAACGAACACAGCTACTAACTACTTAGGAATTAAGTGGGGTATTGAAATTTTAATGCAAGATAAGTGATAATCTAATTAATCCAGAAATAATGAGAGTTTAACATTTTTCATAATCAGACAAATAAAAAAAATCTGCCAAAGCTCGAATATTCAAAATGGGTGATGTGGGATTAAATAAATTATGTAAAGGAAAAAAGTAATCGAGAGAATCCAAAATGTATGCGTGAACCAAATTTGAAAAACATTTTTTCCTAAATATGAAATTTAATAAAATAGAAATGGTTCGTATGAGGTTTATAAACAAAAAGCTAAAAACAATGTGTTCTAATTAAATAAAATAGCAGAATCTTTAAAAGGGCAACACTTGCTAACAATCTACTGCCATAATATTTGGTTTAAAAACAAAAAGTTTGCAAGAGAATAATTCCAGAGAAAATGTGGGAATTTAGAAAATTAAATGTTAAAACTGAACTTTTAGGAAAAATTGATTTTGGGATCCTTTCGAACTACTCGAGAATCATATGTATGATACAAAGGTTCAAAATTTAAATTCGTAACTATTGAAAACTAATTCTATTACAAAATCTTTATTTTTAGTGCCTAATGTATTACATATGTGTGCAAAATTATGTAGTAATAGAAAAAAATATGAATTTAGCTATTAAGAATAAACCAAACAATCAATTAAAATATTGCATCTGTAATATGATTTGAATTGGAACGCTACCTAAAGCAAAATTGATTCTGATATTAAATACTGTTTTGCCAATATGACGTGAATCACACAAATCCGTTGACTCAGCAGTTGGTGATGAGAGAATAACTATCTCCCAATACAGCCACAACTCAGCCAATCCCTAGCTGGTGGAACAAACTATTATCCTCGATCGATACAGCAGAAGAAATTGTGATATAGGCGAGAATATAACTAAATTTCTTATTTCAATGTAATAATTAAATTATCAATATACAGAGAAATATAAATAAACTAATTTTTATGTATTTAGAAAAGAATTATAAAATACGTATTATCAAATGGGTAATTATTTTAACGTGAGCCAATCCCAGGTAGTAAAATAAATAAAAGTTTTTGAAAATAAAACGAAACTTTGTTTTACAATAAAGTCTTTTCCTAAATATAAAGTGCATGCGTGAAAACCTTAGTACTTCTATAATTTAATTCCTTCGATTCTATCCGAAAAATAACAAAATTTCCATTAAAAAACTTTGCGTATAATTGAAAAGATAACGCATTCTCATTACCGTAGTAACCCCTTCATAACCATGGCTGATGGGTTAAAAAATGCTTATTACAAAAATATATTAATAATGTAAACTATAAAATGCTGTGATGATGAAAAATATAAGTTTTATAGTTAATTAAAAAAAAAATAACGTTTTATAATTTTGAAATATTGAATATATTTGGCGTTAATTTTGTAGAAATTCATTATTCACAATTAAATGAAACTACGTGATGTAATATTATTTCTACTTTCTTTAATTTCTTTACCACGACCTAGGTTTCGTTGTATTACATATTCAGGTTATCTTTGCTAATATCCCACCTGAAGATGTTGTAATACAACGAAACCTAGGTCGTGGTAAAGAAATTAAAGAAAGTGGAAACAATACAACATCATGTAGTTTCATTTAATTGTGTTTTAGAATTTGTAAACTTTAGTCGTTGTTCGTTACAAAATTTGAAATAAAAATTAATTATTTTTAATAATACTTCGAGCTATGGTAATAATAACAATAACCGACGAACCTGTCTTATCAAGTAACTAAAATCGGCATCTCAATCACAACACCGAACATGTGCTTGCACAGCATTCTGAAGCAACAGCCTTACAGCATTACCAATAATTTTTTTCGCCAAATTTATAACAAATTTGCCATCATCTGATTAATAGTACTTATTATTTTCTGAATATGTTAATAAGACTGCTTCCTAAAGACAAATATACTATATACCATGAAATGTTGAATAAACAAACTTTTTAACTATAAAAAACACTCCAGGGCAAACCATCACTGTAGTAATTATTAGCATAGTAAATCGGAAAAATATTATATTTTCTGATAAAATTTTACAATTAAACAAGAAAGGAAAAAATTAATAAAATCAATGGCCATTATTAATCGCTTAGAATATTTCTAATCATTTTAAAACGTGGGAACTTGCCTCTGTTCTGCGCAACATCCAAATGCAAATTGTAACAATCCTGAGGGAACCATAATAAACTCGATTTTAAATATTTTTTCACACTTTACAAACGTGAAATATGTTAAACCTAATGGTACAAGTCTAAAAAGAGCTCAAGTATAAAACACTGATATTCCACTATCGTGGGAACTAATGTCGTTTCATAATAACGGTGAAGGAAAATGTGTTTCAGTTTTAAAACACATTTTCCTTCAGCGAACAGCATCAAGTGCAAATAAGTGGTGAGATTAAAAATATTCCCAACCATAGCTACACCGGAAATTCTCAACAAGCGGAAGTTCGCAACGCGACGACGGCTTGAGAGTAAAAGGCGCCATTCACTTCCAGTTCTTTCAGTCTATATAGTGGTTTACTTAAGCACACGTTCGTTTGTTACTTTGAGTACACCATGTTTGATGTGTGTCTGCGTTGAAAAGTTTGCGATGACAAGTGTAAAGAACTATTTAAAAAGCAGTGAAGTTCAAATTAACCAAAGAGTGTTTTAGAAAGTGGGTATTAGACAGGCAAATGAAAAAAATGCCTGCGTATCGTGGTGTGCTTAGGCAGATCTCGATCGGTCCAATCGAGCGATCAGATATATTTTCCGGCTAAACACAATACATATATCGCAGGCTAATCGTCGAATCAGACCGATCGAGATCTGCCTAAACACACCACGATACGCCGGCGTTTTTTTACTTGCCTGTCTAATACCCACCATAAGGTTGAAAGCTTAACGTTTGACGATTTGCCCGGCCATACTTAGACAAAGTACTTCTGCGGGGTGACCAAAGCACAAACAAATAAAATAAAGTTTAGATACTAGCAAATAAAAAGATTTTCTATAATAATTATTTTTTACCACGTTTATTAAAAATTGTTCTACTTCTGAAAATTATAAGAAAAAGGAACATTCTATTGTGATTGGGCTTAAAGGTACTTAATGGTAGGTGGCAATACGTACTTAAACTCAAAATGTTCGGCAAACATTTTAACTAAAGCGTTACAATCTTAAGGATTCTTAAAATAATCAGACTTATTTTACGTTAGTCAGAAGGAAAATAATATTACCGCGTCGGCTTCTGAAAATTCTAAAATTTGGTACAAACTTATTAATACAAAATGTTATTATATCTTAACCGTTTGAGTGCCGACGAGCGCCGTCGCGCTCGTGCGCGTACTTACCAAATATGCCACGAGCGCGATGGCGCTCGCGAAATCAGTAACGGTTTAGCGCGAGTTAGGGGAGGTTGCTTGCAAGCATCGCTAATTTTTGATCTTTCTGCGTATTACATAAAGTTCAAATTATAATGTTATTAGTAATTACAACATAAAAAGGATCCAGGAAAAGAAAATTTTAACCCATAATATCGAAATACGAAAATAATTCGAGTGAAAATGATCGTTTTTCAAGTTGTGAAGAAAGTGGTAGTGGGAGTGACATTGTGGTGCGCTCACAATTTGGCGTAATGCAAATTTTGAGTGATAGTGATAATAGTGACGATAACAATTATTTTGCTGATACGGAGGACGTACCAGACTGCGAAAATACGATGTAACCTTGATTTCAGTTTTTGTTTTAATTTTTGTTCACAATATATATTCCCATAATTTGTTTTGTATTTTATTATCCTTGTGCAAGTGTTTATTAAGAAAACCGAAAAAATTATTAAAATTGGATAATTTTTGGAAGTGTTACATTTTTTTTCGAGACGAGGGTAAATGACATCAAAAACAAAATATTTCTTTGGCATTTTTAAGTATATATGAGTAAAAAACCATGGCACTAAAATGGTTAAACATTCTCAAAATAATCAGACTTATTTATCAAACAGAAAGAAAAGATAATATCACGTAAGTTCGGCTTCTTAAAATTCTATAAAGGGCACATAGATTCACATTTATTTGTTTACTGTATTTAGCACGCTTATAAATAATAATTCCTTTAAAAAGTCTTAAAAATTATAAAATCTTAAATATTACTAACGTAAATGTGTAATAAAAAATATTTTTGTAGTTTCATTAAAATCTGTAACATTCTCAAAATGATCAATCTTAATAATCAGTCAGAAAAAATTAACATTGAGTAACCTTTGGATTCTCTAAAATTCTGAAAAATGGCACATAGAATCATAATCATTTGGTAACCGCATTTGGTATAAACTTATAAATAAATTTATGTTATAAAAGTCTTAAAATCTTGCACATTAGTTTAAAAAAGTCAGGCAATAGAAGTGTAGAGTATATTGTTCTTAAAACAGGCGCACCTTTTGATGTGGTATTGGTTCTTAGCCGGTTTACAAGAGCAGTTCTGGAAACCTTGGCCGTTAACCATGGACTCACAAGTAACTGTGTGATGCAATAATATGAGTGACTCAAAATACATTCTATTGCAATCATTTGCTTAAATTTGTAAATCCTGTCTAGGGAACCAATTTTTTATAGTTCCAGAAGAAGTACCAATTTTAAAAACACCATTTCTAATGTCAACAATTTTTCCAGATATATTTTTATACAACAATTCAGGGAACATTAAAAAACACGCTGTCACCTATTTGTAATAACGGAAGTTATTGACAGTTTGGTCAATAATTTTTTCCGCAACACTTATGAGTTTCTTGTCTTTTTATTGAAGTGTCTTGTCCTTTTTTGCACAAGAAACATAAAACCTGCGAATCATAACCTTCTTTTCTATAAGAGATACCACATATTATATACATTGATTTAAAGTACGATATACTCTTGTTGCTTCGTTTCCACAAACCAGACGAGTCTGTTGACCAGGTGAAGATGCGGTCGCTTCTTCAATATTTTTCAAATTTAAATTTTCGGGCGTCATTATACCATCGACTGTGTTCTATTTGGACCATTTTAAATTGAATCAGGACTAAATAAATTGCTTCCACAGGCTATATCAAGAGTTTCCATCGCCAAATCATATATACCAGAAATACGAGTAGTGTTAGAATTATCTATGATTACAATATTTTTTATTCCCAATATTTCAATGGCAGACATTGTAGGATCAATATTAGGAGGAGCATCGTGATCACTTGCTACTTCAACAATTTCTATATTCGTAAAGGCTATTTCATCGCTTTCCTTCTCCGAATTCAACTGCCTAAGGTAAAAATTTCGTGGAATGGTCTTGAAAATTCATTAACCACTCGTATTGTCTGTCTGAAGCTGATTGTAAATCAATCATATATTTGCATGCCTCGCATAAGTCCTGTAACTGACGCTCGTAATTCTAAGTGAATTACGAACACTTTCTTCTGCAATTGATTCACTGTTATTGCTTTTTTTAAATCCAGTTTTCGATTTCTTGTGACGCCGCCATCTTTCTCACACGTAAACACCCAGTTGGCAGAGCGTAAACAACTACACCAACTACATTACGATGCGCCCAACCATATCTTGATGTGGACAAGTGACAAGTTAGGCAAATCGACAAATAGGTTACTCTCATCGATCTGCGCAACTTTATACCACATCATGAAATAATCAGCCAAATTATGAAATACTGGCACATCGTGATGTGCCCAGGCAGATCGACCCAATTCGACACATACACCTTTGATAATTTTTATCCAATGCCGACTCTATCTAATATTTTCCTGATTTTTACATAATTAAAATTACTTTAAGATATGCAAGAGCAGGACCACAATTTATAATGCTTTTTAAAAATTTTATTTAAACACTTTTTAATATTTAAACGAATATAAAATAAATATTTAACTGTTTTACCATTTTTTATTTTCAGCATCATATCCCGCATGATGTGTTAAATACAAAAAAAATTGGTGACTTATTTCCTCATTAAAGTTGCTCTCATAATGCTTCAATATTATGTTCGAGTAATTACTAAATATTACCAACACTCTTGAGAAAATAAGCTATGCCAAACAAACAGACAGACTTGATAAATAGACGAATAGATTGTAAGCTAATTAGGTAAATATTCAGTTTTTCCAGTTTTGGTATGGAATATTACTACGAATAATAATCAACATGAGAAAAAACAACTATAAAGCTTAAATACTACTTAAGACATTAATCATATATAGCCCAGGGAAAAACCAAATATTAGGAAAGTTCGTATAGAGCACTATTGTATTCTATAAAAACAAAACCTTTTTTACCTTTTTTTTATTGATATTTGTCGTTATTTCTTTTCCATTGAACATTCGTCGTTATCTCATTTCGATTTTAATGACTGCCAAAATGACAGGTCTAGTTGGAGAGATCTCATCCAGAAAAGTGTCGCATTAGACTGAAGGACTAATATGGTAATAAGACTACTTCCTAGAGATATATGTACTATATTAACATGAACTGCTATCATTTATTTTTTTAACATTCAGTGTGATATTTTCACATTTTATTTAAATGCTACAATTCAAAAGTTATGTGCTATTATTATGAAAAGTTGTATAAACAAACTTTTTAACTATAAAAAACTTTCGAGGGCAAACCACAGTAGTGATGATTAACATCGTAAATCTTGAAAAATTTCTCTAATTGCTTGGTCTCTTCATCATTTTAATCATTGTGAAAATGTTTTTTTTTTGTTTCAAAGAAAATAATTTCAAAAAGTTCTACCCATCCATAATTTTACACAAATCCGATAGCTCCTACTAAACAATTCCATTGATTACACTAAAATGGTAGGTTTCTAGAAAGATGAAAATAATTTTCTAAATTCATTTTCCAGTTTCTCTTATTTATCGCAACTCCATCTTGAAATATAGTCAGTAAAACAAAGTAAGCAGTAGTGTTCCCTTAAGTCTGTCCCTCATTATCAGACTAGTCAATATTATTGTTATCACAAAGGAAAGCTCGAAGGAAAATTACGATCTCTTGAAATCAAACTTCAAGAGATCAAACGGAAAGTCAGACCACATAGATACTAACTTTCCTCTACTTCAATAGAACAATATTGCCGGCCGACAATATTGTAATACGAAGCTTTCATTTTACACTCTGGCACCATTGCAAAGTTTGGACGGTTACAAAATCCACAGAAATTTTTAAATCGAAAAAAAACCGTTTAATCTTTGTTTCACGTTTTAATAAATAAACCTTATTTAGAACTCATTCATAGTAAATGTGTATGCTGAGTAATGTGTATATCTCGCTAGTGGTTTTACTGGTAATTAATATATAATTCAATACACACATGTTGACACAAATTGTTATCAATCAATACCCCAAATATATTTTCCGAATATTATGAAGGTATCGGTTGAGGTTTAACAGAACGAGGCAATAAAATTTCGGTTGAGTACCAAATGAAACGTTACAAGTAGAACTAGTTTTGCTACGAGCTCTAAGCGGTATCCACCCATATTCTTAAACTGGGAAACATGCAGCAGAGTGCAGCTAGAGACGATTCCTAGAATCGATCATGATAAAGTACTGTGAACTCTCTATGAAGGTGTCATAGAAATCCAAAATAACAATATTTTGCTTGTTATACACCATTAAGATATTATTTTTATTTAGACGTCATATGCGCTCGGTTCATGGGTAACTGAATTGGTGGTCCAGTTACTACAGTGCGTGTTAATCGTAGACAAGCGCTCGACGCGTCTGTACGTTTTAGCTATTTCAGTTAGATTCAAAACCGCTAGTGTGTTTCATAATATACTGTATAAATAACAATGGAAAAGAATAAAAAAACTACAGAGGTACATACATAACGTAATTATCAATTTTTGGAACTAAATTAATTATCGATAGACGATAGAAGTCATGCTTTCAAAATTAAACCTTCCCGTGTTTGGCGATCAGCGCGAAAAGCTAAATAACCAATGCGGAAACATGAACAGTACTTTCTCTTTCGCTTCTTCATGTGAGTGAACGAGAAACAACAAAACTTGCTGGAAGTATCCAAAAAAACAATGATTCTCGAACAATTAATTGTAACACAATCGTAATTCCATTAATGTTTGAAATGTGTCTCAATGTCATACACCTATTTTAAATATATATTTCGTGATAATTATGAATTTCTTGTTATGGTTACAGTATGTGCAATGAAAATAAATATCTATGTATTTGTCATTGTTACAGATACAGAGCTGGTGTATCGAGACGAATGGGGAGGGTTAGTGGTGCTAAACGCCGATAATTTGACTACGAGGCATCTGATGTCCAACTCTACGTTTGTGAGTACAAAATTGTTTACCTAAATTTAGTATAAATCAAACATATTAATACTTAAACTCGTTTAACAAGCATTATCTTTTGAAATCTTCCTCTCAAATATTTTATTCATCGGATTATAATAAATTCAACTCCTTCATCCCACACAAAAAGAAAGCTATTCGCCAATAGACAATGGTCATGTGAGCTTTACTGATTTTTTGTCAATCTACTACCACAAAATATCTGGAAATATTAAAAAACAAGCAAAGATATTAACTTTGAGAAGGTCGCCGTTGTGAAAAATAAATGAAATGGTTTAGCGTCTTCGGTAAGTGACTATTGTGAAAAGAAATGAAATTGTTTAGCCTCTTCAAGTGTGAAAAATATGTATTAAAGAAGTGGAAAATAGCTCGTGAAAGGCAAACTATGCTGTGACTGAATCAAAATGAAGATGGTATGAAAAATGATAATACAAAAAGTTAGCTGGTAAAGAGCATTTACAAAGTCTAGCATGAAAACGATTTAAGCAGAAAAAATTATGTGTTAGCATGAGAATGTTACCATAACGATAGTATTGCTACTCTATTTCGTAATGATATGGAAATAAATATCTTGAATTCTGTGTTGATCGCTGCCTCAATGGCGCTTTGGACTCGATAAAATGTTCGACGAGAAATTTACGTCGCACGATTTGAATCGAAAGCTAAAACATAACGCTTAGAGTTGGATTCTAGTTTTACATCTGTATTTCTTAAAATTGTTGTCGTAAGTTAACCGTGATAATTTTAATTCAGTCTAATCAAATGCTAATTAATACCTAGAACAAATTGCAGATTTGTTTTTAATTTATGGTTGACAATGAGAGGGAATCATATTTCATGCCATTTTAAAATATATGGCGCAAATAACGTCTAAAAGTTTAAAATGGCAATTGAAAACTCAATTTAATTTTAAAAGGCTTTTTCAATGAAATCCTACACGAGAATATGGGTACAAAAGACCCCCCCCCCCCCTTCACCTCCCTACCTAAATGCAAAATATAATGCGAGGGATTCTAAAACTTTAAAAATGGTCAGGCTGTGGCATATAGACGGTCGGATATGACCAAGTATCCATTGTTTCGCTATGGAAGCTCACAAACCAGAAATGTAAATTGAAAAATAACAGTCTGCATCTGATCATAAGACATCATCTAAACTATTTTTACAAATATAATATGCGATCAATGACAATTATATTTGACCAAATTCAACAAGATATAATTGATATAATGTAAGAATCTTGCAAAAGAACATTAGTGTGTATGACGATTCATATATTCATTTATAAACTACCCAAGGGAAATGTAATATGACTAAGCAACTTGGCTTACCTTACTATCAACGATTGCGACACCTAATTGAGGAGGATCCTCGACTAATGACTCGTCAATTGGTATACTTCAGGCTAGCATCAGAGAAACACATTTGCTCGAATTGGAAAAAGTTTTAAAATACTGCGTGTCGATAAACAACGAGTTATCATAATATCACCTTCATTGCAAACTTGATAGTTATCAACAGTTATTGACGTTGAAACGTAACTTCGACTGGCTGAATCAGTTAGTAACTGGCGATTAGAAGTGGGTTACATACGTTAACCATACACGCAAACGTCAATAACTGGGTGTCGAAAAAACAGGGAGTTTCAATTTTGATTACTACTGCAGTGTAAAGCTAGAAACATATCATCGGACACGATTTAGACACGACCGACGGAACGACCGATGCTACATCTGACTAGTACTAATTACACCTAAACATGCAAAATATCAGCAATAAGTCGCGGACGTGAAATTAAGCACTCGGATGTTCGACGAAAATTGGGCTCGTCGGATGTTTCCATCTGTCGCAGACGCATCGGTCGTATGCACGGAGTTCGGACGCGACCGCGCGGCAGACAGTCGCAAACTGCGTTATAGTGTAAAGTTTTTTTGCATTTATTCACGTGCAACGATGGATGACGAAAAATTCATTAACATAGTTCACGAATAAGAATGTTAGAGTAGAATAAAAATAAATCAAAATATTACAAGAATGTTCCAACTCTATAGAATCTCCACGCGACACGTCTGCCAATATCAATCTTTCCAATATCAATATAGTAAATAAGTAGATTCATAATTGAATGCACCTTTCAATCGATTTATGATGAATTTAAAACTTTTCTTTCTTTTTTATATTACATGAGCATTCCTCCATCAGATTTTAAATAAAGCATAATAGTACAGCCATTAAGGCAAAATGAAAGCTAAACCTTGGAAGAAAGGAGAAAAATTTTCGTAGACTTTTGTTTAGACGTTTAAAAGATGGATTGAAAAGTCTCGTAAAATATTGTGCCCCTTGGTCAGAATATCAAATCTGATGAAAACCGTTCTTTGCAAAAATATTGCTTCCTATATTTATATATGATTAACAATATTCGCGATATAGCACGGAGAGTAGAAAACATACGGGATAGATGTATTATTTTCAAAGTTATATTTTAAAAATTATATGTTAAAATTATTATTATTGTTCTTAGTTAGTTAACAAATTATTTATAAATAATAATTATATCTCGCTCCGCAGTTTTCATAGCGTTTTCCTATAAATGGATCCCGGGTTTATATTTCGAAAACGTTTAATCATATGAAAAATGCAATTAACCAAACAGGTAGATAATTTTATGTTCTACGAGCTTTATTAAACCTCTATGTAAGGCATAGGAAGTGATTGAGATATTTGCAAAACAATTATTTAAGTGATTTTTGACTTTTGATATGTTAACTAGCAAACGCGATATCTTACAAGACTTTTCATCGCATTTTCAAAACAAAGGTCTATTTTCTGCTTTCCTCCTTTCATTTCGAGGTTTAATCCTTATTTGACTGTACTATACCATACGTTGTTTACCGTACATGATAAATTTAACTTTTCCGGCTATAACAAATTTTCTACTTTCAAGCAAATAATGAGTCAAACAGAATTGTGTCGTAGCAAAAAATGTCTGATTCATAACCGAATGCACCTTTCAATCGATTTATGATGAATTTTAAACTTTTTTTTCTTCTGTCATCGTAATCTTTTGAAAAATGCTACTAATAATTTTGTCCATATTTAGTAGATATATTAATGATCCAATAATTTGCAACATACGAAAAGAAAATTATTTGTCAAGAAGAATAAATTGCAAATCGCTATTTCTTCAAAAATGAATTTTCCCGTTTGAGCATGAATGTTTTGAAAAACTCAATAACACGCTGTCAAATTTCATGAATGCCTTAAGTCTCAGATATTCAAATATTTGTTATGTCGATCCTTAATGATCCAATTATATTAAATTATTTAAATGCCTTCATTGATTATATGTTTATTTAACTATCGAGATAACATATCGACATATATGTGATATTGATCCTTGATGGTGTCATAATATGCTACCATATAATAAAAATGTGTTGTGTCTATATTCGTTTAACTGTCGAGACGACATAAGCAGAGATATTTCAAAATCATAAATCGCAATATTCCCAAAAATGTGTTCTCTTGCATTAAATATATGTCTTTATGATCCAATAACATGCTGTAAAATTATATAAATGCCTTCATTCATTGTGTATCCGCCTAATTATCGACCATTTAAAAGCAGTTTCCATCATATGATTTATTGTATCCTGCACCACCGTTTCTGGTACCGACTTGAGGCGACAATTTTTAGATATCAATAAATACCAAATCAGTGAGAAAAGCAATTATGAAAAACTTGCGCAACATTTGAAATTTTCGAAACATATGGAATATCTAAATTTACATTTTCAGTTTTTCATTTTTTATCTAAATCTGACGTAACAAATCACACCTAATATTAAATAATGGAGCCGTTTTTTTAGGTTTATTTGTGATTTAATAGCTCTTTAAGAAATAAAGTGATTCTTACTTTTATACAATAATGGAACATATTTAGAATCAACAAATTTTTTTAAACACATTCTTTATTGGATATGCATGATAAAATCTTAATATACAATTAATTTATTATTATTGATGAAATGTACTCGATTTTATTTTCAAGTAAGTCGTGTGCGGGTTTATTGTACCAATGTTCAGCTCCCAGGTAATTTAAGTTTATTTATGAAGTTAATTCATGAGGTTTAAGACGTTTTAACCTTCTCAGTTCTTGGGTAATATCCAAAAGTCGAATAGCTTCTACGTTGGTATGGTTGAGAAATCATTTTTTATGTTTAATAGCATATTCTTGGATAACTTCATCAATCCATTTTATGTCTAAGTCGTTGTAAGTTTCTTGACTGGTAACATAGCGATATGCACTGGTAATTATACGCAAGAACTTGTTTTGGCTTCGTTGGATTACATTACCGTTTGACTGTTTGGTACATCCCCAAAGCTGGATACCATACACCCAAATCGGTTTGGTGATAGAAAGGTAAATTAGTCGCTTATAATAGAGGTTTAGCTTGGAATGATGTTCAACCAGCCACAACATTTGTCGTTGTTTCAACCTGATTTGCTCAGCTTTTACGTTAACATGATGTTTCCAATTAAGCCTACTATCCAGATGAATTCCAAGATATTTTGCTGTATCTGCTTGCGGGACTTGAATTCCATTAAGACAAGTGTGTAGATTACTATTTGTTCATCGTAATGCAAATATGACATGAATGAATTTAGACTCGTTGAGTTTGAGTTTCCAATCAAGAGTCAAATAGTTATAGACGAATTCTTAGTTCCTCGCGACAAACAAAAAGCCTTCACCAGGGTGCCGCTAGGCACTAGAGCGCTACTAATGTTTTGCTTAAAAAATTTATTGCCTATATATGTACTTATATATGCAAATATTTTACAAAAGAACTACTTACAGAATATAATATATGGTCCTAAACCAATTTTAAATAAGTAAAGTCGCGTATATAAATCATATTCACGTTTTTAGAATGCAGCTAGTTTAAAACATATTTTGATTTTAGGAATATAAGTAGTTTAACAGAAATTACCTTTTTAGAATACAACTAATATAAAATAGATTTATATTTTTGTAATTAGCATTATCTACTTTTATCCTTACACTTATAGCAACTCCGCCAAATGTCCCGTATTTTTCAGAAATTTTTCTATTTTTAACCATACCTCAAGGTTCCTGGCGGGATAACAACTCTCCCACATTTTTCAAATTCATGGCGAACAAGAACGATAATTATAGATGAACAAAAGCGACAAGTAAATATAGTAATTAAACTTTAGTTTCTACTTCCCACTTGAGTCTCTACAAACCAAAATAATCTTCAATAAACTATAAAACAATTTCTTATGATTAAAATTATATTATGCAATGCAAAGAAAATATTTTTTCAATTAAAATCTGTATTTTATTTTATTTTTTACTACACGTCCCTCACAGATGGGAAAAATCTTGCGATCATAAGGGTTGCACATTTCCAATGTACGTCACTTGGCTAAAAAATCGAGAACGGAAATGAAAACACTAGTCAGTGAAGCTAGAAAAATGAACATTACACTCTGTGAAATAAACATGACCGCAACAAAAAAATCTGCTGAATGTGCAGACACAAATTAGATCTGTATCTAGAAGATTCTGCACCTACTCTTTATAATGAAAAAATATAAATTATTAAGAGACATTTCCTCTACAAAGTTTCTTTCAAAAACCTTGTTAGAAATATCCAAGTTCTAAACAATTATTATACATTTAAAAACTAGTTTGATATTGATATGCTAAAAGAAAGCAAGCCAAAATGAATATTAAGGTAAACCGAGTCATAAAAGATAGAACTTACTTCCAAATAACCATCGAAGCATGCTAGTAATCTCATAAATACAAGAATTCAATCAATTGTTTGCATAAGTTCCTACAAATAATAGGCAAATATAATTTTCGGATTAAATATTTTTTTCTGTTCGTATTATCACTTTTTAAATATTGTCTTTTACCTACAATAGCAAGCTGGGTGCCAGCTCTCCGTTCCGCTAAGTATCACATAACCCCGTCCCTAACGGATTCCAGCTCCCGTTCCAGGTTATAACGGCAGCCGTTAAAGCCGATTTTATAGCCATTCGTTAAAGGCGAGACCGCCGTGTTTATTTGCACGAACAATCGCATCTTGTTGTGGTATTTTTACGACGCGACTCACGAGATGTATCGGTCCGCTCGTAAACTAAATTTATATGTTCGATTTAAATGTGAAGTGTGGGCGGTCGCCTTTGTGCCGGCGAAAAGCTGTGAAGGAATATGTTAATTTTATTGATTTCTCGTTTGTTTTTTAATTCGGCCACAGGTTGTTGCTCTGATCGCCGAAATGAAACGATTTATCTACATTTATTGGGTAATTAAATACAAAGCAAAGATTACATATAACAGAAGTGTTTACGTTACCGAAATGAAGTTACAAATATTTAAAGAGTAATACATAAAGTGTAATATTTTTTATGAAAATTTGTGAGTAAAATTTTGTAGATCAAAGGGCCGTGAATTATGATGAAAACGGGGGCTGAAAAATATTAAAAGCAATCTAACACTTCTTTCTGAAGAATTACATGATCGAAAATGTTAATTACAGTAATTTCTCGAAAGCCCCTTTCCTATAACTTTTACTTTACATTGCTTTTATAAGTCGTTAATAGCATTGCCTCATTTATAATCTTTTTAATGAAAACTGGCTTATATTATTGACAGATAACTGTCATATTTATAAAAAAGACGTTTTCTTTTTTGCTGTTTTTTTTTACTGTTCTATGAATGGTAGACAATTATTATTTTTTCAGCGAAATATTAAGACTATAATAACTGTAGATAGTTCCGTAGACAGATTGTAAGTCTGCATGCTCTTTAGTCACCAACGAAAGCAAAAGCATATAAAGCAAGATTCACTCCACTGAAGCACATTATGAAGCCCAATCCTAATTTCCCTACTGTTGATTTACTGCTCCTTTACCTATAAATTATAAAGTAAAAATAAAATACCTGGACAATACGGCAAAAGTTACTGCCGATTAAAATATACATTACAAATCTTGATACAAAATAGGATTTAATTATATATAAAGTAAAAAACTTTTTTCAATTATTACTAAATATTATAGCTCTTTCTATCCACTAACCTTCAAATTTCCTATCTTTCTGGAAGCCATGCAAAAAAATTACTGTTTAATTAAGATGTTAAAATTAACTTTGAACGATACAACAAAATTTAACTCTAATAAAATATGTAAGACTCAAAAACTCAAAACTAATCGCATTCCTAAGGCAACCAATTAAGCAAAAAAATATTAAAATATAAAATAAAACTCAACACTGAAATAAAAGACGCAAGAATAGGCAATAAGATAATTGGATAGCCAACTGATGGGTCGAAATGCGGTCGAAACATATTGATGAAAATTATCCTCTGCTCCAACATAAGAGATATAAAACCAAACCAAACTTAATAATATAATAATGAGTTAATTAATGAGTAAATTAATGTTATTTACACAAAAAATAATTTTACATAACAAATATATTACGTTGATAGAGATATTAATAAAATATGTACATAACGTGAATACCAGCAACTAAATCCATTTCAAATTTCCTCTTAACTTCACGCTCCTAAAAGCTCTTTGATAAATATCTACGTTATAATTTTACAGATTAAGTCTATTGTCTGTAGTCAAGACGAAAGAACATAAGTTACCCGATGTAACATAACAACATAGACGCGTAAGGAACATTAACAAACCTCGATCATTAATTTCTTTCAAAATTCCGACTCCTTGTACTAGAACTTCGATGCCACTAGAACTACTGATTCAAGAATTAGTGTGAAAAAAAATATTCATAATGCGTTAGAGAATATTAAACCACGGCATATTGTACATTACAATAATTGATCTCTAAGTCGTGCTCCAATTCGCAAGCGTTCAGTTCATGATTGCTTCGAATAGCGATGAGTTCTGTGTGCTTTTAAACTAGGTCGACGTTTTCATAAACGTTACTAGAGAATATGAAGCACATCGCAGTGCAGGTAAATGTACGTTCAATTCAACCAATTCTAAAGAATTGGTTCAATACAAAGGTTATTTTAGTACTTTTGAGTTTTGTTTCCCAACGCTTTTAACACATTCACTGCTGACCGGAATTTTGCTCTCGAAGTCGTTTAGCACTCTCCGGTGGCTAAACCACTCTTTCTCTTATTTTAAAGCAATCTTCTGACAAAAGTGTTCGGTTGTAGAAAGAAAGGGCATCAAGTCTGTGAACTCGTACAATAGGCGGTCTAAACTAAAGGTATTAAACGACATCACAATTCCGGTGTCACGAATCTGGTGTCAAGCTATTTCATAAATATTACAATACAAAACTGCATCGCTTTCTGTTATCTTATGAAAACGATTATATTTTATGTTCTTTTAAAAATAATAAAGTTATTCTCTCTCCTCATCTCCACTTTCTTCATTTTTGTTAAGGTGTATAATTATTTAGAACTCCTTTCTAGATTCCAAAGTATTATTACAATTATCACATGTCCCTTTTACCTACTAAAAGAGTTGCATCGACCCAAACCGAGATCGACCCAAACTAAGTTCTCTGAAAGGAGAATGAAAAAACCTATAAAGAAAAGTATATAATAAGTAACTAGAAAACTAAATATGCTAACTAAATATTCTGTTCAATCCTGTACATTTAACTAGGTCGAAATATCTTTATATACCATTCACTAGGAAACTTATAGTTGCTATTATCTGATAGCAAGAATTAACACGCAAATATTAGTACCTTACAGTTTTAAAAATAATATAAGTTATCGTTCTGAAAATTAAATATTAATTTTTTTGTTTAAAAGTGTTAAAAAGTTAGACCTGTTAGTCTTTTTTAATATTAGACTTTAAAAATTTTTTCTTAATCAAGTCTCGTGTCTTGGACATTTCAAAATGATAAGTAATTCCGCATTCGATTCCCGAACTGACAACTAAATGCTTCTTGTGCTACGTTTTTAAAAAACATAACGTTGTGATGATTAAACCTTGATATACAATCTAAATATCACCGCTTTCGTGTTTTAATGAATTAAAGAAGTTATGCCAAATAGTATATCGAGCATTGTACGGGGTTCAAATCCCACGCAAAAAATATTGGCTGTGATCATTTATATTAAATTTTTAATGTAACGCTGTATATAAGAATAGTAATCTACCAAATACTGATATACGACAATTATAATATCCTTTCAAATTCAGAATAAAACGAGTTCTTCAAATTAATTTACTAGAAAAATAAATAACAGTCATGCTTTCCATTTATACTACCCACAGTGAAAACATCCTTTTACTTTGATCTTTTCACGCTACGCCACACAACAGCGCAAAATATAATGAAAAGAAATGCATACCTATAAATATCCGTCATTCACCGTCACTGATCTTACACTACACACTTGACTGATTTCAAATCATAGAGCTGATGAGTCGTACTACTAAAAAATCTGAACAACGTATGTTATTTATATATAATCGTAGAACCATTTTACTCTCAAATAATTATGAAACTTTCGAAAATTTCAAAATAATTGAGTTGTTACGCTTATAAGCAAATAGCATGTTGGGAACTAAAGTAACTATAACTATAACTGTAACTGTAACCGCAACTATAACTGTAACTGTACCTATAACATGCAACTTTAACTGTAAATGTAACTGTAACTGCTCCTGTAACTGTAACTGTGGCTGTAACTGTAGTTATAACTGCAACTATAACTATAATTATAACTATATCTGTAACTTTTATGAAAAGGCGTTCGAAATTTAAAGATTTAACGTATTCTACATACAATTGGTGCGAAGGCGGAAGTGTAAGAGACTAACGTACATTTTTATTTTTTACTATTTTATTATATGACAAATTACCGGAAATGCGTTTCCAGTTCCGTATTATATTAACTCAGTTTCCCATTTTTTGAGCCAGATTTATTAATTCCCAAGAAGTAATATTTTTTTAAATATACCTCACCAAATATTTTTTTCATACTATTGTAGTTATGAGAATGTTTATCCAGTCTCAGATAAAGTTAAATGCGATTGCATGTGATGTGTAGTTTAAGTTTTTCTACTCTAATAGTAATTTTTCTCCACATTCACAACATCTCATTTTAATTTTTTTTAAACTTTGTCGGATGTAGTGTGATAACGAGAACATGTCCTCGCTATACTTTATAACTCGATAATTTTCATTTTCTTTTGAAAGTACTTCCGCAATTAATATATTTTTTTTCTTTCAACAGTCAAAAACGGAACTCGATCCAAAATGTAATATTTATTTTTCAATAAATTTTTCTATTTTCATATTTCTAAATATACACATTCAACCAACTTACGTAGCGAAAGGAAAGTAATTCTAAAAGTACATTAAATTCGCGACCCGAGAAATTTTTCATGGATCTAATTTATCTAATTTCCTCTCCATCCGTTTTCTTTTTCCCTCCATATCCTATTCAAATATTTGTTATTTTATCACCATTTTTATTGCGTTTCGAAATACGTAAATAATTTTTATAATTTTTTTCTATGCCAGTGCTGCAACGGTAAGTACACGGTTGTTATTGGCACCTAGATGTTTATCTTACCGTAAACTTTTATTCGAAAATAGAGCATTTGGCAGATACAGCGTTTTCAGCATTCTTACGTACGACTGTAACTTTGTGTACTACAACTATATTTTACGGAATATAATGTTGATTTTACATTTTATTCTGAAAAGTTAGATCCGCTTGGTAATACTACTTTTGGCACCTGGAATATATTATTGAATTGATACATTTATCTGTGAAACGAATATTTGACCATTTTCCTTGCCGTATCTTGTTATTGAGGAGATTTTATACTTAAGTTTGCCCATTTTTTTAGCTTATTTTTAAAATAAAAATTAAGAATGAAAAAAATTACACTTTGTCTTCGGGAAATGAAGCATAATAATATTATCGTTTATACAAGTTACTTCGAAGCGCTACCAAATGGATAACTTTAATTCGTAATTTTTATCTACGTCTAATGCTAATGTCTATAATATTATAAACGTGAAAATGATTTTTGGAATTATACTCCTTTAGGCGCGTTATGAAAAAATTATAAAATTGATATTTTACGATATGCGCCCACGATGCCGACTAAAAATCGACTAGATGAAGTTGCCCACTAAACATGTTTCTAGTGACTGATACTATATTCATGGTAGTTATTGAGGTATTTGTAAATACGCAACACGTGTTTTATATTCAAGCTAATCAAAGCTATATATGTGCTTTTAAATAATATTTTTCAGCAAATGAAATTTAATAGTGGTCAGTATATTTCAAAAACATTTATTTTTGTGAATATTCGTGATAGAAATAGTGCTTATAAACTTTGTGAAATATTTTTAGTGTGTTTCTCTAAGTGAGGTTAAGTTCCGATTTGTATTTATTTACATTATAAATTATTTAAAATTTTATTTTATTTAATTGACTTTAGATTTTACCAACCGTATTTATAATCACGCTCCAGTTCTTTTATTGTTTTATTTCTATTAATTATTTGCACCCTAAATAAAAGCATTATTGTATATACCAAAGAAGCATAACTTCTAACATGCGTACATAAGTACAAGCACATTTTTTATTAGTTTGTTTCGTAATAATCCTGCAGCCAAGCAACGAATCGGAACTAATTTTGAAGTGCTCATAGTTTATGTAATAATGAAATACATAACTACAACTAAAAGCAATAATAAAAAATGAGAACTACTTTTTTTCCATTAAAAAAAATTGTGGTACTCAATTTGTAGTAATAAATTTAAAATAGTAATATTTTTTGTGTAATAATTAATTTACCTGCCACTTTCTTCACTAGATAATGGAGAAGTTCATAAGTCCATCGACTTTTCAGATAGTTGCTTCCTTTTATGTAGTGACATATTCTAAGAATCGAGCTTAGAAGTCTATTATAATTTGGCTTAGGTACTATATTTCAATGCTCGCTTAGCATTTTCGTAATCTGATATTACAAGCGTGGACAATAAAGATTAAATGGAATAATAGTTAAAGACTATAATGATGTGCTACTAGTCCACTATTTGAATTCAAAACAATGTACACACATTTTCGTATCTATATATATATTACCTATTTATTTGCAATAAATGGCTAATTTACTTATTTTTGTATAGTTACCTATTTATTTGCAATAAATGACTAATTTACTTATTTTTGTATAGTTACCTATTTATTTGCAATAAATGACTAATTTACTTATTTTTGTATAGTTACCTATTTATTTGCAATAAATGACTAATTTACTTATTTTTGTATAGTTACCTATTTATTTGCAATAAATGACTAATTTACTTATTTTTGTATAGTTACCTATTTATTTGCAATAAATGACTAATTTACTTATTTTTGAAGTCGGTGCCAGCACTGTCGACCAACTTAAAGAAAGTTATAATTAAATTTAATTTAAATGTAAATTTTAAATTTAACTTCTAATATACTTACAATACTAAATAGATTCATGAAGGGCGTATTTATAACATAAAAATTTATATTTGTTTAAGTTGATCGGCGGTACTGTCACCAACTTCAAAAATAAGTAACTTAGTTATTTATTGCAAATAAGTATTTATTGCACCTATTTTGAATTAATTATTTTTTACCTTTTTGTACCTTTTTTTTGACGGATGTTTTTTAAAATGTATTTTATTTTAGAATGTTTAGTGATTAATATATTACCATTAATCATCAAAATTATGTTGTTTCTTATCATTTTGGATAATTATTAAAAGTCAGGGGCAAAAACTAGTATATAGATAATTTCCTTTGTTTAAAATTGATTATCAACAATAATTAGAAAGGAAGCGATAGTAGTAGCCGCCACTGGTTAGCTGTTAGCCGTTGAGGAGTTCGGTTCTCCATATCCGAAGTCCAATATCGGATTTTGCAAAGTAACAACTAACAAGTAAATAATAATTATAATATATTGAACCATTATCAATTTACTACCATCCGTTAAGGAGTTACATTATTCATCTTCAGAACTCATCATCACACACTATCCTAGTCGATGGTGCAGTTATTTTGCAAAGTAAAAACTACCAGTAGTAAATATCTTGAATTACGTTTGATTTACTATCATCCGAATTATATAGTCCATAGTTACATTGTTCATCTTTAAAACGCATCATCAGACTCTGACACCATCGACAGTGCAGTTATTTTGCAAAGGAACAACTACCTGTAGCAAACGTCTTGAATCACTTTCAATTTACTACCATCCGTTAAAGAGTTCCATTGTTTATCTCTAGAACCCTCATCATGAGACCCTGACCTGGTCGACGGTGTAGTTATTTTGCAAAGTAACAACTACTAGTTGCAAATATATTTAATCACGGTTGATACACTAATATCCGTTATGGAGTTACATGCTTCATACCCAGAACTTATCTTCAGACCCTGATATTAGAAGTGATGTATAGTATATTTTGCAAAATAACAATTGTCTGTAACAAATATCTTGAATCGTAGTTGATCTATAGCTATTCGTTAAGGAGTTCCATCGTTGATTTTTGGACCTTATCATCAAATCATCATCATATTTATATGGGCTCATACCTATATGATCCTCTCTCAAATATAAAAAGAATCATCAAAATCGGTCCACTAAATAAAGAATTATCACAGAACATACATAAAAAAAAGATTCCGACTAACTGAGAACTTCCTCTTTTTTTTAAGTCGGTTAAAAAAAGAAATGAAATTCGATAATTTAATTCGAATAACTGGTAAACTTTTTTAATGACTAATATTACTTTTCTGATTACATTAGCATTATTAAATAGAGCACAAAATAGTAGAATAGAGCAGAAAAATATGTTAAATAAATGTAAAATGTAAATATGAATAATAATAAAGAAAATATTTCAAGTGTTAGCTTAGTAATAGATCGGTTTATAGATAATGACGTATTCTGTTTGTTCTCTACAAACAAGTAATTTTCTAGACAATGTAAATATGAATAATGGAAATCTGGAAATAATGCTGTATTCAAATACAATTTTCTCTGCTCTTTGTTAGTTTTGCTATATTAAACCATCTTTGAAATATCTCACTCTGGAGTGCGCATATGAAGAGCTCTATGGCTTAATAAATAACGATGTTACTGTCTGATATTATTAACGAATCTATAAATATAACAACTTTACTAATTAGAAATATTTGTTTCAATAAAACAAATTTTGTCGAGAATCGTAAAACGACACATTTATGATGGTGACTTATAAAAGACTGTTTCTTTTATAAGCCACCATGTCACCATGTCACCAGCCACCATGTCATTGTTAACTACTTAAATATTAATATATTAATTATTTAAGTAAGTAGCAAATATAAAGTAGTTGAATAATAATCTTAAATTAGAATTCTATTTCTATTCAAGATTCCGACCAATCCTCCAAGTGGATTTACTATCTCGTACTCGCGTATACAGCCTAACTATCATTACATTATATTTCTGTTATGTGAAGTGCTTACTTAATTAACTCTATATATATATTTTTTTAAGTGCTTCATACCTTTATTAAATCCATGTGAATATGTAATAGAAACTGAAAGTTAGTTGCCTCTAAAATGCAAGTCCTTTTTAAATTTTTCTCAAAACTATTAGTTTCTAAAGTCGATATTTTTCCAAAAGGTAAATTTCTAAAATCGTATTAAAATCAAACTTGAATGATTAGAAGTGTTATATAATTATATTTTTTAAACTGACTATAATTTATCTAAAAATATGTTGATGGCTAAACGGTATCTACTTCCATTTAGTCGAAGAAGTTATTTTCTAATTTTTTTTACGTTGCAGAATGTTAAACCGTGCACCATCATATATTGAAATAATCGCGTGCCGCAATTCACACCGGTCGTATTTAACATGATCTCTCTGAATTGCGATAAATATTATGTGATTTCAATATAGGCGACCGTTTTCACAAACGATACTAGAGAATATGAAGCATATAGCAATGCAGGTAAATGCGAATTCAATTCAAGCAATTTTAAAGAACTAGTTCAATTGAAAGGATTTTAGTGCCTTCGAATTTGGTTTCTCGTCGCTTTTATATTCACCGCCGACCGGAATTTCCTGCACTCTCAAAATAAAAAGAATAACTTTTCTTTTTATTTTAAAGCAATATTCTGCAAAAAATAGTTGTGGAAAGAAAGTGCATACAATTTTGTATACATATACATTAAGGGCGTTCGGTACTGAAGTTCGCAAATATGTTGGGTCATTAATCTGGTACTGTGCTACTTCATGAACGTCTTAATACAAAACAGCATCACTTATACTTCGCGAAAATAGTATTTCGGTTCTTTATAAAAAAGAAATTTATCTTTCCTCTCCTCCACTTCTATCGTCTTTGTTGACATAAATAGTTATTTAGAACTATATCCTTGCTTCAAAAACGTTATTATAATGACCACGTTTGTCTTTTAACTACTATAATAATAGCATTGTTTAATTTTCCAAGCAAAGTTAATTAAACTCTTCACAAGTACCCCGTAATGGAAACAGGTTTGTTGATTCTTTTCTTTTTCTAATTGTAGTAAAACATATAGCAACTTTGTTGTAGTTATTTCTGATAGTTGCTCAAAATGAAAAAAAAATATGCCATATAAATTTTTACTTGTGCATTGTTTGATCACATTTTCTGATCTAAATACGTCATTAAATTAACAAGTACCAACGTAATTAATATATATATATATATATACAAATTTTTTTAAAATCGAAATAAGTTAAAAATTTCTTGAAATGACGTTTGAAACGAAATATTTTTCGCTGGTAAAGTAATTTCTTAATTCTTTTTTACGTACATTAAATCATGAGGGACCGCTATAAATACTCAAAACGTTATTGATTATATTTCGATTAAATAAATCTCTTTATACATTATATTCTTAAAAGAGCGTCCCAATAGACTGTACCTTGTATCGTTTTATTCTGCTTATTGCTATAGCAAGGAAAATAAAATTATATTGAATTAAATTATGGTAGACGTGAAAATAATGAGATTTTTATTTCAACGTGTGAACATTTTTTGTTGTTTACTATATCGATTACTTCAGACATACCGTATACGGTTTCAAAGTTTTCAAAGAAATAATATTGTTACATTGAGAATAATTTATCTAACGAAAATTGCTATTAACCTGCCTTCATATATTCATGTATAGAATAATACCTAAAACTAAGTAATGATTTTTTTATAATTTAAATTGTAAAATTTTTGGTAAAACCAAAGATGCATGTTCCGCTTTTTTTGTTTAATAATTATACCATGGCAAGAAAAAATTTAAATAAGATAAAACAGATGGGAGCAGAGGCGAACAGAAAAAAGATCTGTACAAAACGAAAGCCCGGGAAAGTCGCCACGAAAAAAAGGGAACTTTTGTAGAAACATGCTTATAAAAATAGAACTACTTGATAAATCATTATAAATATAAGCGTCTATTCTTATATTTCCCCAGTCGATAAAAAAGTCAACAAATTGGTCAAGAATTGCGACCAATAGCATGTCCTCATGCGAACATGCTTACAGAAACGCATGCCATTTTTTAATTAAATTTAGATGGTAATAGTTATATTAACTAATTAAAAATGGGATCTTTTTAGCAGAAAATCTCACTAATATCTGGTTATTTGCAAAATTGCCCGAATTAGAAACACTTCTTTCGTCGAAACTCGAGACTGGCGCGCTAGTTGACATTGAAATAATATTCACAGGCCTCATTGTCATTATATTTAGGTCGATAATTATCATAATTGCTTTATTTTTTAAAACTTTAAAACGAAAATATCTATTTAATTGAAAATTGTGCAGAATTTTCTCCGTCAAAAATTATAATTTAAATTTATGATCAACTAACAATTTAGGAAAGTGCTAGCTATATCTTCTGTTAAATTCTGTACATTTACAACTTCACTTCACTAGAAAACGTATTTGTTTTTTTTATTTGTTAATAAGTAAACGCGTTAATAACTTACATTCTTAGAAATAATATAAGTTATCGTCCTGAAAATTAAATATTTATTTTTTTGCTTTTTTTCATTAAAAACTTAGACCCGATATACGTTTTGGAACGAAGTTCCTTATGGCACGTTACACGCTTGGCGAATGAGTGACCGAAAAAGTTAGATTTCAAACGCTTCTTTTGCTGCAGTGTAAAACGACTACTCAAGCATAAGTTAATGTTTTTGTTGACTTTCTATTGTGTTAGTTTAGGTTAGTTTGGGTTACGTTAGGTTGGGTTAGGTTAAGTTGGGTTAGGTTAGATTAGGTTATGGCGTATATTTTTTGGATATTTTATAGCCACTTTGTAGTTCTCTAAATTTTAAATATATTTTAAATTCATATACTATTTTCTTCGTTTTTAAAATGGTTTAATATTGACAATATTTATTACAATTTATAATAAATAGTCAAAAATAAATATTACAATATTTATTGTTGATAATTTAAATTAAGCCCAGCTCTGGTTGGGATTTTACTTATACTTTCGAAATACTTATAAAAAAATGTTTTTTTGGAAATACACATTTTTTATGGAGGTTATTCGTTAAACAATTTTTAATACATTAGCCACGGCCGGAAATTATTTTAGTTACATATATCATTTTTTTATTCGTAGTACATTATAAGTTTATATCTTAAACATTAATTACCATAATTATATTTTTAGAGTAATGGCAAATACAAAAGTTGACAGTTATAAATTTAAAAAATCATAGATTAAAGATTTACAGATAGTAAAACATATTAAGTTGGTATAATTGATAATTTTTCTTATTTGATTAATACTATTAAAAATGACATTGTTTTAATGTAATTTTAAAACTTTATTTTAAGTAATTTAATTTCATTAATTTCTAATTCCTTTGTGTGGGTCAAATGTGTAATATCTAACGATAAATTCATTATGAATATAGTGAGAATTAACGATGTAATGTACAAAATTTCGACATATTTCTGGGAAGTATTTTTTTGAAAATGGTTTTTTTATAATAAATAATCATCAGCTGCAGAATTTCTTTCTAGATACGTAGTTTTTAATGGGTATACTTTCATATGATTTCAAAAAACATTTTCGAAATATTCCTGGTTGTAAAGTGCATATGGTCCTTGATCTGCAATTACATATCCTTTTAACTTCAGAATAAAGTAAGTACACATTTATTTAAAAAATTAAATAAATAAAAGCTATGCTTTCAATTTACGATACTGACAGCATCACGTAACAGTGCAGAACAGATAGAAAAGAAAGGCATATCTATAAATACCAGTCTCTCGTCGTCACTAATCTTATACCTCAGGTGTGTACACCTGACTAATTTCAAACCATGGAGCTAATCAATGGTACTACAAAAAGTTTTGGACAACGTATTTTTCTTTATATCTACTCGCACGCAGTATAGTTTACACGATTACCAGAAAGTAAAATAGTTTTACTTTCTGGTAATCGTGTAAACTATACTGTTCTTTTAACAATTTCAGAATGATAAAATTATTTCCGTATATAAGTATTCACGCTATGAGAACAAAAGCAACATAACTTGAAAAGCATGGTTTTTAGGAAAAGGGATTCAACACTCAACATTCAACGCATACCTATGCAGGCAAAATGGTCCCCAGTCTTAAGAGCCTACCCACGTACGTAATCGCGGCATTCTCCGATTTATTCATCATATCGATTATATTTATAATAAATCATATTTTAGGTTTCGAAATTTATCCATCCCTTTGGAAGATTTTCCGGATAATACCTGTTCTCCGATAAAAAAAATTATAGTAGTAATGTTGCTTACATTTGCGGAAGTTCTCGAAGCCGTTTTATATCGCCACAACTTGGACGTATCCAAGTTCAGTGCCAAATGACGGACTGCTAGCACGGTTTTCATCATAAGCAGTCTATCGTCACTAATCTTAATGATTTTGTGGATTATGTTGCTCGAAAGTTAGACAGTGGACGGCAGATAGATGTAGCTTGCTTTGATTTTAAAAAGTCATTAGACCGAGTTTAAATGGTCGGCATAGGATAAGGTAAATACATGAATAAATAAATTGACGTTGGAAGTAATCAGTGAAAGGGGTCAAGATATGTATTTATATATTTACTATTACTTTATAATTTACAGCTTGTGGAGAATGCTTTTCCTATTCATTTTATAATAGTAACTCAATTTATCGTTTTTTGAAGTCAAGGGCTATTCATTCTGGAGAAACAATATACTTGTAAAGTATACTCTGTTAAATATTTTTTCACGCTATTGTTTGAAATTGTGGAAATTTATATAAAGCCTCACATGAAATTGAAACCGCTTAAATAGCACGTATTGTTTTTGCACCTCTAACCTTTCTACCCTGAGAATAATTTGTAAAAATAGTTATACAGAAATGATAGGGGTCTCATTTCAAAAACATTTTAAAATATCGACTGCGGCGTGTTAACTTAAGCATATAAGTTATAACTCAATCATTTTAATTTTCTTTTGCAAATACATCCGCTGTTTACATGGATTTTTCCTGAACAATCAAAAACAGTACTCAAGTCAAAATATAATATTCATTTTATAATAAACATTACCGTCTAAAAAAATTCCCATCTTCATATTTTTTCACATGCCACGTCAACTAACTCACCTATGTAACGAAAGAAAAATTCCTCCAATAAACACATTTAAGTCTCGTTCTCAGAAATTTTTCAACGATCTAATTTATCTAATTTCCTTTCCATGCGTTTCCGTTTTCCTTTCGTAGCCTATTCAAATATTTGTCATTTTTTCACCAATTTTATTGCGTTTTGGAATACGCAAATAATTTTATTATATTTTTTGTGCCAATAGTAAGTACAAGGTTATTGGGACATGAATATTTTCCTAGCTGTACACTCTTAATCGTAAATACTGTATTTGGAAGCTTTTCAGTAAATTTGCTCACACAGTGATTAAAATTCCCATATAAATATGGCTATAACTTTATATATTAGAGCTTTATAGACTATATTTTATAGAATTTAATGTTGATTTAACATAACATTCTGTAAAATGATATCCACTAAACAATGCCAATTTTGACACTTTTAATGTATTATTAAATGAAATTTTGAACTGTAAAACTAGTACTAATCCAACTTTCTTTATATTAATGTGTTACTGAAGAGATTTCAAATTTGAATTTGTCCATTTCTTAGCTTAATCTAGAGCAAAAACTAATAATCTAAAAGGTGTTGTCTGCATGGTCGACACGACCGCGGTTGTTGAGCGCAGCATCGTAAATGATGAAAGGAATAAAATCAGAGTTATGTATAACTTTAAATAATGTATTTTCAATAGATATAAGGAAATGTTTATATATTTATAATGTCTGACGTTTTCAATAATACTCAATATGTATAAAACTCATAAATTATTCGATTTTGAATGTTAATAAACTGAAATAGAAGAAATGAGTCGTATCAGTTTGTCGTGTATTATTTTCATTATACACAGTAGAATACATCTCCGACTCCGATTACATATTATTTCCTTCAGAAATATTTACATTTTATTCCCTTCGACCGTTATGTATTCTCTCAATTGTTGCTATTTTCCTTCCCTTTCCTTTATTTTGTCTGATTATTCTCTAGTTACTTTTAGTATGTTTTGGGCATGATGACGTCATTATAGCATCGTCAAGTTTACTTGTCGATGCGTCACTACTAATTACATCTTCACATTTGTTTTGATTGAATCGTTTTTCTTGTTTAGATCTCTTCATATTATTTGATTTTGTCGGCGAGCTATTAACATTTAAAAATACATAAATTGTTAAAAAAATTCTTCTTGGTTTTCGAGTTTTACTTATACTTATTCTCAAACTTTTTTATATTCACTATTATTCTATCAATAATTTAAAGACTATCTTTTTCTGAATAATACATGTCTTAAATCGGTGAACGCGTTCACTCATTATGGAGCATCGACCTGTATCAGCAATGCGTTCTAGTGTCACTTAACATAGATAAAGCCATACGTCTGTTACCGACGGAGGTTATAATATTCCGTGGAAGAAAATGACTCAATAAATAACAATGAAGTTCAACGCCATCAAGTTTGACCGTACAAGAACCTCCCATGATTCGATCGAAATGGTACTATAAGAAACAACATACCTACTTTACGTATTGTTTTTATGGTTGTATTTCTCTTCTTTCAGTATATTGAGATATTTTGAGAAACAAGCTAGAGAGTGGCTTAAAATTTAGCTTGGACCCTATATCTCACTACTCGCTTAGCAATATTCATAATCTGACAACTGGAAGCGTAATCTATAATGCACGACTAAATTCGCTTTAATCAAGCGATGTCTTTGCACGCTATGGTAGTTTTAAATCAAACTAAATTAGCTTTTGCCCTATATGCAATAAAGAAGAAGAAACAACTTAAGTATTACCGTAAATACCCATGCTTGTGCTTCGTTTAATGAAACCCTTACGTCTCAAGTCACAATGTACACAAGTTTTTCGTTCCGTTTTTACTTGGTTACCTAAAATAAGGCGTAAGACGTTTCTCAAAAAAGTGCAAGTTTTGTGGAGACTTCCATTATTACCTAGTTTAGTAATATGAATCTATGAAGCATCACACTGCAAGCATCTCACATATTTAGCAGATTAACTGTAGTACAAAACTATGGGGAAGTGCAGATGAATGTTTGGACTGATATTGGCAAAATAATTATACAGTCACGATGTACAAATTAAATAGGTAATTGTCTACAAATCTTTTTAATGTTTGACTTCAACTTCGTTTTTAAAAAAGTTCTTGTTGAAAATAAATTTCACAATTAAATGAAACTTCGTGATGTAGTATTATTTCTACTATCTTTAATTTCTTTACCACGACCTGGGTTTCGTTGTATTACAACATCTTCAGGTAGCAAAGATCAAAGGTCAATCTTTGCTAATATCCCACCTGAAGATGTTGTAATACAACGAAACCCAGGTCGTGGTAAAGAAATTAAAGATAGTAGAAATAATACTACATCACGTAGTTTCATTTAATTGTGAATAATGAATTTCTACAAAATTAACGCCAAATATATTCAATATTTGAAAATAAATTTGTCAAATCTTGAAGTCCACGTAAAGCAAACCGAGAGCAGAAGGTAAAGCTTTAGTTGCCTATCAACTATATAGTATTATACGTTAGATTAAAAGATATGAAAACACAAATCTGTTTGCTCAAATATTTAATCGAATTTTAAAGACTATTTGTTTTATACTAACGGATGACGTCAACGGATTTATAACTGGTATTGTATATCGTCAATTCATTATTTGACGGCACTCTGTTTAAGTACTTATTCATTTAAGATATTTCAAAGGAAAAAAGTAAGAAAATTAGACGTAAAGTCAAAGAAAAACACACAAGGACCTGATGGGGGAATGTCACAAAATAGTAATCATTATATCTATGTATTTATTTAAATTTTGGCGTGTCCTAACATGGAAACATGCAAGTCCAGTCAAATAAGTCACGATAGCCATGCGAAACACTTAGTAACCAACACCACAGCAAGTCCGGAGCACGCTGTAAGACAGGAGCTACTGGTCATAAAGAAATAGGAGAAACGGCTCTCCGTGAAAATTTAACTACTGAGACTTCTTTCAAGCTGCGCAAATCCAAACGATAGGTACGTGGAATGTACACAATTTTCTTAAAACTGAAAAAAGACAACCATCTTGGATGGAAAGATTGCCAGGTGTATTAGAAAAACAGCTGATATTTCCTCATCGAATCTTATGCCATTTATTTCATTAATGACAATAGCAGTCAAAATGGAGTGGCGTTTCTAATTTCGATATATCAAAAGAATTTGAGTGATGGCTACAAAGTAACCAGAGATAGAATTTTAAGCATCAAACTCAGAGCGTTGATAGTAAATCTAAACCTAATACATATTAAGGCTCCCACTACTGCTGCGAGAAATAAATCTGTAGGAAATTCCATTCCATTCTGTAAAACACTGGCGCGAAAATTTCCAACAAAATTTTTAAACCTGCTTTTAATCTTTTAATGTTGGCTCCGATTTAGGCACTGAAGTTAAATGCCTAAATCGGAGCCAACTCCATCGAAGTAGTAACTGCGTGGTAAAGATCGTAATCGTGATGCGTAACGGAAAAATAGAATGTATTCAATTACGGTAGAAAATAACCTTGTGATAGCAAGCCGCTAGTTTCAGCACATTACGCGCGAAGACCGACCCTGAACGTCACCTATCATTTTTTCTTCTAGTATTGTTACAATGTATTTATTTAAATTTGGCGTGTCTAAACGAATACATTTGTATGTACGAGTATATATAAATAGGCTTATGAGTCCGAACTATACTTCGTATTCCATTATCGTGTAGTTGTTTTACTTCGAGTATTTGGGAATTTCAAAAACTGAAAATATTTTGACTCGTGTATTCATCCCGTATTTATCAGAACAGTGTAATTGATTGGGAATTTCTTAATTAAAACTTAACAATGACACGATTTTTATATAAGTAAACGAATACATTTGTGTATATAATTAGACTTATGAGACTGAATTGTGTCTTGTATTCCAATATGCTTTGATTGTTTCATCGAAGTATTTGGAAATTTGTGAAATTAAAATATTTTAACGAAATAGAGAGGTTGAACATATCGAAGCATATTTGCTAATATTATATAGCACTGTACGTACTAAGAATATATTGAAGCATAATTCGGTATTCTTTTCTTAGAACAATATTGTAAAATAAATAAATATACTAATATATAGATTAATTTTGTTTTTCCTTCTCTTCTAATCAAGTATCGGTGTTTTTTTGGTACGTTCGCAGCGACAATGACACGTAGTTATGAAAATACAGCAACATTTATGAAGACATAAATTCTATTCCCATTATTCATTAATATGTGTATACTTTTCTCTGTCAATATGTTCCACGTGGAGTAATAAAGACTTCTATGTATTGAATTGCAGCGCGAGCTGAACGCAGTCGAATACCTGGTGTCGAGCGACCTCAAGTTTGTGCTGCTGGTATCGGACGTGCGGCGCGGCTACCGCTACACCCGCCTCGCGCGGTACCACATCTACGAGGTCGCCACCAGGTCAGTACTACATGATGCCACCTGACCTTCTGTTTAATTAGTTTAACAGTTAACTTCTGTATAATAATGACTTTGCAAAGCCAGCTTCGAGTTTACTAAATATGTACGTACCTCCTAAGGAATAACTTTTAAAATGGATTCTATAGTCATTTTGTTTCAAAATTCCTGTGCGAAACATACTTATATAAACTTCGTACAATACATACTCGAAAATTGGAGAACGATAATCCTATATGGTTCCTTTTTGAAACGGGTGATACTATATGTCTGTAATGAAATATTTTTAGAACGCAAGACGGAAGCGACGAGCTCGCCATACGCGTCACTCGCCCCCTGCTCTAGCCACATCCATCCTTGTATTTCTTCTGGCATTTACCGGACTTCTAAATCATGGGCCAAATTAATATATGGTCTTTCTTTTCAATTTTACTTTAAGCATAACCTTGTAGTAAGTTCTAGATATGACAGCTAAATATCCAAATCTTAACTTAGTAAACGAAAAAGGAATAGTTGTAAAATTTTCAAGATTTTGCAACTTGTTCGATACTAAGAACTCTCTCGGTAATTTCGAAGATTTCATGATAAATAAATATATTATAAGTTTAATGTTAAAACTGATATTTTGCTCAATTTTACTATATTCGCACAATGTTTCTTTGAGCATGTAGGCAAAAAAATATTGTGATCTTTAGCAGCAGAGTTGTTCATAATCTGATCTCTATAATTAAGTAACAAGTAGTGAGAAGATCAAGAGTGTGTGACTATATAGAAACATTGCGCGATGTTGACTTTTTTTGTGAAGCTTCACTTCCAACAAGCAGGAGATTCGCAGAGTAAACAAATATGTACATTTTGACAATTACCTACATCTTAAATTAAGTCACGTTGAACGCGACAAGTGCTGTTGAAGAAAAATCAAACAAAAAATTTCACTTCCAACAAGCAAGTTAACAATATAGACGTATATGTGTTTTTGACTTTAATTATATGATTTTCTTTTTTAATTCTATCCAGAAAATTTTGTATAGTGATTTTCTACATTATTTCTAATTGTACCTAATGACAGTTATTAAGATTTATTTCTAAAATAAAAAGGAAAATGTATAGGTTTCGAAATTATAAATTCCTCACATTTCTGTCGGTGACACTTGTAAACAAATTGAAGTCTCTAATTGGAGATAATTTATCTAAACCTCACCTTTTTCTAAAAACCAACTTATAATAAAAATATTGCAATAAATAACAGAAATACTTCCAAGTTAAACTTTACATCGGACCAATTCCCTTGAAATTGTTTTCATTACAAACAGTTTAATGAAATTAAAATAATTTTCTTAAATAAAATTTTTAGGGTGTAGCCAAGTGTCTGAAACGAAACCCTTATATCGCACTTTCATGTCTGCCCAGCCCTGTGGTACACCATCATAACCTATTGGGAAATATAGGCAATTAATTTTTTTTCTGAACCCTGTGAAATGAATGCTAGAAAATATAATTAGGGAATTATATTTGTAAATAGTATGTCAAAAATAATAACGCCTTCAAAGGTTTAAGCTTTTATATAAACCTAAGTGTATAAGAGTATAGTTCTATTTTTCATAGAACCATAGTTCTATTATATATTGAGTCATAGTTCTGTTTTTTTCATGCTTGACGAAAATGTTACGAAATTCTGCAATATGTGATTAATTCCAAACTTGTTACTACTTACTTACAGAAGTTTCAATTATTTCATTCCTTTTATTAAATCCCTCGAGGTCATACTCCTGAAAGAATCTGATTCACACTTTAGCATGTCAAAATGATCAGGGATCATTTTCACACACACTACTAAACCTTTCATATTTATTTTTCATTTTTCCAGTTAATGTAAAGGCAAAATAGTAGTTAATTTTTAAACTAGTAATATTTTTCAAGCTAAATATTTTGTCTTACCTTTTAGAATAAATTTAAAAGCACCAGCAATGTACCGTCCTTTTTGCCAGACACAAAAAAACCCTAAATGCAGTTTTCCACTCTCACATGACGTAGAGTGTAGGTGTCTAGGGAAATTGCTTGGACGGTAAATAGACATTTGTAGTGTTTATTTTCGACGAAAATGTCTAACGTTTCGTTATGCTCCACCGAAGTTGGAAATCCCGTGAAAATATATTAGAAATAACATCAATATAAGAGTGAGCCCACTTGGTGGCTAGTGTTCCCCAAAGTGGAGTACTTTTTCCGCTTCTTTTTTCGATATTTATTATTAATATTATGTATTACTTATATGCTGATGATCTCTAATTATATATAGACGCTAACACCAGTAATATTTCTAAAGCTATTATTTCCTTGAACGCGGGTCTAAGTTTGATCTGCCAACGGACTTATAATATGGGTCTCCTTGTTAATCCAATAAAGTCCCAGGCTCTTGTTTATTGTTAGCAGGAAACTTCATTCCATAATTAGTTTACCTGATCTACCACATCTGTTACTTAATTATGAAAGTATACCGTTCTCCTCTACTGTAAAAAAACTTAGGACTTGTGGATTGATCAATTTCTTAATTGGCAGCCCCGTGGTAATGATGTCAGTCATCGCGTTTTCAGCAAAGTACACTCTCTTAAACGTCTTCAACATTTCATTCCTCATGAAACTAAAATTTACCTGTTTCAAACATTACTTTTGCAGCTAATAGACTACGGAGATGTGTGCTATCCAGATCTTTCAGAATAATTCTTTAACAAACTTCAACGCCTTCGACATTTCTTTGCTATATTTCCAACCTTAGAAAATTTGATAACGTTTCTGACCTCAGGCTCCACCTGCGGCTCAGATGAATGGGGATTCGCGATCGATGCATTTTCCATATTCTTTCACTACTCTATAATATCTTAAATAACCCTCACAGTGAATGTTATCTTCTCCTTAACCCCAAACATTCTACTTTGCTCTATGAGCATTCGTTCACTATTCATGCTGCCAAATTATGGAATAAACTGAATTCTGACATCAGACTTTCACCCTCACTTCTAGCTTTCGAAAGCCGTCTGAAAAAATTATACCTACCTTAACTTTAATTTAAAAATTATATTTCCTTTCATATCTCACTTCCTTTAATTATTTTCATTACCCATTCTTCGCCTCAATCTATATATAAAACCCCATCAGACATAAAATTAGATTCCGTTTTGTTTTTTTTTTTTGTTCTCTTTTTTTATGTTTCGATTTATTTTATCTTTCACATATTGTTATAATGTGTAGCTTTATACCTATTTCATTTTGTTTTTATTACACTGTAACTCTGGTTAACTGTAAGATATTGCTCCAGTAGCAATAAATTGGCCAGATAACTGTTCATCAAAGTTTTTCAATAAATAAATATTAGTACGTCTGATGCGTAATAAAAAAGAGTGCAATCTGGACATGCTATGAACATAACAACCACTACATAGGACAAAAACTCATGTTCCCAAATCAATTTTGTTATAAATTTAAACTTACAAGGCAACCTTGGACTATGATCGATAAATATGTAAAATGGTCTCGAATTAAAAAATTGAGATCTCTGCAATAAGATATCTAATTCTGCGAAGTTCATCTAAAAATGAGATTTGAGAACTGTATGCGCAATAATTGGAACCTTTAAAAATGTTTCTTGAAACAGTTGGAACAAATGGTTTATTTACCAAAAACACACAAACATGAAGTGGCTTTCACTTAGCCACTTTCACTTGCGAATAAACTTCCATAAACCATAATTGATTACACACAGGACTAACTTAAATGTAACAATGACCCTTACATTGTTACATTTAAGTAAGTCCTACTCTGGCAACATTTAAGTAAGTCCTTCTAATAAAGCAACGCTTCTAGTAAGTAGAATAAGCACTCTCGTAACCCTTTTACTGAAAACAATCAATGAACTTTTGAATTTATACGCGAAGAGAGCTTTGGTTGAACAGAAGCCTTAGACTCCATATCTAGAGATCTTTGTTAACTGGATTACACTTTAAAACTTCACTTTCCTGTAATTTCTAATGTCTAAGCTATTATTACAATACAATGTTTCACAGTTTCTATACTGGTTGTCCTATGGAATGCTTGTGACATTTACACTTGGTTAATTTTATGTTTATATATTATTCCCGATTATATACACGTACATACCGAACTTAATGGAGATCCGTTATACGGTAAGTTTTGATTTTTAATTCAGAATTATGAACTTTTTTTAAACGACCTTATTTCATATCACCCCCTATTTTCGTATATGTTAACGTTTCTTACATGGCTTTTCTTTTACTCTTTATTACATAGCGTTATTGCAGAGTTTTTATTACAGTATATGTAAGTTATATAAAATGGAAAAAGAATGAAGAAGAGGCTCTGAATACATAATTAAACACTTGCGACATTTTTATGCATAAATGTATTATGTGCAAACATATAACGGAACACAGACACATATGTATGAAAATGCTGAAGATATATTTTCACAGCTACGTGTACGCAATAAAAATATAAAAAGGCATATTTAAAAATTCAGTTTTTGAATTCATTTTCATGTTTAAATAAGAGACTTAGCTACTAGATTTCAAAGTGACGCTGAGTTTGAAGAACTTAACATTTTTTTAGGGCTAGCTGCCCTAAAAAAATGTTAAGTTCTCAAAAAAATGTATTAAATTTCTTTTCTTATTAGCTATAAGAAAAGAAATCTAATACATTTTTTTGGATTCCGTAATAAAATAAGAATACGTAATAACTTCGTTGGGTTTGTCTACCCATCCATGATCTCGCAAATTTTTAATTTAGCATGGAGATAATTTATATCATATTAAAAAATAAAATCCTACTCAGTTTTCTCATAGCACGTAAATATTAATTTCTTCAATAATATGACTTATCCGTCACATCTTTAAATGAGAATAGTAATCGCACGTTCTGATAGTCTGTCAAGTTAACAAAATATTTGAAGGCTCGGAAGTTTATGTTTTTACATGATATGTGTTTGATGGAATTTGTGCATTTTCTTGGTACCATGCAAGTTCTATGAAGTGCTATATATTTGTATCGATGCAAATTCATGGAGCGATTTTTGCTGCTAACTTGTTTGAACAGATATTTAAAGTTAACCGTTATTAAATAAATATCCCCAAGAGTCCCGTACCACAAATTAACTTCACAACCATACTGCTATATAAATCTAATCTAAGTGATATTTCTACTTAATCATCACATAATTAATTTTACTTACGTAAGCCTAAGTGAAAATGTATCTTAAGCCATTAAATGAATATTATATTTTAACTCACACCGAAGCGGGTAAGGCAAAGATGTTATAAAGCGAGCGCCGGCCCGCTCTCTACTAGATATGCCATGTCCTTTCAAATATCGTGTCACGGTATTGTTTAAATGCACACTTCAAGCGAGCACCGCCTGTCGACGTTCTGCACTTTGCGTTACCGCGTGGTACAGTTACTATCTCTCTCTATATCATCAATATTTGTTGTTTTTAAAGCGAAAACATGTCGTTTTGTTGTGTAATAACTTGTAGAAATCGCAGTGGAACTAAAAACATATCAAATGCAGGCGTCTCCACCATAATTAAGCAATATATTTACATATTTTATTTTCATTTTACAATCCAATCATGTCACATAAAACGTCTTCAAAATGGTGACGTTAGCGTACGTAGTGATGTAGTCGAGTCGATAGTTTAATATTCACAAAACATGAACAAATTGTTGTATTTCCTACACTTTTTTTAAACTGTGTATTACTAATGACATATTATTGAATCCTTGATATAATGTTGAATATTATACTATTATTTAGATAATCCAACCGCAAGACAATTTATGAGCATATGTAAAAAAATACTTACGCATGTGGAATCAAATGATATAGGAAAAGGAAATTGTATACCTCTAGAATATATTTCTATTTTACACTTCAAAATATTACACAACAGAAAATTATTTATTGTGCTATAATAGCGAAGATAAAGTTGATAATGTAGATAAATATGACGACGATTATAATATAGAAATTCTTTCAGAATTCAGTGAACAAATAGTAACCTATATTGCAGGTTTTGTAGTCAGGTATTTGTCAAAAAAAAATTAAATGTGAAAATTGTCTAAATGCGCTCTTTGCGACCGAACATACATCAGATCATAGATTTTTGAGGGTAAAAGACAAAGGAGGAATAGTTTATCCTTCGATTAGTGTAATAAAAGTATGTAAAAAAATTGAAACCGTCATTAAAACCCGCGTTATATTCAATTCCACAATTCAATCTAATGACAACAAACTATTTTTAATGATAAAGGTTTTGAAATGATGTATGGATGAAGATTTATTTCAGTCGATGAATAATCATCAATTTGATCGAGCGCCTTTAAATAACCATATAACAAATTTGAAAAAGGCAATTATGGAAAAATACTTCGATATTCGTCGAGACTCTAGGCTCTCGAAACGCCATTTCTTCAATAAACGCCTGTTATTCAGCGGCCAGTAAATACCCATAAAAAGACACTTAGATCAATATTCTTACTTAAAATTGATTATAAAAAAGTAATATGCACTCATATGCGGTTTTAACACGTCATTATACTTTGGACACAAGTTAAAAGATATATGTATTTCGTTTACTATGGCTATGTCAAAGTTCATGGCTATTTTACACTCGTTTGAACTAATTAGAAAATTAATCGAACTTTAAATATATTTATAATTAAATAATAGTAATACAAATATATTCTTCATACTTTACGCATTTTAGCTTCGTAAATTGTTTTGAGTATACAGATGAAAATTAAAATTGTTACATTTATGTTTTTACAATAAATTTTTCTTTTATATTTTTGTATACCTACTTTATTTATAGCGTTATTACGTGAACAACCAACATTTTAACTATTAGATATAATCTAATTGTAATCTTAATTTTATCGCAAATTTTTCAGTTTTCAAACTATCGATAAGATAGTTAATAATTTCGACTTTACTAGTGCCTAGTTCTGTGTGAAATTATGAAAGTGTAAGTGTACATGCATGGGATTTTTACGCACACGACCATTGCTGTTGATTGGTTTGGCCTTTGTATGAGTAGGTTAAAAACGGGTGTAATGTTTATGTCGCTTAGTGCGCGTGCGTCCAAGTGACACGCTGGGTTTCCTACGTATGCCTATCTAGAGAGAGCGGGCTGCGCACATCTTCCAACATCTTTGGGGTAAGGTGTATCAAAAGACGGCGAATGCTGCCATCCCAGTCACTAAACAAACAGAATGTTTATTTCACGTATATTATAAAAATCTAATATATTTACGACCTTTCCATCAATTTACGTGTGATCTTCAGTAAAACCTTTTTTTTAATTCCTTACTCTGTTATAAAAACGTATCGAGGTAAAGTGCTGAAAAGCCCTAAAATCCACGGCCTTAAGATTGTTTTTTTGTAATAAAAGAAAATATGCAAAATACAAACCCGAAAATTTAAAGAAACCCGGAGTAACGCGGGATCAACATACAATAATTTTTTAGTGTAGAAAATAGATGGAAATAACTACCCAAATGTTTCCACGTGATGCTGATCCGACATATCACATCACAGGAAATTATTTAGCATTACCTTCATCCGATCTCATCAATAGCCAAATTACAGATTTGGAAAATTTTGTTAAACATGGAAACTCTCTGTTCTCTAGGATATTTGCAATAAATATTTGTAACGCCATGTAATAAAAATACTAAATTTGTCTTTTACATTTTTTGCCAGGACGAAATTCCCACTCTCACCGGCGGAAGAAGCGACAGGTGCACCTCTCCTCCAGTACGCGGCCTGGTCTCCAGATGGCGGCCGTCTGGTATTCGTACACGAAAATGACGTATACTACAAGCCGCGGGTCCTACATCCTCTTGTATGCAGGATAACCAGCTCAGGTTGGATCCGTAAATTCAGTTAGCATAATTACAAGAAAGTGGAGACATTTAAGATACTCACCATCAAATCCTGGAATAAATTAATCGCTATGTATATCCGAATATACATAGCTACTTGTGTACCAAGTTTGTGATAAAGTAATTTCCAACGTTTTAAAGGAATGGAATTATTAAAATTAGAAAGTAATCTGACTATTAGGTAACATAATGTTAGTACTACATTTAGTCACCCCCTACAAATTCTTACTGAAATAGCATAACCTCTATTTGACTTTCGGAAAACTTATCCCGCAGAAATGGTGAATATAGAGCCATAAATTTAATTATAATTCAACAGTTGAGAAAGTGAGGTAATAATTTCTATTGTTAATTAAAATTACTACACTAATTGCATGTAACAACGACTTTCTAAAATAACTATACCACCGATGTTATTTATAATTAGTCACACACTGAACTTATACAAGTACTCAGATTACTTAACATAATAATATAATTTAGGTTTTGTTTTAATATCATCGTTAATTAATTTATATAATTTTCTCTAAACTTAGAAAACTAATGGAACAGATGGCACAATTACTATTCTATAAGAATCTCTGACTAGCCAATAACGTCACTTTTGTTAGTTTCTAACACCACAAAAATGAGACAGACCAAGAGAAGGACCGTTAAGAAATAAAGGAATGCTCCGTATAACGGTTATTATTCGTTACTAGCACTTCCCTATGGCTATATTCAAGCAGCATTTGCTATGACACAGGCTACAGTTGCTCTCGCCACTCAATCCATATGCCCGCGCCTGCTGCCGACGCACGTACGCTTGCCACACCACAATTCATTTCTGCATATTCAAAACGACTAATATATTTTGAATTAATTATTCAAATGGCGTGCAATTAAAACGCTTATTTATGTACATAAAATACTGATGCCATGTATTTAGCTTATTTTGATAAAGACCAATTTTGAAACGACAAAATAGAGCGGTAAATTCAAAGTTAATGTAATTACATTTTTTTTTTATAAAATATACATACAGCATCAACATTTTTTAATAACTCGTTGAGACTCTCAATTTGTACTTATACTATTTTACTATATGTGTAACTCATTACTTAGCGTAAACAATAAAGCAACCAATTTGGTAATTTTTCTCCAGCTTGAGTTACAATAATTGTTGTATCTTTTGTAACCCTAAAGTTTTGGGAGAATAATGTAGATTTTAATAGGAAAACATTTTTTTTAATATCGAGTCAGTAGTTTTCAAATTTACTTCTTGCATATAAAGAAAGGGGAAAATAAAATCGTACTCTGGAATATTAGAACAGATTAAGAATGTGGAAAATATGATCTAGATAGTTTAATAATACAGTTTCTAGGATTTTATAAAAAACCAAAGACGATAACAATCTGATGTTTTTATATTTTATTATATATATATATATATATATATATATATATATATACATAAAATGTAAAAAATATATACAAAATATATAAAATATATACAATATATACTATTCCATAAATTAAAATATTTGTTAAATAAGAGTTAATTTTTAAAACAGTCGTAAAACAATTTTTTTAGACTACAGAATATTTAACTCCTTAGCCTTTAATCTGAAAAGTAAAAAAAAATATTTAAATAAAAAATATTATTATGTACCTTGATTAATTGATATTTCATCTTGATTAATGACATCATGATTAATTGTATATTACATCCAGTACTTCTTTCCAACAAATGATCAACAGTTAAACTTCCATTCACTGGTTGATTTACTTCATCAGGTATTGAAGGAGAATGTCTGAAGGATTCGAGCTCGCTTGTTTGGTGTTTCGCACCAACCTATAACTATTTGCATTGTCTACTGAATTAAAATATTTACTGATTAGTAATTTACAATAACTAGTTAATTGGGCCATGATTCCATCAATCAATTTACCTAAATTTTGTGAGTATTTTCTTACTATATTTGCAAATAGGAACTTACTACAATTTAATATGAAAAACCTATGTTGTAAGTCAAAGAACTAACTACAAATAAATACGAAACGCCCCACTCGAAAAATGATCCATCTCCATGACCCTTCACCAAAAGCAATAAAATACAGTGGTTTATTTCTATTTACCGTATTTTTTTGATCTGTTCTATACATATCAACTCGTATTAATACAAACACAGATTTGTTATTCACTGCAAATATACCTCAAGAAACAAAATAAGTTTATACCTTTTTAGTCCTACTGTCGGTAATCGTGTCACAAAAACAATTCGATGGCCTATTTTATAAGAATTGTTTATAAAAGGATTTTGCTCTACAATACTCGCGTTTTTGCCCATAAATCATCATCAGTCGGAAGACATTCACTGCTGAATACTGGCTTCCCCCATAAACTCTCAAAAAGATAGATCCCCGCTATGTCCGCAAGTCATCTGTCCACCTAGCGAGGGTCCGTCCCACTCTGTATTTTCCAGAACGTATCCAACACATCCCACTATGCATCTTCCAGTATTCGACAATATTTCTTCCCCAGTGGTTATCGTTTCTGCGTCCTATATGACCTGCTTCTTGTCACTTCAGCCTGTCAATCCTACGAACTGTGATCTTAGTTCTCCTAATGATCTCCTCATTATAGATAATATCTAGTAGACAAACCCTGAGCATAGCTCTTTCCATAGCTGCTGAGTGACGTGCAGTCTTTTTGCGAGACTGATAGTAATTGGCCACGTCTCACTTGCGTATGCCATCACTTACAACACACATTGGCTGAAACTTTCGTGTTCAAACACTTGGGTATTTTGGATGAGAAGACGTGTCGACATTTTCCAAATGCTTCCCAGCCGAGTTGGATTTTCCGACCTCTTTCTCAAATTTGGATTTACCTGATTCGACAGTCTGTCCTTGGTATACGATAGATCAGCAACTGCTAGAGTAGGATTCCCAATTTGTACAGCAGGTATAAATATACATGTTTGCCTTGTTCATGTTTATTTTAAGATCTGTCTGCTTGAATTGTATCTTAGGCTCCTGAACATTGTGCCAAGATCATCCAGCAATTCTACTGTAGCCATTGTATCGTAGTTAGATTAATAAAATATTACATTTATATATATACTATTAAATTTAGCTCAATTTGAAGCCAAGACGTAGATAGCATGTCTACTACGTAAAAATGTCAATTTATCATTACAACATCTTCACTTTTCCTTTAAAAAATAAATACAATTAAGAAATGAATTATTAATAAAATACGTATTCGAATTTTTTTGTTACTTTTCGACAGACGTACTTGTGAACAAATTTACTTGTCGCAAATTGATTGATTGTCCACAAATTTTCTTTTACGCAAAATTACATTGCCATTGGTTACTAAAATGACCATCTTTTTCATGATTTTAACATTTTGTAGAACAACTGTAAGATCGTTAAAAATATTAGATGACCGGAAAGGCACTTGAAGTACTTAGCTGAGAATGTTTTGGTTCAATGCATTTATGTATGATAGCCCAAACTAACAATAAAATTTAATTGTTTTATATATAGATAGGTTGAAAATGTATTTCTATTTAGTCGCTAGAAAAAGGTCTGGTATACAACACATATGGAAGCTGCCACTTAAACCACCTTGATAATTTTAAGAATTTAAAAATTTCTTTTGACAAGGTTTTGTTATTAATTTTTTTTTATTCTTAACCAGATCCTCTCTTTAAAGATACCAAAGTTATTGCAATTTTAGACTATTCTCAAGCAGGAATTTACCCACTAAAATTGGTTTAAAATACTACCCACCTTTTTAGAATAAATTATATTTTACTAACCAAATTTGCAAACTTACTAACTTACGCAATACTCCCCAACTCTGAAGCCTTGATCAGAGCTGATTAGTATGCATCGAGTTTGCTGAATTAAATCTCGACCTTCATAAAAACTACAGTCAGTATTTTAGATTGACCAAACTTAGGCGGCATGTAATTAATATTCATACATATTATTAGACTCTTACCACAGTTTCTGAATACTGACGAAATGTACACAATAGTGTCAATTCCGGCCAGGCATAAACCTTCTTGTTATGGTTGTTATGGTCTCTACCGAAATACAGAATATTTCGACATGTTGCCGATAACCAAATTTACAGAATATTTATATTCTTTGGTATATAAATATTATGTAAATTGTTGAATATTTACCTAATGTGTTACGAACCTGCTGACTCAGTGGGTACTTGTTGCGTTACTTGATCAATTAGCATTACGTAGCTTCACTTATATTATTTACTCACGTGGAAAATTTTCAAAAAATGGTGAAGTAATTTCGAAAAAGTATTTTTGAAGTCAATACCATTATTTGTAAAATTCGGACAATATTATGTACTAATATAAATATGCACATTCTTATTTATATATACGCTGTCTAACAACGTAATTTTTTAATAATCAAACAAATAAATTCTATACGTAACAACAAATTTAAAAATAGCACTGCGATTAAATAGTTAAGACATGAAAGCGGGACAAGTAAATACAGAAACAAACTGATTTTTGCAATTTATAATACTGCACGCAAATACTAAACATTTGCTAAATACATCATATTTTCAATTCGCTAATTATACACATTATATTTCTATCATTTTACATCCCTGTTTTTACAAACAATGAAATGCTAGGAATAATTCACCGACTCAGGGGATTTACACTATTTTTAAGATACTTATAAACATGCACTATATTCACAGGATATTCAGGAAATTTATTGTATTCTTCAAATATTTGAATACTCCCTTACTGTTTAATTACTTCGCTCCCATTATAGTTTTTTTTTATGAAACTACCATTGTTCTTTTATTCGTAAGTAAATTCGTATGTGTCCAACATATCAGCATGTTTTTTTTCAAAAGAGTTTATCTCCAGGTGTTCCTGGCGTGATTTACAACGGGGTACCGGACTACCTCTACGAGACACAGATCCTCAGGGCAGGCCACGCGCTCTGGTTTAGCGGCGATGGACAGCACCTCATGTACGGTACCTTCAACGCAAGTGCCGTGGGTCAATATCGGTACGCATGGTACGGTGTAGCTGCGGGTAAGGACCCACTCGTCTATCCGCAGATTAGAACATTGCGGTACCCGAAGGTAAGTTATTTAATTTTGTTTAATAAAAAAGACAAAATAATAACTCCAATTGTCAAGTGCAAGCTCTAGTTGCACAATTACTGTTCCGTATCGTCAGCCCACTTACATACTAATAGTAATGCACTCCAACTATGTGCCACCGAAGGCATCTATGGTATATTACAATGCGCATGCACGGAGCTGAGTGGTGGCAGAGTAGGTAACATTTGGCGGACCAAATTGAAAATTTTGAGAACGATTTAAAAACAAAAGTTGTTTCTTACATCCTGATAAATGTTTTTTGTTGAAAAACTTTTTCTCTAAAACCAAGATTCAGCAGTTATAAAAAAATAAACAGTTAAATTGTTCATAACAAATAGTTTTCCTAGATCTTTTTCAAAACTGATAATTTTTGTGCAGTCTATACCTAATTATCAATGTCAATGACTTTTTTTTATATTTTTCAAAGATATCCTTTTGGCAACAAAAATGGGAGACAGTTATATTTATGTGTTTTTCCAAAAGCTTTTTAAACGAATTTATAAATAAATACGTCATATATATCGGTAAATTTGTACTACAAGAAGTTTTTACCCTACCCGGTAAAAACTTCTTGTAGCACACATTCAATTATATATATGACGTATTTATTGATACCCTACCCGGTAATCTTGAAAAAAATATATTACCCAATTTACCGATTGAAATTAACCCCAGAATAAAAATTGGACTTTATATGCACATTTGTAATTGGAATACAATACGCTACCCCTAGCTAAACTTAAAATGTTTATATCGAATAATTTTCAGAAAATGTCCTGAGACAGACAGTCGGATAGATGGACACCGATATGATTCCATTTTAGCAATTGTGCCACAAAACGCTAAAAAGAAATTAAAACAATCAAATTTAAAAGATCGTCAGAAATTAAATGTTAATCATAATCAATCAGTCGGAAGCACATCTATTTTTTATTAAAGGAACAACAACTGATAATTATATCAGTTGTTACTATATTCGGTATACTCAGATAATTATTATGATGCACACACTATCTCCAGCACAGATAAAATCAACTAAACGGAATAAGACAGAAAGTATAACAGGTCTATTTAAAATATAATGGGGACATAACTATGTATGTATTACTGAAAAAAAATCGATTACACAAAATGCAATATTTTCAACATTAATGAATTATTAATTAATTAATTGTATTACATACACCGGAACATTTGCATTGTGCAATCTCATATAATAAATTTAAATATTTATAATAATTGAATTTATTACCCTCACTAAAATACTGGTATATCGCATAACTCTCGGAAATGTAATAAAATCAACACCGCTCCCCTACAATAAACTCACTAACATAAAAGTGTTTCTAAAAGTTAATGTTTGCTAATAGCCCACCTGAAGATGTTGTAATACAACGAACCCTAGGTCGTGGTAAAGAACTTAAAGAAAGTAGAAATAATACTACATCACGTAGTTTCATTTAATTTTGAACATTAATGAAATTGTACTTTGAGACATTTCGAAAATATAAACGTTTAAATGATTTAGTTTCGATACAATCAATTGGCTTAATCAATTACAGTTTCTCAATTCGAAAACGTAAATTTGAATTCAGTCAACTTGGAAACTTACTTAAGGTTTTAAATTAAATAAATATATTAAACATTAATGTTAAGGACTATTGTATTCAGAATTAAAGACAGTAAATCAAATATACTATAACCTTACTAATGTTATAACTATACACATGAGTAAAAAGTTTGAATATAATAGTATTTCTGAAAAACGTCAATTACTTTTAAAAATACAAATTCTTATTTACCTAATATTTTCATTTTTTTTCTTCTTTCAATTCATTCCAGCGACATCCACATTCACAAAAAATATTTTTTCAGTAGTGAATTTAAAATGGTGAAAAAAAAGAAGTAAATTTTCTATAAATAAATATGTAATGTTAATTTATATTAACACGTAACTAGAATATATAGGATTACGTTATCTTTTTAAAATAAACTTCGCTTTTTAACACATACATTAGCCCCAAAACCTGTGAAGAAATAAATTGAATTAGGTACGGTAAAATCGGTAAAAATTAACTACGGTCGCAAGGAAAACGTACTGTAGGACCTATTTAACTGTTACTATAGTATGTATTAGTGTTATAGTATTATTTATAATGTTTCCAAAATTGTAAACTTATGTTTGCTTTACTTTTTTTATGACATTACGACACGAAATTTTAATTATAATATTATTACTATTGCGAAAACTTAATAAACCATTTGTATATTTGGCATTAAACACTTGTTAATATGCTAAATTAATTAACAAATATCATTAATGTAAAATTCCTAATTAATTTATCGTGTGTAATATTCTGAGAAAGTTCTATTCTGTGTAATCAATAGTACTAGCAAGAATTAAAAGAATATATTTAACCGTACTGATTTTCTTCCGAAATAGCTTTGATTAATTACCGAAATTTTATTTCGTAATCTACATTAGTTTAATAAATTTAAAATCTTCAAAACCCCTATTTTGAATTTCTTTACCCATGAAAGATCGGGCCTCTAAACAAGCAAGAGGTCCAACATACGAATGAACTATCTCGATTGTCGGTGATCAAGAAACGTTCAATTCAAGTTTGACTGTTTCATCATTTTTAATTTCTAAGGTAGTTTGAAAATAAAAGAAAAGCCAATAAGCGCATGTTAAACTCGCCTTCTGTGAGTTTACACCCAAGTTTACTTGTCGTTTTAGGGAATATAATTACGCTTATTATCCTCAATTCTCAACTTACTTTTAGCAAATTCACATTTTCGTGACGATTCATAGATATTTCTTCACCTTTTCGTATCAATTTAGTTTTCGTATCAGATAAAATGCGTACAAATATAGCTACGTATATGAAATAATTAAGGGTGCGATACATGCTTTTATGAACAAATGCTTGTTAACACGGTTAATCGCTATCTAAATATCTGTAGAAATTCGTACACGTGCTTAATAGCGTCTCGCCATACACGCGCCGAACAAATGCGGGTACAGAGGCAGATGTCATACCGAATAGCAAGAACATGGTCTCTAAAATTTATAAGTAGTGCTAAAGCGTCCTTACTCGTGCTATCGAATGTTACAGCAGCTGACAGCATGCTAAATCTATTCGGTTTTAGTTAAATCTATTCGGCAATTTCCGAATTGATGCTAACAAGTGTGATTGGTCTCTTATTAACGTAGGTATGTAACTATTATAATTATGGTGTAAGTTAAAGTAAGCATTCACAGACATTAATAAGCTCTGAATAAGAGGAAATAAGGGACTCATACAAAGAAAATATATTCATAATTTTTCCCGATTTTTTCTGACGATCTTTAAACCCCATTGCTTTTTTCAGATTTACTTATTTCTGAAACTTGTCAGCGATCATAAACATAGTTATTATATGCATATATTTCAAATAATAAGCATACCGTTACTATTTTGCGTATGGTCGTTGTACTAAAATGTACCGAATAACATAATTTTGTAACGTACCATTCCGAAACGAAGGAAACTGAATACTTATGGTATCAACTCGCTTCCTTTTCGCAATCGTCCATCACAACACATTATTTATTTATTAAGTACATTTTAATATAGCTACAAGAGCCATTTCTTCCAGTCAACAATAACCAAGGTATATAATTAATTATTTCAGAGATGAACTTTCAAAGATTAAATTATCGTTATTAAAAAAAAAGAAAATCACTAAAATTTTTCAAATTATAAAAAAAAAGAATATTGGTATGTAGGAAATGAGAAAAGCATTCATATATGATAGTAAAATTGTAACAGAGTGAATTCTGTACATTGTAAATATTTAAAAAAAGAAATTGATTTAGCATACAAAATGATAATACAAGCCAGAAAAACTTCTTTTTAGAAATTTTTTGTTTGTATATTAATTTGAGTGCGTGTCACCCAAAATCTATTGGACCGATTTTGACAAAATTTGATATGGTAATAGCATAGGCTCAAAAGCAACATATGAGAGAGAGAAAAAAACAACATTTTTTCCTAATTATACACGAACGAAGTAAGGAATAAAAAACAAGTGACCATATTTGCAATGGTACGGCATAAGCAAAGAGAAATATAATTTTTCCAGACACTTTTGAAAGTATATATGGAACGTGAATTTCTGAGGTTAAGTTCCAATAAATTCCATATCTTCGAAGCATAAACGGTAAAAGAATGTTTATAAAAGGACCGACAGTGTTTAGGAATGAGATGCGTAACTTTTCAGAACAAGAATTCTGAATAAGATTTCATGAACCAATCACAGAGATTAGACAGTCTATGTGGATTGTTTAAAATATTATAACGTAATAAAAGAATACAAAAATTGGGCCTACCATGATCCGCCATTCATTTGAGTCGAGGTCTAAACTCAGAAATGCGATCCTAGTTTTTGAGGTTAATTATACAACAGACATACATTTATAAGTTTTTCTATTTTGCAAAATAATTGGTTAGTAAATCCTAAGTAGCAAAGACCTCTGTAGTCGAGTATAGGTAATAAAAAAGTTCGATTTAATAAAGATTAATTTTGAAAGATTAATTTAGAAACCATCTATAGAGCTGTTTTAAAGAGTACATCCTACCGAAGAATCGACAATTGACATCATTTACCTACTGCCAACTAAGATTTTAATTAATCAGAGCCCATGCAGCATTAGAAAATGGCATTACAGAATTATTTAATGAAAGCTATGACTAACGCCGGTATAGCGATATGGATGGAAATGAATATTTATGAAGAAGCAGAACTTTAAGATCATTTTAAATACATGAAGTATTATAACAACAGAACAAATTTAAGGGAATAACTCCGATAACGGAACGCCACACTCACCGTCGGAGTAAATAAAATTTGACATAAAAGAAAGTGAAAACACGCTATATTGAAAACAATAACATTACACATTACGAAAATAATTGTCAAATGAAAGTTGAAAAAAGTCAGTGTATAAAACTAAAATATAATACCACAAATCTAAAAATAATGTATGAAAATTTATGAGAATAAAAAATAAATATACTGTTATTTACAGATAACTAAATATTGTGATTGTATGTTTTTATTTTGTCCTCAACTATGGAGCGTTGTTCCCACCTTTATCTGTACTTACAAAGGATGAGAGGCAAAGTTTTCTTGGTTCAGTGATTCGTACCGAGTAATGTCTCCTTAAATCTGTCACAGAACTATAAGGTTTAAAAGCAGAACGCGCTTCAATGAATATAATTTGCCTTGACCTAATGTGGGTTTCCCTAATAAGTGTATTTATGCCCTTCAATAGTTTTTTTTTGACCAAACTTTGTGACGGTAGTACAACGAACAAACTTCAAAACTAAAAGACGTGACTTTGAGCGTAGTGCGTTGGCGAATCCAAGATTATTACAAGCCTAAACATTTTCTTCTTTTTATTGAACCAAGTTTCTTGAAGATGACATTAATGACAGCGTTAGAAAGCGTTATAGCGGTTTTTCCTTTCTCTGTATGGTTTAAGAGAGTGTTCGGTCTACTTTTCGCCTCCAACTTCTGAACTCGACGCGTTGTTATGACAAATTTTCTCGCAAGAAAACCGGGCATGCATTGACTTTTCTTAAGAAAATCGGAAAGACAATTTTAAAGAATTCAGTTAAAAGCGATTCAGGGGACGACGCCGGTGGAGAAGATTCTGCACGCAGCTCATCCATTTGTTTTTGGAAGTTATCTAATCCAGTCGAATGAACTTCAGCAATACGTTTTAATTTTTTACTCATTTCGATTATAAATAAAGTGAAATTGTATAGTATTCTGGGCGATTGTTTTAATTATTATATTTTGATAGGAATGACAATAGAGTAGTTGCCACTAAGTAAAACCCTGATATATTGTTATATTGCATAGTTGATGGAGGTTTAAATACGTCAAAAATCTAGTTTAATCCCCGAAATATTTAATATTTTTAAGAAATAAATATATGCAATTAAAGAAATTGATCACGTAACATAAAACACCAATCAGAACGCATGACGTCACATCTTACCAAACAAGTTGTTATTGATATCCTGGTTCCGTAATTTTTGCTCTTTTCCGTATATTTTGACTTATTTTTGAAGTTTTTATGAGATAAGAAGAAGGTACCCATAATTTTTAGTGATGAAAGAAGGTTTTACAAAAGAAAATAGCAATAATTTGCCCAAAATTGAAACGGTGGTGCTCGTAATGTTTTTTTAGCACTGAACACTAATTTCTGTTCAGCAAAATTTCGGAATATCAAAACTTCTGTGTAAATATATAACTAAACTAAGCTCAACTTATTTAAAGTTATCGTTTAACAAAAAACAAGTGTTAGTTGTGTGGATGATTATTGATTAAATATGTTTTTAGATTACTTCAAAAGAAAAAGCAAAAAAATTACGTTAAGCCTTATAATTATTTATAAAAAAATAACAATATCATATTGATATAATGTTAAACTCTTATAATTATGTATAGAATTAACTTTGACACTATAGAAATTTCCAATAAAACTTACATCAAAGTGACCTTCACAAAAAAATCTAAAACTTGTAGACAAGTAGTTAGGGTCCCGTCTTGCAAATTGCAGCCACTTTTTCCGAATTCCTGGCTTATGTGGCACGTAAATAAATAATTTATTTGGTGTTTTGTTTGTCGGTCTATCACATTATGGCACAGAATAGCATTTGCAAAACTTGTTTTCGGCTAAAACATTTATATTTTGGCTATAGTAGTTTGCAAGGCAAAATATTAACTAATGTCTGAAAAATTTTCAACATATCTATTTTCAGCTGAATACTCACTTTTATATAAAATAACACAGTTACTGGTTATAACATTTTTTTATTTATTGTTAAGAATCATATGACACTAAGTTATTGACAAAAAAAATATGTTTTGTTTAAAATTAAATACATATTACAAAACAGAATAGTACATGACTCACTTAATCCACCTTCAGAATTCGAAAAGCAATGATCCAAACACATAAAATATAAATATCTCAACGAGCTATTTTGGTAAGAGCTAATTTCATACTAATTATCGCACGAATATGTAAATTAATAAACTCAAGAAGCGCAATTTATACAAACTAAATGAATATGTAACACTGTCTAATGGTAATATGTTTTCTGCCATTTTACGTAAAGAGTTTAAAATACAAATCACATAGTAATCATTATATTCTACATCGACATTTACGACATTTTACGTAAAGAGTTTAAAATACAAATCACATAGTAATCATTATATTCTACATCGACATGTAACAGATTTTATAACAGTTTTTAATTGCCAGTAATATTTTATTATAAAACTTTAAACAAAAATTACTAAAAGTAGTCCTCGAGAGATGGAGTAATTATCACATGTTCAATACAGCTATCTCTTTTATATACGTGCTCTCTATCTCTTTCATCATAATTTGCATATGGCGATAATTGGAGTCATAGGTTTTGTTTGCTTTATATGGGTGTAACGTGTGCTTTAAGTATAAAGTGATTACTAATGAACATACAACTGGGAGCGTAAAACCGATAATACGTACGGTTTACGTAACTAATTTTGTTTTAACTGTAAAACAAATAACAAATTCGATCATATGTAATTTTTACGTTTCATCCTTCGAGATTTTCAGCACAATTTAGTAAACCGTCGAGTTTACTCGTCCTTATTGACTCAGGGTTTAACTGCAAATACGCAGTTATTTGAGGCGATGAAGTTTGCTAATTCGTACGGCGACACGAAAACAAACAAACGTTAAGTCAACGAACTGACAGAAACGAGTAATGCGATCCGGGGATGGAGTTGAATATGATTAATTGCACGATTTCTTGGCGGCGTATTGACGCAGTACTCAATTTCAGTTTCAAGCAGCTTTCGACGTCGGATCTTGACTTTCACCGTTTTCATCCGTATTTTCATGTTTTGGCGTTTCTTGTTACATAATTTTTTTTTCTATTTGAAATTTAGAACTATTTCTAGAACTCTGCTATCGAATTTGTAATTTCAAAATTACTGTAAGTGCTTATTTGAGTAAATCATTAATTAGTCGAGATAATAATATGAACACTGTTAAATGTATTTGTATTTTATATTTTTAAGGTTCTGCAGTGAAGTAAGGAATCCTAATATTTCGGAACACCCAGCCGTTCGTCATAGCATTACAGTTTCAGACCTATTTACATAAAATTTTGCAAGCAGATGTTCCAGATGAGAAAATCAGTCAAAAGAAAGCAGAATATTAAAAAAAATAACTACATCAAATAAGTATATGAAGGGAAGGAAAAAAACTACCAATCGAGTGGTGTATCATTGGAAAGATAAATGAAACCGAAATTGAAATTTAATTTACCATTTCCAGGGTTCGGTACTTCAAAAAATTAAATTTTATATAATGACGCATGTGTCTCTCTGTCTGCCACAGCTGTTTTTATCTAAAACCTCTTAGCGTAGAATGACATAGTGTTAAGATATATTAACCCAAACATACTCGTATTTCAATATATATTGAGTTTACTCAAAAATATTCTCACAATTTTAAGGGGGAAGACAAATCACGTACTCGAAAAAATATTAAAAAACAGAATTTTTAGAAGCCTACGTAATTTTAATATATGCACCATATATTTACACGTATGAAAGATAAAGTAGCCAATATGTTGACATTGTGAAAAATTTATATTTGTAAATACGGCGGACATTGGTTATAACAACATTGAAAGGACTAGTCATATTAAATCGTTAAATTGGATTGTCGTAAAAGCGGAATTGCCTTTTATTTATATTTTTTAATTATTCTCATTTCATGTAAGTACAAATCAGTTACAGCAATACATGCGTCCAGTGTACCAGCTATCAACAATCTAATTGATACCGCTCTTTCAAATGTGTTATACGTACGGCGACATTAAACAAAAGTATTATTATGTTTCTTAAAGTGTTTAAGTATTATTATGTTTCTTAAAGTGTGTCAAATTAGAAACATTCATATATTTGTATATGTATGCATATACGTGCGCGTGGGCGCGTGTGCGCATGGTGCGAGTGCGCGTGTGCACGTGTGCGTGTGCGTGTGTACCTTATCTTGATCGGAAATCTTTAGGCGCAATAAATAAAAATATCCAAAGAATACATTGAACATTTAGCGAAACGAAATTATAGCTTTGAACTACACTTTTAATCGAATTATGACCAAACATTTTTAATTTCGCTCTTTTCAGTTCGCTAGGTTTTATTTTTCCCCTTAATTTACGGCTCCATAAATTTTCTGTTTTCCCGTAATCATTCCATATCATTGAAGTAATTCACAAGGCATACGACCTTTAACGGCGAGGCGCACCGCAGGGATCCGGGTTCGATTCCCTACCGCTCTTCAAGCGGGACTAGATTGGTGTTCTGGTTATTTATAAGTCCACCATATGTATCAATTGTATACATTAAAGTACATAAAAATAAATAGTAATATATATAACGAAATTAAGAGGAAAATTATCACGAATAAGCATGTTTTATTATTGAATATATTTGGTGTTAATTTAGTAGAAATTCATTATTAACAATTAAATAAAACTATGTGATGTAGTATTATTTCTACTTTATGTCAATTTTTTACTATGACGTAGGTTTTTTGCTAATAGCCCACTTGAAGATTTTGTAATACAACGAAACCTAGGTCGTGGTAAAGAACTTAAAGTAAGTAGAAATAATACTACATCATTTGATTTTGTATGTTTTATTAGTTTGCAAGGAAAAATCACAGAAAATTCAAAAATAACCTTGTATTTTAAAATATATATTTATTACGTCTTTGAAAAATACATATAAGTTAGAAATATTATTTAAATATACACTATGTTTTATGCCTGTGAAATATGCATATTTCACAGGCATAAAACAATACATTTACGTCATAAAGCAATATATTTACATTATGAAAAATTAATATTTTTAAATAGTTTAACTGTAAATAAACACCTTTAAATGTTTATAAGCGCCTAAATATTTAGGTTACCGACGTAGTGCTCGTTCTACTCGTACTTGACAGGTTTTCGTCTTTTTGTTTGACCGAAAATAACTTAGGAACAATTAGGACGTATATGAAAGTTGCACCCTTATATTCTTTAGAGCGAATATGAATGAAAAATTCTACTACCTGTTTCTACTAGTACGTTTGTTTATTTATACCCGAATCCATTAAAAAACTATTCATATTATCGTTATATTAATTTATTAAAGTCTATAAAAGAAACCGACATATTTTCTTATGATCTTACCCTTGAGTACATATTTTTCTGTCACTAAGAGTTTAGCGAACGAAAAAACTAGTCACAAATACTTAGGACGATTTAATTTAATCTATTACCGAAGCAATTGTAACTTTACGTACATATTACATACAATAATTACGTACGATAATTCATATTACATACAATAATTCATACTATATTACGTACAATAATTCATTATCAAAATATTATCATGTCGTTTTACTTATGTTAATAATTATTTGTATTTTACTTTCCATTGGTAAATTTTGGACCATATCATACTAATTTAGATTACTGAAGTATGATAATCTCATCAGCGCACGGCGTGATTTCTCAACACGCCACCTATAACAATTAATTTATATGCAGTTCAGGCAGGAGAAAAAGTTGGTATGGAATAGAGAAAACAATAATCTACTTCGCTCACGATCATCCTATTTATAACTGAAGAAGATAAAAACGATGCAAGAATTAATCTTATTTCGAATTGCTTGTATTTCATAAAGTAAAGAAGAAGCCTAAGCGACTTTCACGGTGGGTGGTAAAAGTATCACTTTCGCTACCCACCGTGAAAGTCACTTAGGCTTTTTCATTACAAGCTTGTTCCAAGTTTCATAATGACGAAAATATTATTTGTTTTTTCGTACTTGGCGCAAAAACGACTGATTCAATGGATATGGAACATTTGCCACATATCTTCGTTTATATTCTCCAGATGGTCATAGCATATATAAGATATTTTAAAGCGCTATACTTTTTTGCTTGAGTAAAGCCCATATTGGACAGCTTATGATATATATAAACTTATAAGAAAAATATGCCACTCGTTGCAGCGATAAATCTAACTCACAATTTTCATTGCGTCCGTGTATCGGGAAGCATATGATAAAAGACTATAGTTATTCTAGAACCAGCTTACAGAAACTGGAGTCAGCAACGACTTTCTTTTATATCGAATATTTGAATTAGTACCCAGAGCGATAAGGAGTGGTTTTAGGACAAGTTCTTCAACAAATTATTTAGTATAACTCTAGCAGCCTTGTATTATATTACAAAAAAACGTTACGAAAATACTTCCAAAAATAGAAGAGACACTACTAGCGACATGAATATTTATTACATATATCATAGGCTTAATAGAAGTTTTAATTTTGCTTTTCATTATTAATCTTAACAACTAAGCTTCTAAAAAAATTCGCCAAAGGGCAAGCTTATGTGGCGCTCAGTAAAGAACTATTGAACGGCGTAGTAATAGATGTTTTTTTTAAAGAATAGATTATTCTTTTACGGCGTAGTAATAGATGATCTAGCATTGCACTGGAAGAATTAAAGCGTTTGAGAAACATGTTACGTGGATCACACATAGTTGAAGCTAAAGAAAGGCCACAAAGTAGTTAATCTAGATCAATGAAGAAAATGTTTTATTGCAACGCCCCTGACGAGTTAACAATATAATACTTATACTAATAATCTTCGTCGTTAAATAACAAACTTTAAACCGAAAAAAGTATCTAAGTTGATCAAATAATTTTGGTGATAAATGGGAACATCAACAGCAACACCCCCTGGTGAGCTAACATCATAACACCTATCTAAAAACCATCGCCGATTAGTCCCAAATACTTTTGCAAAACACCGTGTCTAAATCGGTAAAACCATTTTGGAGATGAATGTAAATATTCGTTTGCAACGTATCTGTATCATTACTAAATTCTTTGCCAATGATTCACAAACATTTTAAAGAAAAACGTATCTGAATCGGTCAAATCGTTTTGGAGATATGTAATATAACATTGGATTGCACACACAAAGACACAGTCTCTCAACCTAAATGCATAAATCTCCTCCGTTCCGTCGTGGGTAAAAATAAATTATTTTGAAATGAAATCGCTAATATTTATCCCTTGAAAGTATATTAACCTTTAAATTATACAAAAACATGACGGTAAAAAGTTTTTATTGAAAACATAGACAATTAGGAACGAATGAAAAGAAAATAATTTGCTACTAATTGTGCCCCGTGATTTCATCCGCATACATTAACTTAACCAAGCAAATTCTCCAAAGCTCATTCCACCCTCCCGTCACGGTCATAACAAGCCTTAACACCGTTCGCCTAAGAACATCGGTCGACAGGGTCGGGGTATATTGGCGAGAATATTAGGTATAATCGGCATGATCAAAATAAGTCAGTCTCACCATCTTACACCGTTTATACAGTATTCCCCATTTCTAATACATTTTTATCGCTGTTCTGCTTTCATAAATTGTAGCATATTGACAATATATAATCTTCCTCAAAGTATGAGTTCAAATACGAAAAGAATTCTTAAAATCTTACATTTGGTTCTATAGATTAGGACAAATAAAGAAACTTTTGTTTATCTTTATGTATGGGTATAATCGTTGATGAATCCCTTAATGATCGTGTAACTTCTGAATGACTTGACCGATTAAAAGATCATATATATATATATATATATATATATATATATATATATATATATATATATATATATATGTTTATATATATATATATATATATATATATATATATATATATATTCAATAGAGGGCCCTGTAGTCCCTATTAACATTTCTTTTTATTTATAGACCCAAATGACTTTTACCCACAATATGTGCCAGTTTAGTTCCTAAAAAGTAAATCACTAGTATATTAGTATAGATATAAGTCGTTAAATATATCATAAAAATTACAAACAAAGCATTCCTTACAAAGAAAAAAAAACATTGACGTAATTTTATGTAATAAAATAATAATGCTAAATATTTTATGTTGCATTCCTTTCAAAGAAAAAAAAACATTGACGTAATGAAAGTTTTATGTAATAAAATAATAAAGTAAAAGTAAAACAAATGCAAAGTTTTGGAAATATGAAATAAATAAATAAGTAAGAGCAACTACACCCTAGATTACCTTAGAGACCTTTCCACTGCTCTGCTTAATCGATAAAATTATTCTTTAATCTATTTCAACTTCCGATTAAGAAATAACTCATTTTTGAAGAAAATAGCTAATCTATTTTATTTTTCTTTATTCCAGGCTAACATGAAAAATCCTGAAGTCACCATATATACAGTCAACTTAAAAACGCCAAAATTTCTCTTTCCAAAAGCTATCCAGCCGAGTCCTGATGTCGAACCAGGTTAGCATGAAAAGAAAAGAATTATTATTGCCCTGTCTTCATCATATCGAAAAGCTAATATAATTTCATTTTCTTTAACTTTTATCTTTTTCTGCTATATAAAAATATTAAACGTTATGTAAATATTGAAAATGTAAACTAGTTACCTAAATAATAAAACCTTCACCTAACAGACTGCAAAATGATAGTAACCAAATTTAAAGAAATGCTTTTCTTTTGACAATATCAATAACGACCATAGAATAACTATAAAATAAATATTAAATAATAGTATATTCATTTATATATATATATATATATATATACATATATATATATATATATATATATATATATACATACATTTTTGCACTGATATATCTCTTGATCTCTAAGTGCTCGCTAAAACAAAGAAATATTCCTGAAATTTAACTCCTTAAGTTGTGAAAATGAGGGTGGAAAATTATATGGGAAATTTGAAATAACTAAAGTTAGAGATATGAAAATTTGTATTTAGACTCTCAGATAGAAACATAGAAACATCTATTCCGACATTTTTGGCCGCTAACGGTAAATAAATATTAGAAAAAAAACCAATCAACCAAAAAGTAGTCGTGATCCCTTTTATCCGGGCAAAGCTTTGACGGCAGCTGATGTTCTATAATAAGTCTGGATGTTTATCGCATGAAAAATAGCCTTGCTTAAAACCAAAAAAGATGTGCTACGAAATTATTCTTATACAAAACGAAGAAATAAAAACGCAATAAGAGGCGGAGTGCCATTAAGTGTAGCTTTTAACGTCGAAATTAAAAATTAAGGAATTCATTTTTATAATTTAAATTAAGCTATGAAGTTTATTATTTAAACTATAACCATTTACATATTTTAAGGAGAAGAAACTCCATAAAAACTTTAATTTATTAAATTGAATTTAATAATAATTTTAATAATGCAAGAAACAAGTTACTGTTTCTTGCATTGTAATTAGCAATATATTTTTATTGATATCTCAAGTATATGGAATATCAGTAAAAACTGACACTGAAACTGAAAATTAAAATAAAATGTGATAATACAATTTCAGATAGCTACGTGATGGGAGCCAGTTGGGTATCAGATAAGAACCTGGCCGTCCTCTACCTAAACAGGTCGCAAAACAAGTCTATCATCAACCTTTGCCGAGCTGAGAAATATATTTGCCAAAATGTAAGTACTTTTACAAACGCTTCACTATCTATTCATATCTACTCACGTTATGTAATCAATAATTATTAGATAAAGCGTTTATATTTTATCTTCAACTCACATTATGTAATCAATAATTATTCGATAAAGCGTTTATATTTTATCTTCAACTCACGTTATGTAATCGATAATTATTAGATAAAGCGTTTATATTTACAAGGTGTCCCGCGTACATTTTAGGGTAAACAAAGGTAGTATATAAAATATTTCTTTATAACCCACGCCGATGTCAAAGCGATCCGCACAAATGCCCTATATGGGTACAATTCAGTTGTTTAATTATGATTTATCTTTTTTATAAATAATGAGAATGATCTAAATTTTTCAAATAATAGACACGTTTCATTCACAAATTGTGTCAGTGTTCATCGATTTGATTTACCCCAAAATTTATTTGTAACAAACATTTCAACCCATTTCTGCTTAAATATTTAGAGTTTCATTATTAGTAAATAAAATTAATATACACGAAATAAAATTTATCTATTATACATCACCCACAACTCAAGAAGCCGACATTTCTTTATTGATACATTAACAACCATGAAAATAAAATGATTTAGTAATTGCAGAAAATTATGTCCCTTCACAATTTGCCTATTGTTCAGCATAATGCAATTATATTGTGATAAATTCTGGAATATGATATTTTCATAAATTTTGAATAATTACACTTCATACCTCAAGGGATCAAATTGATAAAAGGGGGTGGCGCATGGCAAACACGCGCCTATCTCTTTATGTGTATCTTTAATTATCCGGCATTCGTTCTCTCCATAGAGAACCTTTGCTAATGACCTTCGCCAAGTGTGGGAAAAAGGTTGTGCAAACCTTTTTCCCACACTTGGAAAAAAGGTTAAACCATATTCAGATATCTGTCATTGTTGCTTGTTAACAACAATATAAACTATGCAATAAAACAAAAATTAGATAAGATGTTCATTACAGTTAAATAAAATCTAAAGAAATTACAATATATAGAGGAGTACAAAATAAGCGTATTCAAATACACAAACATAAAAAAAATAATCCTAGAATGGGTTTATTGGCAACAGATAAAAGTGATCAGAAAAAGGGTTGTAAATAAATGTGGGAAATTAATCATTTGTAAATAAATCTAGGAAATATATTATTAATGGACGTGCAAAAATGAGATGATTTAAATCACCTTCTCCAAACCCACAGTCGCAAGTTGAAGATTCTCTAACACGTAGCCTAGCCAAATGGCTGGGAATAAAACAATAACTCAAACGCATGCGAGATACCGCAGAGATTTCTTCTCTAGAAAAAGTGAATTTTGAAAACAAAGGTTTTGAGGGTATTAAATATTGGATCTGGAAATACCCTGCACCCGGGGGTCATCTGGGATGATCTTCTCACGCCCTCTGCCAATAAGATGTTATCATGGAGCTAGTCAGGGAAGGAGATCTTCGAGGAAATTAATAGTGAAACATGGATCCCCGTTCATGGCGACGAACCGAGCTTCGACTATTTCATTACCTACTATGCCACAGTGAGTAGCGATCCATGCAAGAATCACGTCGAATACTCGAATCGATCTCTCCAAATCAAGCGTAAGTAGCTTGATCTGGAGAATCAGGAGTTACAGTTCGAAGAAGAAGGATTAGCAAGAAGGGCATGTAAACAACTTAAGGAATCAGAGAAGATAAAGAGCCTGGAAATCTTTTTGAGTAGAGCATGATTCAAGGCATCCACAATAGTACGGCACTCCCCGGAGAACACCGAAAATTTCTTAGGAAGGCGGAAACATGCCCAATGAGCGGTGGTTGGAGAGTAAAATGACGCTGCGACATAGCTACCTATTCTCGTTTTTGATGCATCTATATATATTCGCGCCCAATCAATCAAAAAAGAATTAAAGATAGAATTGAACTGCGAAATGGCATTTTTGGACTCCTTATTAACTCTAAAACACAAATTTATATTTGGCCTGTGAAATATCGAGTTAAATGAAAAACTAAAGAAAGGGAAAAGAAATGTTTATAAACGGGGTTAAAGAGGGATTTGAATCTTTGGAAGATAACGATGAGGGTAGGTCGAGTCTTAGAATGCCAAAAAGGAGATTGCTAAATAAGCCAAGAGTTTTGGAAAAAAGGGGTGAGTAGAATGCCTAGCTGTCTTTAGTCGATAACGATCAGCTAGGTATTGTCGACGGAGGTTTAAAGAAGGATCAACAAATTCTACTTGAAGGGTATTTATGGGACTGGAATTCTTTGCACCCGCCAAAATCTTCAATGCTTGAGACTGCATGCCAGTCAATTTGCTTGCATTGGATTTGGATACGGGATCAAGGAGAAATGACAAAACAGTCTAGATAACTACGGACCAGAACATTATATATTCACATTAATGTGGTAGGGCGTGAGCCTCACCACACCACAGAAAGTACGCGTAGAATATTCAAATTAGCCTGGCATCGGATGTTAAATGTGAATGTTCCAGAATAATTTTGAATCTAGGAACATTCCTAAGAACTTAGTGTTGGGAAGAGTAGGGATCGAGGAGGAATTATGAAAAATAGACAAAGGTGGAGTAATTTTCCTCCTCGAGAAGACAACCACAGCGCTTTTGAAAGGGGATAAATCCATACCATGAGATTTAACCCATTTGTTTAGGGTAACAAGGGCAATAAGGGTTTAATCTTCACTAAAACAGGAGAAAGAGCCACGGATCTGTAGGATGAAACTACATTGGGATTTTTCTCAGGTTTGAGAATGGGAATTATTATGTGAGTTTTCAATTACTTTGGAATATAACCTGATTTGAACATATAGTCGGTGAGGGATAGAAGATACCAGCTAGTAGATTATAAAGCATTTTTCACCATTGAATATGATATTCCGTCAATACCAGGGGAAGAGTCCTTAATATGACGCAAGGTGAAATTCAATTCATTTCTTCTAAAAGGTAGTTCGGTCTAGTAAAATTGTATCTAAAAGGAATGGGGGAGCAAGCTTATTTAAAAATTGGTCTACCCAATTCCCGTGTACGGATTTGGGAAGATCAGAACAGATGGGAAAACAGATCAAAATGTTTTATATTATACCAGACAACACGAGAGGGAGTAGAAGGAGAAAGGGAGTGACAGAATATCTTCCAGCATTCCCTCTTTTTTCTAAGGAGAATTCATTTAGTCTGTGTTTAAGTCTTTAAAAGAAGAGGAAGTTCGCTTTGTTAAATTAATATATCGCTTGGCGGGTTTTAACTGCCGCAGAGCAGTTTCCATTCCAACAGGGAGGGAGAGGATCTGTACTGATGGTTAAATCTCTTAAGTAGAATAAAGTTCCGAACGGACAGATCTATGGCCCTTAGTCAATGCTAACCAGGTCCATTAGAGGAAGGGAATCCAATTTGGCATTGAGTAAAGTGTGGAATCCCACCCAATCTACCCTGTGTGTGTTTTTGAAAATGGGTATTTTTTCAATATTTAAATATAAACGAGGAATATAAATCAGAATGGGGAAGTGGTCGCTTCTAAAAAACTTACACAGAATATTCCAGGAAGCTAAAGATGTCAAGAATGCCAAGGATAAAGAACAAAGGGAAATATCTACTGAGTTCTAGTTCTGAAATGGGACATGAACTCGTGTTGGAGAATCATAATTCAGCAAACACAGACCAAAGTTGTACTGGAGTTCCACCGAGGAAACCCAGAACGACTTTGATCCCAGGTGGTCGTTTCGGGTGGAAGCCCAAAAGAGCTGATGAGCATTAAAATATCTCAGAATGATATACGGACCGGGAATTGAAGTAAAAATATACCGTAGTTTTAATGTTACGAGACATGTTGGAATGGGGACATATATAGAGAGGATGATGATATCTTTATGTCTCGCAGGGACATTGAATTGACAACTGCGGGAGCCAAGAGAAATCTGGGAGAAGGGAAAGGATTTGTCTAACAATAATACGGATCCACCCTTGCCATCCGCTCTATCATCCCATAAGTAGACATAGCCTCGGGTCTTAAAATTGAATCCTAGCTTCAGCCAAGTCTCCGATATGGCAACCACGGATGGAGAATACTTAACAAGGAGGTGACGAAGATCTACTTTGTTGAAACAACACTGCGACTATTCCATTGCACGACTCTCGCTACTGTTGGCGGAGCCATTAGAAATAAGGGCTTGAAGGGAGGTAAGAATAGAGAAGGCAACGTTGGACAGTATTTGATTGGGGAAACTCAGAATTTTAACCAAAGTGGTCAAAAGAAGTTGAATAATACTCGTATAAGGAGTATTAGCTGAAGGTTGCGAAAGGCCGCAGCCATTTGCAGGCTGAGGAATTCGGAAATCTACCCAGACTTGTTCTAAAGCCGAGCGGTCATAGCCCTGGTTGGGATTTGTCGAAGAGTGGAGTCGAGGTTTCAGAGCCACAATTTTTTTTAAGAACACTTAGTAAGATGAGACGAAGAAAACAAATTTTGGGAAGAAGTTGGAGAAGGAAGAATTTGGGAGTTTGACCTACACTTGAGAAATATGATTTTCTTGCAGAAGGGATTATTTTGGACGCTTCCACATAGGAAATGTATCTTTCAGATATTTCAAATTTAATCTTTTTTGTCTTTCGAAGTCCGGACAAACTCTATCAATGAAATCATGAATTCCACTGCAAAAGATACATTTTATATTGTCAATAGGAAGATGGCAGTTTCTTCCGATATAACCTTTACCATATCGTAAACAACTTTTGGAAGATCGGCATTTTTCAGCCACGTGTCCAAACCTACATCATTTGAAGTATTTTATCGTAGGATATTCATATTTTGAAACTGAAAGCGAGGAATATGCCATAAATGTGCATTAGGTATGAACTTGGCCATCAAAGGTGATGACCATCGTCTTCGATGGAAAATATTGTGTTGGCCGTCTATGATTTTTTTTTAAAGTTTAAAAGGTGGATTTTAATAACCTTACTGCCCCCTTCTGGGACTTTTATATTTTATAAAACCTCCTCGTCAGACCAATCAACTGGAACTTTGCGAACAATACCCACGCGAGTGACGTTGTAGGACGGGATGAACAATTTATTGTCCCGTAAAAGCAGAATAGTTTACAAAATGCCCGGCGGCGCCTACAGATGAATGTTCCACCTAAATCAGGTTTCTGCCAATTTGTTTAACTCTATCTCTTTTTTTGGATTATGCCATCGACATGGTAATTTTTTATAACGGAACCAAATTTAATTGCATGAAGTGAGAATCCGGAATTGGGCCAGAGTTCTTTTCTTTGAACGTGGACAATAAATTATTCAACGTCGCCAGAGACATATAAGGGATCCTCAAAATAATTCGGAGGGTTTGGAGAAGAAGATGAAGTGGAGGATGATGGCAATAAATCAGAATTTGCTTGTGAAAAAGGAATGCGAAGAATTGGAATTTGGAAATCAGGAGGAGTCAGAAGGATGGAAAGATGGAAAATTTTTAGATTTATTATTTTTTACAATTTGCTCTCTTACAATTTTGTTGATTTACGTTTTAATGCCTGTTTTGAATAATTTATACTACGTCCATTACGGTAACATAACTAGTTAAGGAAATATAACAAGCAAATTATTTATTGAAAAGCGGAAATTTAGAAGGGTGTGATGGTATAGGGGGAATAGCCAAATCCATTTTCACAAAGCTGAAACATTCAAGTCGGCAAAAGTAAATAATACAATAAATATAAACAAAAGAAGAAACTCACCGAACAGAACATTGATTATAATAATTGATCGAATATAGTTATAACGGAACAAAACGAGTAATAGGACAAAAATGAAATGGAAAATAGATTTAAAATATAAATAACTTATTGCAATATAATAAACAAAATACCACGAAAATAATAACGAAATAATTATGCAGCGAAAAATCTTTCCACTTTATTTGACAGTTTCTATGGCAATCCGCGTCATATCTTAAATGTCGAGTGAAATAAATACAATAACATTTAACAACAGTAATATTTTCTACTAAATAATATTTCGACTAGTTTAACAATATTACTGATAAATAAATAATAATGTGCAACCACATGATACTTTATGTCCGTTACTTGTCTCCATGAATGCCATTAAAATGTGCATTTCTCTTTTTATTTATTTTCAAAAACCTTTTTATATCTCCTAAATCCAAATTATAACATTTTGATAAAACTTAATCATCTTTAATTCAAAAGAATTTCCAATGGTTTATCTTTAAAACCTACCAACAACTTGTCTTTCGACCTCTAGACCAACAACTTGTTTCGACTACGTTGATATCATTAAACTATATCTTAAAAAGTACGCAACATGTCTACATACTATATAGCCTACAGCCATTTGAAAACTATATTGCGATTTTTATGCAAACACTATTTATCCTATTAATTTTATATGTCAATAGGATAAGTAATGTTTGCGTTAAACTAAAAAAAAAAACAAGAAACAAAACTTTCCTCTAACAAAAGGGCGACATACTTTCTATCAGTTTACTAGTCACTCGTTATTGCTGACAGCAAAAAGAACAATGAAACTGAAAACCTAATTACGACACGAAAATATTCATTGCCCAATTAGCAATCAAGTTAATAAATGGATTAACTTAACCGATTAACCGATATGTGGTTACAGTGAATGCACCGCCAATGAAATCTTAACTAGAATGTTTCATCTACCTGCTTCCGGTCGCGTCATTAATTAATGTCGTTATTTGACAATAGATGTCACTTCGATTTAATTTATGTTATCATTTCTCACCATTCAATGACGACTGTACGTTCAACTTAGTTCATTTATAGGACATGATGTCAAAATTATTATGATGTTAAGTACTGTAACCAACCAACTATCTTCTTTTAAATAACTTCTTTGCATTATTCGCATTCAAATTTTATTGTTTATCTATACAATTATCAATGTAATTGTAATTTGATCTAAATTTGCTATTCTACTATTTCATCGAAGCAATAGTATTGAAGTTATAGTTGAATAAGTGCCTAGTTGGTGGTGAATTTTTCATTTTTCCAAACTATTTGAGTAACTATCAACATAATGCATCATTTAACTGAATCAATTGTAACAGATACAGTAACAAAATCGAGGACTCCGTTGGATAATACCATTTCAGAAACCGTTCAGTTCAAAGAGCTTTACCTAGGAGGAGTATTGTTCGGAGCTTATTTAACTATTTTGTTTTTGTAAAATTATTATATCGTTAGGTATATATTATGATGACTTTGGATATCGATTCGTGATCATCGTTAGATGTAACTACCTTACGGGTCAGGGTTGAGGACCAGGACACTATTTAATATGGCATTTAGATACAGTTATATTTTAAGACCATTTTATTTATGTATTAGTATCATTCTCTTCAAAAGTTCATTATATCTAAGAACCGTTTTACTCAGGATTTATATAACTAGTCTACTTTTGCAAAATTATTACGTCCTTATATATAATGAAGACTCTGAATATCGATTTGTTATCATCGTTAGATGTAACTCTTGGCTTACGGGCCAGGATACTTATATGGCATTTAGAGACAGTTACATTTTAGGACCATTTTATTTACATATTAGTAACATTATGTTCAAAAGACCAGTGTATCTATATATAAAACATAAAAACTATATATATATATATATATATATATATATATATATATATATATATATATATAAACTATCTACAAAACAGCTAAAGTTTTATTCAATCAAGAACTATTCTGTTTTGCTAATATGTTGCTAATCTGTTATAATGTTATTAGATATGCAATGAAGATTTTGAATACTGACTCTTGACTATATATGGCATTTAGATACGATTACATGTAAGTACCGTTTCATTTACTTATTAGTACTATTTTCTTTTTTTACTGAATCTACATATATTATTTACATTTTCTAGGTGATGACTGACACGGCAACCGAATCTTGGTCTTCGTTGGGCGGGACACCGGGTGAAGGAACACCATTCCTATTCGCGCGCAGCGGCGGCGCCTTGCTGACATTGCGTCCGGTGGCAGAGGGGGCGTCGGGTGCGTGGCGGCACGTCGTCTACGCGGGCGCACCCCCCGCCGCACCGGACCCCATCACGATGGGTCCTTGGGAAGTGACGCGACTGTTAGCGTGGGACGAAGATAATTCGTTCGTGTAGGTTTTTTGTTCATTTTATGCTTCGATAGATTATTGCGATTTTCTTAAATATTTCCTCGTCCGCTACAAGTTATTTACTTCAGTAAATATAATATAAATATATTCTACCATATATAAGAATAAGAACACAACTAACAGGTCAATAAAGGTACAAAAGGAAGGCTGTAATATATATGTACGGTTACTCAGTATAACATATTTAACCTATTCGTTACTTGACTTACAAGATATGAATTCATTGTTGAATATTGCATCAAAGCAAACCGTCGGTTTCGTAAAATCTTTCAAAGATAAGTAGAGATTTTAAAATTCCTAGACAATTAAAAAAATCATTCTTCATGTTTTCGGGTTCCGTAGTCAATTAAGAAATACTCAAAATTTTGTCATGTCTATCCATCTGTCTGTTACCCCAGCTCAATTATTTTCACATGTTTACACCTATTGAGACAAAATTTAATATTTGGACACATATTTATAACTCCAAATTAGAAATGAAATGAATTACAAAAAAAAGAATTATTTTTGGTAACCGCCTTCTGGGTAATGAAAAGTGATGATATTAAAAAAACGTGTGATGAGTTCCATGCGATGAGTTAATAAAACTTTTGCTTACCTTATGAAATGAGATATCGTTGGATAGGTTTTTGAAAAAACATCCCTTAAAAATAAGTCACTTTAATGTTTCTGTCTCGAGATATATTCACTCAAAGTCGTTAAAAAGGAGTTATTTTTCCCCTCCATCCCACCCCCACCCAATCTACTTTTAAGTGCCGTTATAAAAAAAATTAAGAAATTACGGAAACGTAACACACGGTGCTTTCAATGAAAGTTATAACGTATGCTGTAGCATATAGTAAAAATTTAAATAAAGTTTAAATGAAATTTAAGTTTCAGTAAGATAGATAATTTTATAATTAATAACTAAGTCTAATTATAATTAATAATAAAATAGATACATAAATAAATGGAAAGAAAATAAATTTAAATTATTAAAATTTAATTTTTTTATTGAATTTAGATTTTACCAGCCGTATTTATAATCACGATCTAGTCCTTTTATTATTTTATTTCCATTAATTATTTGAGTGCTAATAAAATTAATCTTGTGTTACGCCAAAGAAGTATGACGCGCGTTACGGCGTTTATAAGTACACGCACAATTTTGTTTTTCCTATTATCTGTCCCAAAAGTACAAATCGACAGTAAGAGAAAGCGTTTTCTCCCGCCACAAAATAATCAAAACTCAATTCCCCTCTCTCCTGCAGTTACTTTATGGCGACGCCACCGGAAAAGCCGGGCGAGCGGCACCTGCACCGCGTCTCGCTGCGCGCGGGAGCTGGTGGTGGCGCGGGTGGCGCTTGGGGTGAGGATCTGCGCTGCCTCACCTGCGCCAACCGACCCCTGGAGGACATAGAGCTCACCACGCCCACTTTCAGCACTGCCAGCACGTCGACCGCTGCCGCTACTGATGAGGTACAACTTGAGGAAAAAACTACAATTTAAGCTTTTACTTTCACAATCAACGTGGTGACAAAATAATTACCATATGCTTCTCCGTCCAAAGACATGAACTTATGAACGGGAATTTTGCATTAAACCTGGCAGAAAATACACGCAAGCTATGAATCAACATGCTGAAACTTTCAGCCCAACTTAAACCACCACCACCGAAATTGCTACCTCTTCTTTTTTTTTTTTTTTTTTTTTTTTTTTTTGTATTCTGCTTAGCACAGCAATCTGTTTTTCACATTTAGCTGTTATTATTGGTGACTACAGTCTGCGTATGTAATTTAGCTGTGAGGAGAATCCATCGATCTCTCTCACTTTGGGTTTAGAAATCTGCTATGAAGGGTTGGAATACTGTTCCTTCTTAGTCGTGAGTGTTTAACACTGCCATCTCCTGATAGTTTGGTAGCCAGCACATTCACATGTTCAGATAGCTTGGTCTGGTATTTAAGACTTCTGGTGGCTATTTCCTGTTTTACAGTTGTTAGGTTCAAATCTCGGAGTATGTATTTGTTACTTATACAGTTTGGGATTTGGAACATATATCTCATTGTCTTGGTTTGAAATCTTTCCAAGATCTCGATGTTACTGTTAGATGCTGTACCCCGCAGCTCGATCCCGTATGTCCACACTGGCTTTAATATTGTTTTGTAGACAGCCATTTTGCTTTCATTAGATAGTTGAGATTTTTTCCCGATGAGCCAGGACAAGCTTCGCAATTTTGTATCTAATTGTTTACGTTTATTCCAGATGTGTTTTTGCCACGTCAATCGTCTATCCAAGTGCATGCCGAGGTATTTAGCAGTATCTGAGTGCGGTATCTGTTGCCCGTTTAAAGTAATTGCTGGGCAATCTCCTTTTCTGAGACTGAATGTTACGTGAACGGATTTACTGTTATTCGCTTTTAATCTCCATTCTGCAAGCCACGCTTCAACTTCAGTAAGGTGTTTTTGAAGAAATATAGACGCGGTTATTGCTTCTGAATGTACGGACAGTATAGCAGTATCATCTGCATAGGTGGCCATTACTGTGTCAACATTTTTAGGAATATCCGCAGTGTAGATCAGATACAATACGGGTCCGAGGATACTGCCCTGAGGGACACCCGAGTGGATTTCGTAGAGTTCTGACGTTTCAGTGTTGACTTTTACTTCAAAGCATCTTTTATTTAAGTACCTTTTTAGAAGTAGATAAAATGAGTACGGTAGATGCTTCTTTATTTTGTATAAGAGGCCCATGTGCCAGACCTTATCGAAGGCCTGACTTATATCAAGAAAAACAGCGGAGCAGTAGTCTTTGTTCTCCAAGGCTTCGTTAATTGTGTTTGTTAATCTATGAACTTGTTCGATTGTGCCATGTTTTTGCCTGAAGCCAAATTGATGGTCGGGAATTATTTCATTCAGTTTGGGTTGCAATCGACTCAGGATTATTTTTTCGAAAAGTTTGCCGACCAGAGGGAGTAAACTGATTGGCCTGTACGATACAACTTCAGCTGCTTCTTTACCAGGTTTCAAGATCATTACGACCTGGGCAAACTTCCATTGGCAGGGGAAATGACAGAGTCTCAGACATGCGTTGAATAGTACTACCAGGTACATTAATCCCTTTTTTGGTAGGTTAGTTAAGAGAGTAGTATCTATTTGGTCATAACCGGGAGCTTTTCTGACCGGGAGAGATTTAATTTGTCTATTAACTTCTCTGGGGCTCACTGGTTTTAATGGAAAACATAATTGACCTGGAGAGTTTAAGAAGTCTGTTATTTCTTTGTCTTTTTCCAGGTTGCTGCTCGGTAAAGGCGTAAAGACGTCTTTGAGGTGTTCTGCAAAAGTTGTTGCCTTCTCGTGGTCCGATCTGGCCCAACAGTTATCTCTTCTTATAGGTGGCATGTGTTCTTTCGGTCGCTTAAGATTCTTAGTAGCACGCCAAAGCGAGTAATTACTATCCTGGTAAGGCGTGAGGTGGGCTAGATAATTTTGAAAGTTTAAGCCTCTTCTGAAATTATAAATTTTAAGTTATAACCCTGATCATGTTAGTTTGTCTTTCTTATTTTTTCATTCTTCATCTCTTCAGCCCATTCCACGTATTTCTGTATTAACCTTCTTTTTTTACTTTTTAATCTTCAATGCTTTGATAAAATCCAAAACATCACCCGTCCGTAGTTTCTTTGGTCTTTCGTTGGCTGTGATTCTTAATAGCTTTTAGTACAATCCCTTCTTCATTTCTTCTGTTGTTCTTTAATCTTTTAACACATTCCATACATAGTATACATTGACACTAGGTAAGTCTTACAAATTTTTTTATTTAATTAGTTCCTCAAACTGTTTATTTCTTTATATGAAATAATTACGTAATTCTGAAAGATATATTCATAAATTTTTGTCATTCTGTTTGTCGATATGTCTGGCAGTGTGTTTTAAATTGGCTCAAATGTAACGTACTTTATTTTTTATTAAACTTTCATCTGTGTATTTTTTAGAAATAACTACATGCACTACACAATAAACTCTTTGGACTTGGAATATATAGACGAGGAAAATAATTTAAACGAAGAAATCGACTTCAAGGCGCTGAGCGATAATAAAAATAAGCTGTTTCTTGAAGTGCGTCATATTTCTCTTAAAATGTAAACTCAAGACATTTTGTGTTTTTATTGATTTTCTTTCCAGACACCGAATGTGACTTCAGCCCTACCGGAGACGGGAACCGATCCCCCGGCCTCTGGTACGAGCACGGCCCATCCCTACGCTCATCTCAATGCCAGGCTTCACCGTGGCATTTTCTATCTGAACGAGACCTTCCCTAACAACTGTCTATACAATAACATAATCTTCAGTAAAAACTATAGATATTACATACAGGTAGGGTGATAACCAACTATTTTTATTAAATAATGTTAATTAGATCGAATCAGACTGTATAAATACGAATATTGATACTTACGTACAGATTGTAACAAAATTTAATATCCTTGCGCCCCATTGTAAAAATTTGTACCGTAAATCGATATGCATCTTGGTCTTTTTTCATAATTCCGGAAGATCTCTTAATTAACTTTTATTAATATGCCTGTCAGTTTATTTCAAGTTGGCATAAATACGAATTCGTTATTTTTTTCATCTACGCACTTTTATAGGTAAAAGGCTTAACGTAATCTTTAGTTACTTTTTCATCGGTTATTTAAGTTAGAAACAAATTCGAATATAGTAAAATCGAATCAGTACTACGAGAAGCAGCGTAATGCATTGTTGTATTTTTTTAATTTAACGGAACAAAATAAAATATTTAATCTATTCACAATTTTAATCTCTTTTGCTTACTACTCGATAAACATTAACGTTTCTATCTACCGGTTCAATTATATCACTTCACGCAGAAATCTTAGCCGTTCATTTATGAAGGCGTATTGCAATAACTTTTTACGGTGGATATTTTGCTTCAAAGTTTACTTTCTAGGGTAGCCTAAATAATATATATTTAATGAAATTTGATATTAATAAAATAGCCAGGGTTTAATTAGAATCATTGAATGTCATGTAGATCGAAATATATTTTATCCTTCTTTGAAAAAAAGAGTTTCCGCTAGAAAAACGAAATATTTCTTTTAAATAAGTTCATTGTTTATTAATTTTATATTGTGATGTTTATTTCATACATAAATTTCAATCAAAGTGCTCTAACTCTTTACGGAATACTAAGATTGACAAAATTCAAATGAATTAATAAAATTGCACTCAAGAAGTCATTAAAAGACGTTTCTATTTCAACAATTCCAGGAGTGCTTAGGGCCCGAACCACCATCGATATATTTGACAGAAACCTTACGCAATATGAGAATCTGGATTCTGTCAGGTGGAGATGCCCTCAGAGCCAGGACTCAGGGTCTAGCGGCACCACAACCGAAGGTCTTCCAAGTAGAAGTGAGAAAAGGCAGGATAGCGAGAGTTCGCTTACTGTTGCCACCAGGACTGAAAGAGTCTGATGATATACCACTACCGCTTGTTCTTCAAGTGTAAGCATATATTTACTTGCCGCATATTATTTACAAAAATTGCAATTGTAAGGGATGTCAAATTTACAACTAATTACAGTAATTGTTACTATAAGGTAAAAAGTTTACAATTGATGAAGCAACATTTGATTTAAGTTTTATTGTATTATTTTCATATTTATATAATTCTTGAAAAATTTTATATATGAATTTGTTATACAATTTAATCTGACTGATAGTTTCTATTATTTCTACGCGCAGTTTGCTCGCAGTTTGTCTTGTATGCGCAGTTTGTCTTATATACAATGTATTATTTGTTACCGCGCATTTAGCGCAGTAACAAACAATCAATTGTATACAAGACATATTTTGCAAACATATTTTTCTTAAAATACATTTTAAGAAAAATTTCTGTTATCACTTCTTTCTTGTTGCTATTACATTGTATTTGTATTATTATTTATTACTTTAAACGCTAATATTATATACGTCATTTCACTCCAAGGATGTCGCCAGATTCGAATCAAGAACTCTTTAAGAATTATGGAATGAGAACGCATAGGAGAAATATGAAGTACACATTACATCTATGCTTAATGTGTTAAAATAATAAACAAATGTCAATGTAGAGAAAAAAAAATGTTTTCTTATGAATCTATACTTTAAAAAATGTTTTCGTATCTATCAACTGCTTCTTCTTAAATCTACCATGTGTACGGCTATGTTTCACGCAAACGTCATATAGATTACCAAAACTCTCAACAAAAGTATTAAACGAGTATACACTTACAATGTCCAAATCCACGTTTGCATAACTTTTCGTGAAGACTATCACTTCAGTACCGCCAGACAAACTGAATGTATGCAAAATATTTTCTTTCTGTACACAGTAACCCATAACTATTCGCCGAGGTTAGATTCCTCAAAATTATCGCAAAAAACAAAATCGCAATTTTTTCTATAGTTTGCGTTGAGGCTCCTTGACAATAGAAAAATTAGTGTTCAAAAATTGTAAAATAATAAGAAGTAGGACTTCAGTGCATCAAAACATTTTTTTTAAAGCATCGAAAGCTAAAATCCATTTATGTCAAACTTTTTTAATACCTTCATTGGGCTATAGAGATGTATGCTATATGGACCTTACTAATCGAGTGACGAGAGATAATAGTATTATTATGTAAAGCATCTCTATTTTAAACCGACTTCAAAAAAAGGAGGAAGTTCTCAATTCGTAGAAATTTTTTTTTTTAGTGTATGTTCTGAGACCATTTTTTACTGAGAGGACCGATTTCGATGATTCTTTTTTTATTTGAAAGAGAATACTTTAGAGGTGATCCCATATAAATATGATGATGATCTAGTTATGAAATCCAGAAATAAATGATAGAAGTCCTTAACGAATGGCATTAAATCAACTATAATTCAAGATATTTGCGACGGGTAGTTGTTACTTTGCAAAGTAACTGCACCACTTACCAGGTCAGAGTCTGATTATGAATTCTGGAGATGAATAATAAAACTCCTTAATGGGTGATAGTAAATTAAACGTGATTCAGGATATTTGTCACTAGTGGATATTACTTTGCAAAATAACTACACCATGGATCATGCCAGAGTTTGATTATGCCTTCTAGAGAAACAATGGGACTCCTTATCGGATGGTAGTAAATCAATTTTTTTCAAAATATTTGCTATGAGTAGTTTTTACTTTGCAAAATAACTACACCATCGACCAGGCCAGAGTCTGATGATGAATTCTGGAGATGAATAATGTAACTCCTTAACAAATGGTAGTAAATCAATCGTAATTCAATATATTTGCTAATGGTTATTTGTTACTTTAGTTATTACTTTGCAAAATCTGATATTGGATTTCGGATATGGAGAACAGAACTCCTCAAATGGTGGTTGTTTCTTTGCAAAATCTGATATTGGACTTCGGATTTGGACAACGAAACTCTTTAACGGCTAACAGTTGACTACTGGCAGCTACTACTGTCACTTCATCTCTGCGTGTTGTTGATAACCAATTTAGACAAAGGGAAAATGATCCATATACTAGCTTTTGACCGTAACTTTTAATAATTCTACAATATTCTAAGAAAGAAAATAATTAAATGTTAATATTAATATAATGTTAATATTATTAATCACTAAAAATTCAAAATAAAATATCCTTTAAAAAACCGGCTTCAAAAAAAGAAGATACTAAAAAGTAAAAAATAAATGACTCAAAACAGATACGTACTTATACGCAATAACTAACTTATTTTTGAAGTCGGTGTAATTAATTACCTAATTATTGGCAATAAATAACTAAGTTACTTATATTTGAAGTCGGTGCCAGTAATTAATAAACGATCAACTAATTAATAAACAAATTAACAATTTTATTTAATTTTTAACGTAAATTTAATACCTTAACTTCTAATGTACTCACAATATGAAATAGATTCGGGGGGCGTATTTATAATATAAAATTTTACATTTGTTTTAGTTGAATGGCGGTACTAATATTATATAAAATTGTTGAAATTGGTTATCAACAACACGCAGAGATGAAGTGACAGTAGTAGCTGCCAGTAGTCAACTGTTAGCCGTTAAAGAGTTTCGTTGTCCAAATCCGAAGTCCAATATCAGATTTTGCAAAGAAACAACCACCATTTGAGGAGTTCTGTTCTCCATATCTGAAATCCAATATCAGATTTTGCAAAGTAATAACTAAAGTAACAAATAACCATTAGCAAATATATTGAATTACGATTGATTTACTACCATTTGTTAAGGAGTTACATTATTCATCTCCAGAATTCATCATCAGACTCTGGCCTGGTCGATGGTGCAGTTATTTTGCAAAGTAAAAACTACTCATAGCAAATATTTTGAAAAAAATTGATTTACTACCATCCGATAAGGAGTCCCATTGTTTCTCTAGAAGGCATAATCAAACTCTGGCATGATCCATGGTGTAGTTATTTTGCAAAATAATATCCACTAGTGACAAATATCCTGAATCACGTTTAATTTACTATCACCCATTAAGGAGTTTTATTATTAAAATCCAGAATTCATAATCAAAGTAAAAAAATAATTAACTCAAAATAGATACCTATCTATTTTGAGTTAATTATTTTTTTACTTTTTAGTACCTTTTTTTGGAAGTCGGTTTTTTAAAAGATATTTTATTATTTTTATCAATTCTATTGTGACAATTTGATGAATATTGCATATTTTAATAGAAAGTCTTACTTGAAAACATAAAAAAACTTCATCGCGTGACAACATCCTTAGAACTTTAGCTGACATGTCAATGGATTCGAAGGAAATGTGTACTCTCTCGCTATTGCTTTTTTTTCACGAGATCCTCCTAAAAGTTTAAAAAAAATCTGGATTCTAAAACAAAATATATGAATCGATAAAAAAATAATCTGTGATAAATTGCACAGTATCCAATAGTAACGTTTGTTCACAGGGACGGTTCCCCAGGCTCCCAGTTGGTGTCGGAGAAGTTCCAGGTTGACTGGGGTTGGTATCTAGCAAGTACGCGCAACTTCATTGTCGCGCAGATCGACGCTCGTGGTTCTGGATTCCAGGTTTGTAACAAATATTTTTTTATCTTTTAAGTAACATATTTTAATCCAGAAAGTATTTAACAAAAGATTCTTTTCTTTTTTAAACTTTTCCTCAAAAACATTTCATAAAAATTAAATTTGTTTTCATTTATTACCACTAGTAAACACTAGTAAATTTTAGAATTCATACAGAAAATTTGACGTACTATTATCAAGTCTAAGACAAATATGGTGTGCAGTAGAAAAATTATTAACGTTGGTATAATTTCATTTAAATCTGAGACACTTTTTATTATGATAAAAGGCTTTATCGAAACCCAAATAAATATTTAAATAGCGTGTTTTCTAATGACTATTTGATCCACAATACTTTCATGTCAGTTGATTTGTTCAATAAATGTTTTTTGCCAACCATATTTGTCTCAGACTTGATAATACTACGTCCAATTGTCTGTATGAATTCTAAAATTTACTAGTAAACAAGTAATAAATTAAAACAAAATTCATTTTTATGAACATTTTACAATAGCGAACTAAACCAGCAAAACGACAATCTAAAAGATCAATTTCCTTTTGTGCAAACTACTAGTGGTGTTATTATATTTACTTCATTTTATAAACTCCATATCATGATAGTAGAATGCCATCTTAATATGATACAGATTTACTAAGATTTTTTTCTCTCATTTAACATAATGCAAATTTGAGAAAACTTCTTAAAATAATGAAGCAATTAATGAAAACTAATTTTTATTACTATTTTAAATAATTTACTTAGTGTGTAAATAAGCCCTTCAGTCACTATTTTAACACTTCTATAAATGCGATACTTGAAACTGTTTAATTAGAATTTTACAGGAAAACAATATTACACATAAATATACGCAGTTGAAATAAAATTTGAATTTCCTTCACAACTATTGTTATTTATATTTACTTAACGTGGACATGAGACGTACTTAATATACCAGCAACGAAGGGACTGATGACCCTTCAGATTGCACCCTCGCTGATTACGAAGTACTCCACCTTGATGAAAGATGGTGCATAAATATAATCAGATCACATAACTGCCGTTAATTTAACAGCTTGTTCTTTAATCACTTTCAGGGTGAGAACTTAAGAGAGGAAATCTATCACCGACTGTTGACAGTTGAAGTGGAAGATCAGATTGCTGTGCTAACGTAAGTCTTTATTTAGTTCCTGTGTTTTTCTGTTGTTGTGTGTTTCTGTGTTGATTCATGTATTATCACATTTTAAAAAACTTATTCCATGGCTAACTGTAATATGTTTTATGGTTTATAACCATACATATTAACGAGTTAAAGTAAAAAATAATTGTTTCAAAAGAAATAATTTTGTTATGAATATGTATGTTTTATGTGGTCTCGTGGTCTATTAATCTAGACTTAAACCCCTACAATACTCCAAATCGGAGAAGGATTACAACCCTTGCGCTGCTTTGCTGTTTATAAGACTGCAATTTTTAAAAAAATCCAAGATTATCATAATATAAATAAATATATTATAAAATACCGCTTTCAAAATATCTTTTTTCAAATTCCGGTTTAGATCCATTAATAAAATCACATCTTTTTGTATAAAACACGATTTAATTTACATTTTTGGCCCAATTTTTTAATTCTATTTCTCAATTTTTGCACAGACAGTGACGTAAACAGGAACATAATTTCATATTTCCATACCAATTGTGGACCGAAAGTATCAAATGTCCTTTTTCTACTATTTTCTTAGAGCAATGTTTATGTTTCGCGCAAGCGGTACGATGTAGCTATATTGATGGGAGCAAAAAATAAATAAACAAATAGTAATGAGAAAGAAGAAACCTTTACTTTGATTTAGGTGAAAAATAAAAATGTAAGTAAAATATACCATTTTTGTGAGAAATATTTATTAAAATAAACTAACGTTGTATGGAGGTGTACAGGTATAGTGGAATACATATTGAAATAGAATTTTGTTCCTTTTTTCTAATATGTGATATAAAAAAATAAAAAATATTTTTAGATAAAATTTTAAATGATTTTTTTAAACTATGGAATACTACGCAATATATACATTTTATGTGAACTTGGATTTGGGCTACTCGTTAAATGTGCCTTAGTTACGTATAACTCGGTCACTCATACGTTCGATAATTGTGAAACGAAACGAAAAAAATGATCCTTAAAAAAAGTTATGTTAATCTTATTTAATCGTATTTTTTTGACAAAATGAAAAAAAATTTAAAATATTTGGTATTTTTTAATTAATTTCAAAAGAAAACGTTATTGGATATATAGCCGTTTTCACAACAATAATACAACTTAAGTTTGTTTACACCAGCATATATCTTAATTGGTCAGTCAAAATAAACTCGAAAATTTTCAAACCCCCGATTAATACCTACGGGGACGAAAATATGTACAAACTTTTAAATCATCATATTAACAATTAAATGAAACTACGTGATGTAGTATTATTTCTACTTTCTTTAAGTTCTTTACCACGACCTAGGTTCCGTTATATTACAACATCTTCAAATGGGCTATTAGAAATCTTTGCTAATAGCCCACCTGATGATATTCTAATACAACTTTATGAATAATAAATAATTTATACAAAATTAACGCCAAATATATTCTATATCGTCATATTAAATAAAATTTAAGAAATCCCTTCCTATACGTCTTACGCTTATATTGTCATTCGAGGTCAAAGGTAAAGGAAAAACGACGAATGTCTCTTGAATGGTTAATTTTGCCATAACAATAGTTATTACTAAATGTACACATCATAAAATATGATTCGAGAAACTCTTCATACTTTTTTGTACCAATGATCTTGAAGCGAATACTATGGCGGGTATTTGACTAGAGTTAGGTGAACGAAATTCAATGTAAGATGTAGAAGAATGAGGCAGAGTTATTTTACAGTCACCGTGTTCTTATTCACTGTCAAATTGTACGTTGTGCACGTCGTATGCATTTAATTTTGCTATATAATATTTGGCCAATCCAGCTAGACTAATGATATAAAAAATAAAACAATTCCAACTTAACTAAAATTTGTTAGGAAGTAAGTTTTTAATTATAAAATAAACACCTAATTTTCTCCACATTTTTATGGTTCTGTAACAAAGAAAGGAACTTTTACAATTTTCTGATATCTTTCGGACGATTTGTCCATCCGCATGTCACAACGTGAAAGTTTCAACAGTTTTACGAGCAACGGAAACAAACGACTTTCGAGGTGGTGAGTCACCGGCTGATCGCTGCCGACTTTTATCCTACAAGTTCCATGGCCGACTTTCCATCGTCTAAATGCATGCGTCAAGAGACTCGCGCCACGACTGTTAATGCACCAGCGCCGAGCGCAACCATAATTTTTCACCGGCGTTCGCTAGCCGCCATCGACTAATGACGACGTGTTGTTTAGTCCGGTGCTCAAGGGTAGCCATCGATTAGCGCGTGTTTTTTGTAGAAATTGTTTTATGTTCTTTTGAGGACAATTTACTATTATTTTATTTCCAAATCTGCGCAGCTGCACGTTCTTTTGAGAGCGCTTTATAATTATTTGGCTATCACTGTTCAGTGATAATAATAACTATTTTTATATATTATAGCTTACACATATACAACTTAGTATAATTTAGACAGTAATATGCATTACCATTAGGTGAGAGATCAATGCATAACCAATTTCTCGCAATTACATAACAAGTATAAACTGGCAAAAAATCCAATGTCTAAATATAATTAAGAACTTATCATTTATATAACTAAACTCTTATCATTGTACACATATTTATAACCATAAATAAAAAAATATTCAACATATCGCTTCAGGTCTTCCAACTTATAATTATTCAGAATTACTATTTGTATTTTCTTTATTAGTGATATTAATATTCATGACTTTCCTGGTCAAAGACTATAACTTGTGTATATCGAAATATATACACATGTTGTGGTCGTCAACCAGAAAACTCAAAGGACAGAGAATTACTCTTTGGCACAGGACATAAATGTTTTACGAATTTGTAGGTATAGAATATAATTAATTGCTACGTTATTGTACATCATAAATTAAAGAATATAGCGTAATTCGTACACTAAAGAAAAATACGTTTAGATAATTGCAGTAGGATAATTGTGTTTAATCAAAAGCTTATGTGTCTATTAAATCTTTAAATATTAAGCTTTTATTCAGTTTTAACCAAAAAGCAAAAAAGTTTTCAAAGGTTATAATTTAAATAATTTTGGTTAAAAAACGATAGTGTAAGTCGTATCGCCCATAACCTAAGTAATACTTAGGAAAATATAACGTGACAATATCATAGAACCAAATCAAACATATTTTATAAATTCTCTTTGGACAAAAAAGAACAATATTTCTTAATTTTAGATATATAAATCGTTTATGTATTATTTAGAAACAATAATATTTACCTTAACCAGAAAAACGAAAGCTACCTATATTATTAAGGCTTTCATAGCATCGAGTCTTCCAAACTTAGTTGTCTTCGAAGGTTTTCATTTTATATTGAAATGAAGTGAAAGAGAAGTTTTAGGATCTTTCTAAAACTTCTGTACACTCAGTATCACCGATGCAGCGCTTTATCCATATCTTCGTACTTCCAGTAAGGTATTGACGACGTATACAAAAAAATATTTAATTAATGTATGTTATAGTACCCAATTAAATTATTTTAAGCGATGTTGAAGTGCAATAAGTTGGATTTAAATACTTTTATTTAATTGTAAATTAATTAGATACATTTCGAACACTTGTTTAAAAATTGTTAAATACCATGTTATTATAAATACTCTTCGTTATTTCTGTTAAAAAAGAAATTTAAGAATTCACTAAAGACTTTCTATTAATATTTTAGTCCTACCGATACGACATCAAATCCCTCATGGTTAGTAGGCGTTCACTAAAATTTCAAAACTATATTTTCAACACAACCTAAAAACGGTTGCCGTTTAATATACTAAAATTCAAGTTAGAATATTACAAAAAGAGAAAAATGGAGATTTTCACATTACTATCATAAACACTTACGAATTAACTATACAATTTATTGAAAGTATCTGTCCATTAGAGTCAACTTTTTGGTTACTCGGTTGACTAAATAGTACACTTTTATTCTATCAAAAGTATAACTACATAACGTACATATATGTTCATATTATTAGGTATTGACACAGTATAACTTAGACAGTAATATGCGTTAACAATAGTTGAACCCACAACGGATAGAGCATGTCTGTCAGTGTTTGTCGTGCAGCATTCGTTTTACGTAACATTATCGGACTAGCGTAGGTGCATACGCGTTATTGTTGCGAATTAGCGTTGTGTAAAGTTATAAATTACTGTATCGTGAAAACTTATTTAGCTAGGATGTTAATTTAGGATGCTACGATAGACTGTGATAATATTGAGCACGAAACCGTACGTGCAATTGAGGCTCGATGTACTACAGCTCTGCTGGACTCCCGTTGAAAAACACACTGCAAACATATATATTGATCGCGCCAAATCCAAGCGTACGCAAGTGTAGTTTCCTGAGAGGTCGTTAATTAAGTTAGATATTAATACAAAACACTTGTTATGATTTTACCCTGACATTTTCACAGAAAAAAACAGTGGGACTCGAGCTGGGCCTTTCGGTGTTGTTGTATCGGTTTAACAGGTATATGCCGCATATATACATATCTTTCTTTAATATACATTCGATTAATGAGGAATCTACATTTTTGAGATGAAATAATCACCGCTTCAATATATTCTTACCGTCTTGTAATATATGACTATGTGTAAGTAGAATGTATCGTTACGGAATTGTAAACAGCCGGGAAGTTCCTTAAAATCAAACATTTTAATTTTTCCTACGGTTACAGGTTTAACATCAAAATCAAAATCCGAAATGGTCACCGTCGTTTTAGTAAAGAATACAAAACGACATAATACATTCAATTAGTTGTAAGAGTATTAATTGTATTCTATTTAAAAGGTATGAAAACACAGCGAATTCAAAACAAGTAGAAATGACCTTTGAGAAACGTATGAAAGTATTGACGTTATACTGAATATACATGTTATACTCAAAAAACTTGGTACAAAATAAAGCCACACGTGAACTATAATATAAGAGATGATGAGTCAAAGAAAGCAGGCCTATAAAAGGTCAAGTCGTATTAAAGATATGATATTTCCCTCATCCTTTGACGAACTACAATGTTCGTTCGAACGCTTATGTAATGTCATTACACGGTATATATTGCATATAGTTGCCCATCACCACTTCACCCGGGCAAAAAGAGACTATGACTGCATTTTAATAAACATCACAGTTAGCAATTTTTCAAAGACGTTGAAATAGGTATTTCTTTATTTCTATCTGAGAGTTCAAATGTTAATTTTCATGCCTTCTAAAGAAAACACGAACACCACCACCACTTCCAACACCCCGCCCCTCCCTTCCCCTTCACGCCTTCAAAGATTTAGTTAGAAAATGTCATAAAGTTCCTTAATATTTTCTACTAACTTTGATGCATGAAATTACTGAATGAATAATGGACACGTTTCTGTTACAATCTCGATATAAATGTATCGTCATTGTATGTAATTATGACTAGAGCGATATGTTTTTTTATTTATTGTTATAAATATGTGTACATAAAAGATTTCTGCAAATAGTGGATAATTACAATGTAAATAGATAATAATAATATTTTTTAAACAATATTTCTGTGAATATAGACTAGATGATCTTATTATAATTACCTTTTAATTGTAATTTTTCATAGCAAAAAGAAATTATTGGCTGTGAATTTTCGTTTATGAGAGAAGTTACAAAATAGTTAAGATATGAGTATGAAGCTAATAAAATTCTATACGACCGCCTTCACTTTGATCGTAAAATTCACAATAAGCGGTGGAAAATTCAAACCAGTCACGGATATTACTTCGAGAAGTTAGGTGATCATTGCACGTTCTAAACTTGAATCATTTTCCTCAGTAGCAAGAAAATGTAATATTATTAGAAATATATGGTTCTATGTTGCGCATTCACTAATATATCTATTGGAACGTATTGTCTATTCTTTAAGATCTTTTATTTCACATTCTATTTCTTTAGTAATAAATTTACTGATACGTCCCTAAACCCAACGCTTCATCCAAAAATATTTATGTCGTTTCTTTTTTATCAAACTGTCACCATCATATGTAATAGGGTTTCAGGGTAATATTTCAGAGTGTCGCAGAAAGAATTAATAAGGTAGAACGGTAATACTTTGTACATGTTTTGAAGTATTTTTATAGAAGATAAAAAATAGCAACATTTTTTACATATTAGCTTTATAACATGCATAAATGTACATAAAATGGATAATATTGATAATGAAATGACATGAACTTTAAAAAAAAAGCAAAAAACTATTATAAAAATATTTTAGTGGTAATAATTTACTCCTAACTAACAAATTTCTATTATCTAAAAAGTTTAATCAAACTTTCGTCGAAAGCCTTTAACATATTATTATAAATTATATATTTATATAAAACGTATGAAATCGTTAGAAAACTAAGACATAACTTGTAATATAAAAAACATTTTAAACAACCTATATTAAAAAAAGTAGGCAATAAAAAGAAAAAAATATAGGCTATTTGACATGATTTTTCAAATTGTTTTAAATTATTCTCTTTTGCATTATAAGCACACTACATTTATATTTCCAGGATAAATGCTGTATTTTTTATATAAATCACTTTTAAAGTTTCAATTTTCAAACTGTCGCTAAAAACACAATAGCGGCTAGCGTGACGTCACACGCAATGTAAACAAACAGTCCTGCCCGCTGAAGGGGATTATTATTTATTTTCATATTAAAATAGTGTATAAGTGGTGTATAGTGAGACTATGTACAAATACGTCTATAAAAAGTCCACACAATGCGTTCGTTTCAGTGCCTAAAAGACGAAAAAAGTGGCTGCAATTAGCACAAAGAGTTCCAAACAGCATTATAGCTCACTCAAATGTTTTTATGTGTGAAGATCATTTCAATGTAAGTAGTATTTGTATTTTAACCATTATTATCAATATCAATGCCTATAAACCAAAAGAATAAGAATATTAAATTTTTGTATGAATGTGTTTAAGTACCAATGATATTTTGACAATTGTTAGTGTTCATCTAAATTAAAATTTTTGATATGATATGAAAGAATACACATTAAGAAAGTTACGTTTAAAAAAATTCTGCAGCAGACGATTATTTATTATTAAAAAATCAATTTAAAAAATTTCATACCTCATGACTTTTGTTTGCGAGGGAATATGTTTTAACCTTTTTTTCCACTTTATATTTTATCACTAAGCACTTACTACACAATTAAACATATAATTTCTTACAAATTGTTAAATATTTATAATAAAAATATAGTAAATTTAGTTATCCAACTCGAATATTTACTTAATCTGTCAAGTTTAACAATAACATCTTGTTTATTCTACAACATTCAGTGAAAGTTTATTTGTCTATAGTTTATGTTTGGGACAATATTATAGTGCTGATATATACATTAGCATATGCATTGCATGGGCATTAAAGAATTGTTTTTACATTAGTTACGACCAGAAATTATTTTAATTAAATATATCATTTGTAATGTATAATTTTATATAATGTAGTACATATACGTAATAAATTCATATTATAAAAAAAATATACTAAATGCAAAGAGTGATAGTTATAAGTTAAAAAAAGGACCATAAATTAAAGATTTAAAGACTTGGCTGTGACGCCATCTGATTTTTAACCAATAACAGGGCGTTTGCGATGCTGATTGAATTTAAAAAAAATATTGTGATTTCTTTACTTTTTTTATGAAATATAACTTATTCTTCCGAAAATTAAAATCAATAAGCTTATTTACGTTATAATCTAATTGGATGACCCCGAATTGTGGTATATTTCTAAAGTTGTCAAATAGCCTAATAGTTAGTTATTTATGAAGTCGGTAACACTGTTGATCAACTTAAACAAATTTATAATTGAAGTTAATTTATAATGTAAGTTTAAAACCTTAACTTCTGATGTACCCACACGAAATAGATTCCTAATGGGAGTATCTATAATAAGAAAAATTATATTTGTTTAAGTTCGACTTAGTATCTTAGTTATTTATTGTGAATAAGTAGGTACCTATGTTGAGTTAATATTTTTTTTCTTTTTAATACCTACTTTTTTAAAGTCGGTTTTATAAAAGATTTTTTTTATTTTAAAATATTTAGTGGTTAATATTATTAATCATTACATTATAACTAATATTCAGTTATTTTTTTCTTAGAATAATGTTTAATTATTAAAATTCATTGACAAAAGGTAGTACATAGATATTACCTCTTTGTCTAAAGTTAGTTATCAACAACACATAGAAAGAAAGCAAAAGTATAATATAACTGCCAGTGGCTATATGTTAGCCGTTGAGGAGTTCCGTTATCCAATATCAGATTTTGCAAAGTAATAATTAACTAGTAGCAAATATGGTAGTAGATTAATCGTGATTCAATTAACACGATTAATTTACTACCATCCGTTAAGAATTTGTATTTTTCATCTTTATAATTCATCATCAGACCCAGAACTGGTCGATGATCCAGTTATTTTTCAAAGTAAAAACTACCAGCAGTAAATATCTTGAATTACGGTTTATTTACTACCAGCCGATACGGAGTTCCATTTTTCATCTCCAGAACGCATCATCAGACTATGACATGGTCGATGGTGTAGTTATTTTTCAAAGTAACAACTACCGGTAGCAAAATTTTTAATCATTGTTGATTTACTAACTTCCGTTAAGGAGTTCCATTGTTCGTCTCCAGAACTCATCATCAGACCCTGATCTGGTAAGTGGTGCAGTTATTTGGCAAAGTAACAGCTACCCGCAGCAAATATCTTAAATCATAGTTGATTTACTACCATTCGTTAAGGAGTTCCATCGTTCATTTCCGGACCCCATCATCATACCATCATCATATTACCCCAAAAGCATTCTCTTTCAAATATAAAAGAATCAAATCAAATCGGTTCACTCGGGTAAGAATTATCGCTAAACATACATGAAAAAAGATTCCGACGATTTTTGAAGTCGGTTAATAAATAGGTTCTTACTTAAATATTAACTTAATTTACATACACAATTTTAAAATTAATTTTGATAAACCTGTTGTTACTAGAGCAATATTTTCCAGTCAATCAAACCGTAATGTATATATTGAAATAAGATAAATATTATCGACAGTGTAAAACATTGCAAAATAAATAAAAGTTTTAAAAAAGGCTAAAAATATACTAGGATGTATAATTACAAATAACAACAAAAATATACTAGGATGTATAATTACAAATAACAACAAAAATATACTAGGATGTATAATTACAAATAACAACAAAAATATACTAGGATGTATAATTACAAATAACAACAAAAATATACTAGGATGTATAATTACAAATAACAACAAAAATATACTAGGATGTATAATTACAAATAACAACAAAAATATACTAGGATGTATAATTACAAATAACAACAAAAATATACTAGGATGTATAATTACAAATAACAACAAAAATATACTAGGATGTATAATTACAAATAACAACAAAAATATACTAGGATGTATCATTACAAATAACAACAAAAATATACTAGGATGTATCATTACAAATAACAACAAAAATATACTAGGATGTATAATTACAAATAACAACAAAAATATACTAGGATGTATAATTACAAATAACAACAAAAATATACTAGGATGTATAATTACAAATAACAACAAAAATATACTAGGATGTATAATTACAAATAACAACAAAAATATACTAGGATGTATAATTACAAATAACAACAAAAATATACTAGGATGTATAATTACAAATAACAACAAAAATATACTAGGATGTATAATTACAAATAACAACAAAAATATACTAGGATGTATAATTACAAATAACAACAAAAATATACTAGGATGTATAATTACAAATAACAACAAAAATATACTAGGATGTATCATTACAAATAACAACAAAAATATACTAGGATGTATCATTACAAATAACAACAAAAATATACTAGGATGTATAATTACAAATAACAACAAAAATATACTAGGATGTATAATTACAAATAACAACAAAAATATACTAGGATGTATCATTACAAATAACAACAAAAATATACTAGGATGTATAATTACAAATAACAACAAAAATATACTAGGATGTATAATTACAAATAACAACAAAAATATACTAGGATGTATCATTACAAATAACAACAAAAATATACTAGGATGTATAATTACAAATAACAACAAAAATATACTAGGATGTATAATTACAAATAACAACAAAAATATACTAGGATGTATAATTACAAATAACAACAAAAATATACTAGGATGTATAATTACAAATAACAACAAAAATATACTAGGATGTATCATTACAAATAACAACAAAAATATACTAGGATGTATCATTACAAATAACAACAAAAATATACTAGGATGTATAATTACAAATAACAACAAAAATATACTAGGATGTATAATTACAAATAACAACAAAAATATACTAGGATGTATAATTACAAATAACAACAAAAATATACTAGGATGTATAATTACAAATAACAACAAAAATATACTAGGATGTATCATTACAAATAACAACAAAAATATACTAGGATGTATCATTACAAATAACAACAAAAATATACTAGGATGTATAATTACAAATAACAACAAAAATATACTAGGATGTATAATTACAAATAACAACAAAAATATACTAGGATGTATAATTACAAATAACAACAAAAATATACTAGGATGTATAATTACAAATAACAACAAAAATATACTAGGATGTATAATTACAAATAACAACAAAAATATACTAGGATGTATAATTACAAATAACAACAAAAATATACTAGGATGTATAATTACAAATAACAACAAAAATATACTAGGATGTATAATTACAAATAACAACAAAAATATACTAGGATGTATAATTACAAATAACAACAAAAATATACTAGGATGTATCATTACAAATAACAACAAAAATATACTAGGATGTATCATTACAAATAACAACAAAAATATACTAGGATGTATAATTACAAATAACAACAAAAATATACTAGGATGTATAATTACAAATAACAACAAAAATATACTAGGATGTATAATTACAAATAACAACAAAAATATACTAGGATGTATAATTACAAATAACAACAAAAATATACTAGGATGTATAATTACAAATAACAACAAAAATATACTAGGATGTATAATTACAAATAACAACAAAAATATACTAGGATGTATAATTACAAATAACAACAAAAATATACTAGGATGTATAATTACAAATAACAACAAAAATATACTAGGATGTATCATTACAAATAACAACAAAAATATACTAGGATGTATAATTACAAATAACAACAAAAATATACTAGGATGTATAATTACAAATAACAACAAAAATATACTAGGATGTATCATTACAAATAACAACAAAAATATACTAGGATGTATCATTACAAATAACAACAAAAATATACTAGGATGTATAATTACAAATAACAACAAAAATATACTAGGATGTATAATTACAAATAACAACAAAAATATACTAGGATGTATAATTACAAATAACAACAAAAATATACTAGGATGTATAATTACAAATAACAACAAAAATATACTAGGATGTATAATTACAAATAACAACAAAAATATACTAGGATGTATAATTACAAATAACAACAAAAATATACTAGGATGTATCATTACAAATAACAACAAAAATATACTAGGATGTATAATTACAAATAACAACAAAAATATACTAGGATGTATAATTACAAATAACAACAAAAATATACTAGGATGTATAATTACAAATAACAACAAAAATATACTAGGATGTATAATTACAAATAACAACAAAAATATACTAGGATGTATAATTACAAATAACAACAAAAATATACTAGGATGTATCATTACAAATAACAACAAAAATATACTAGGATGTATAATTACAAATAACAACAAAAATATACTAGGATGTATAATTACAAATAACAACAAAAATATACTAGGATGTATCATTACAAATAACAACAAAAATATACTAGGATGTATCATTACAAATAACAACAAAAATATACTAGGATGTATAATTACAAATAACAACAAAAATATACTAGGATGTATAATTACAAATAACAACAAAAATATACTAGGATGTATAATTACAAATAACAACAAAAATATACTAGGATGTATAATTACAAATAACAACAAAAATATACTAGGATGTATAATTACAAATAACAACAAAAATATACTAGGATGTATAATTACAAATAACAACAAAAATATACTAGGATGTATCATTACAAATAACAACAAAAATATACTATGACAATGACAAAGAAGAGAAATAAGATGTAAAAAGAGGAATAGAGGAAAGAAATTGTAAAAGAAAAAATTTCCTCAAACGATTTTTAAATATGACTTCTGACCTTCCGGATGTTGGAATACAATCAATTCCACATTTTAACAGCTTATATAGTGGATGAATATCTATGCGATATAATGAGATATCATGTTTGAGAGTGAGGAGATTTAGGGAATTTCCGGAAGTAAATTCAAGTCCACGTAACACATAAGGCAGAAAAAATTAACTTAGACCGTCTGGCCTAGGTATATACATTAAAGTAAAAGCAGAAAATATATAGATTGTGCTAGTCAGTTATCACCAAAAAGTTCAGTAAAGAGCCTATAATCGGAGATAAGGTCATACTAAATATTAAAAGGAAGTGGAAAAATGCAACTAAGAAAATCTCTTTTTGAGAAAACAAATAACAATGAGTATTAAAAGGAAAGAAGTGCGGTAACAAACTTTTTTATCAACTCACAGCAGAATAAAACATCGTCAGATTATGCTACTTACCAGAGCGTTAATACGAAATAAGTTTAATTACATGGTATGGGAAAATATAAAAATTTTAAAAAAAACATGAAAATATTGTAAAAAGCTACATTCTGTCTACAAGAAATCATATGGAAATAAACTTATTACAAATTAATTGAACGAATAAATGTTGCCAAGTTATATTAAATAACGGTTAATTACTTTAAAATTTAATAAATACACAAACGTACGGAAACAACTAGACATTTGTGACGCAACAAAGATAGGAAAAATAAATATATTGCGCCCCACCGCCATTTTTGTTGGCGCCATCAAGGTAGAAGGTACCATTATGTTGCTGATAGATACATGGGTACAATAGCCTCTGAGTTTCGTTAAATCGAACTGAGACCTTGGAAAGAGTCCAATAAGATATTTACGCTGTTTGTCGATCATTCTTATTTATGTCTGTGTTTTGTTCTTATTAGATGAATTGTTTTCGCTTCGTACGTACAAGCAACTAATAGGGAAATTTATGAAAATGTCTTTACGAATTGATACAAGTAAGCCAATAACACTTTTTTTCTTAATAAAAAATAGGTTTGAATTGAATTGTGCACTCGTTCAGATATATGTACGTGTATTTACATATTTATATTTATTTAATTATCAGTTAGACAGACAATTATTTTAATACGATGTAATAATGGCAGTCCCTAGAATTGGTCATTTGAACTTAAGACAAGTGCGTGACTGCCAAATGAAAATTGAGTGTTTGCTGTAAAGTATCGTTAGCATGAGGAAATTTTAGTGGAATTATTTAGGACATTTGCTGTGATTAAAGGTAAAATTGTAATAAACGTCAAGTAATACTTTAAATTGTAGCTCCATCCTGTGTTTGCAACTGCTGTATTGAATTGATATGTGTCACTTTGTTCGACAGAGGTAACAAAGACAATATCAAGAATGTGCAATTCGTATTAAAAGCATAAAAAATAACTAGCGATGAGTAGATACATTAGGGCATTAGTGTAAGGTGAGTGTAAAACATATCAAAAATCTTTAAACCGAATGTTAGCCCACAATTTATGCAGACACCATCATAAAGATTAGTTTCATTGAATGTTATAAAAAATTACAGAAGTTAGTCAAATGCTGTATTTAAATTGTAATAGACAATGAAAGCTAAATATATTATTATTAACGTAATATAGAAGTTTAATACAGATTACTAGAAATGTAGCATTTGTTTCAGAAAAAAATCCGAACAATACAATCTTCCATCATAACTATGCTTCAGCCTATTTCATCAGACAAAGAAATAATTTTAATTATATCTTCACTTAGAAATATTGAGTTACCTATCTAATACAGGCCTATATACCACGCGACTAGATCCCATTCTAACTATCGAGAGTTTAAGGCTCTCTCTGGGATCAGATTATTATTACGGAGATATAAATACAAAAATTGGAAATTAAATAAATTCATATATTTGAACAAAATATATGAATTTCTTTAATTTCCAATTTTTGTATTTATGTCAATGGAAAGCAATACAAAAGGAGAGATTAACAGAAAAAGCGCAAACAGTTGGAAAAAATTTTGAATGATGTATTCAAAAAGAAAAGTATTTCATTGAATACAAAAGTAAAAGTGTTCATGTATCCAATTTTTAAATAAGCTATTAGCTTTATTATTCATATATAATAACTAAGTGCATACCTGCCTGTGTATATACACATACATACGGACACACATTTATATCCCTATTTTGGCTCCACCATTGTCAGTACCTACTTCAAGCATGCATGAAACCATGTACTTACCTACATACCTAGCTAGTAATTTTTAGTTACTTCACACATTTATTTGTATGTGTGCTTTCTTACTTATCTTCATATCTGCTTATATCTTTGTTTCTTTATGCCTGAATTACTTTCTTGCTTAAATAAGACAAGTCAAACGAGTCTACTTCTCGTTACTGAAGAGTTACTGTCACCAACCTCCGTCTCTATCATTATATCCTGATTAAACTAAAGAATAAATGTACGTCTCCCTTAGCCGTATCTCGTTAGATTTTCTTTATACCAAATAAAAATAGACTCCACCAAATCGATTGATAAATGCTGGAGATTTGAAATAACATACACAAAAATGCCTGCCTTGTTTTTTTTTCAAAATCAGTTAATTAGTTTAATTACGAGTAGTACACCATGAAGATTCCATATACATATACCTGTACCATGAGGATCCAACGTATACACATATAAGTACATATAGACATTTAAGAATACATATGTATTTATTCATTCATTTATTTATATATTTCTTATATTGATATTTGGCTATTGAATATATTTGGCGTTAATTTTGTAGACATTCATTATTCACAATTAAATGATAATATGTGATGTAGTATTATTTCTACTTTCTTTAAGTTCTTTACCACGACCTAGGTTTCGTTGTATTACAACATCTTCAGGTGGGCTATTAGCAAAGATTTCTAATAATAAGTGAATCTTTGCTAATAGCCCACCTGGAGATGTAATACAACGAAACCTAGGTCGTGGTAAAGAACTTAAACAAAGTGGAAATAATACTAGATCACGTAGTTTCATTTTATTGTGTATATATTTCTTAAAAACCCTAAGCCCAACTTACAGATTTAGCCGAAGCGATGGACATGTATAAGAACAGAAGAACAAATGGTTATAAAGCAATAATGAATAAGACGGAAATACGTAGCAATTTTAATATACATTATCTAGTGATCAGTCGTAAGCTATCAAACAATTCCTTAACCCCATTTTTGAACAGTCAATGGAGCAGAAAAAATATCCAGACTGGGTGCATCTCGCAATACTGTATTGAACAATGTGAATTCACGAAATACACCTGAACGTTGTAGGATACTGGTGCGCGCTCTAGGCAACTGAAATAAACTATGACATCGTTCTCTCATATCGTATCCAGGAGCATAAAGTGCTACTACTCTCAAAATCGATGGGCTATCACACAAAAATTTAATACTTTAAAAAAGGAATTCCTGACGAAATTGATGGGATTTACAACCAACTATGTGCATTATAAAATCTGAGGGGATAAATAAAGATAATACGCATACATTTTCTAACACAAAAGCCTATTGAATTCTTTAAATATTTCTTCCAGTATGAGGATGTAAATAACTTTAAATAAAAACCAAATGACTGCATTCGTTTCGAGAATAATATGGACTACAGAGTTAAATAAAATAACGATACATTAAATATATAGCCAAAAGAATGAAAATAAACCGCCATTTTCCAATATGGCAGCCGTAGAACAGCATGCGCAAGTATTGATTTTTAAATGTTATTTTTGAGTTCTTGTACTACATATATGCAAAATATTTTAAGGGGATTGTTTCCAGGTAGAGGGTTATTTTACCTCATATTACCTATGTTGTACCTTGTCTCTCGCAGTCATTATCGTCAAACTCGACATATCTACAATTTTTTTTTATTTCCTTATTATTTGTATACTTCTATATTAATTCGTTTATTTGTACTAAATATTACAGGAAGGTTAGAAACAAAATGGAAAAATTAATATTGAGAACTTGGTAAAATATTTCTAGAGTGCCATTAACTATAACAAACTTTTAAAAGAAAGTTAATTAAAACATACATTTTTTATTTTAAAATGTAGCCCCACGTAAACATGTGTTATAAATAGGTATACCAGTTTGAAAAGTCGAACGTCACGAAAATAGGAACGAGATTAAAAGGTTGTGAAAACTACAAGCAGTACAGTTGAGCAAACATTATGCTTCCCTCAACAAAAACGATTTTTTGAAAATGTTAATGGTCAAAATCAATAAATAACACTTTTCTTTCGACTCCGGCCGGCCAGTCTATTTAGAGAAAACATAGCAAACACACTCGTAAAGAAAATTAAACGAAGTAGAAATCGCCTTGTGATTTGCACATAGTGAACTGTTATTAAGATATAATTGTAATACTGTTATGATATAATAATTGTGTTTCAAAATGACAAAAAAATAGTGCAAGAATATGGGAATGTCGAGTTATATAGAGAATTTACACAAGCAGAAATTCAGGTAAAGGCAAATAAGAAAAAGAGCAACTTACGGACACTCCAAAAAGGTGGCACATACCGACAAGAAAGGAAGAAACATGAGGGCGGAGATTTCGCTCTGCCTAGTACAGATTTTTCAACTCACCAAGACACCAGGTTACTCTGCGCAGGTTCTAGGCGCATGCATTATAGTATAGAAGTACGAGGTGTCGTAAAAAATATACGGTACGTAATAAATATGCGGAACAAATATGCGATAACTATCTCTTTCAAATTTGTTTTTCTCTTTCAGACTCTTTAATTTATTGAATGAACTTTGGATTAATATAGCGACATGTTTCGAATGGTGAACTGTTATGAAAAATGACTTCACCTTCTCTTGCTACTGCGCAATTTAAACTAAAGTAGTGGGAGATGCCATCGTGAGTTGAAAAATCTGTACAAGTGCAAATATTTCTACGGTGATCCACCAGACATTTATACTCGTATAAATGCTAGTGCAATGCACCATCCTCAGATTTGTTGTGCAAATCACAGGAAATGTTGATTGATTTGACTGCCTTTCTCTTAACTCTTTCCATCCATAAGCCTATTCAGTTTAAAACTTGAGATTGTGTCCCGACATCAATCATTTTTTTTATTTTTCTTACGGAAATCGGTTAACTGTCTCATGTTACAATAAAAAATTTACTTCATAAATAACAAATTAATGAAATAAAGTCGTAGGATATTAATGATGCTGAATCCTTAATCTTCATAAAGGAGATTTAAAAATAAAACTTAAATTACTCAAAAAAGTTCATAATATGTATAAAAAATCTGCACAAGATAAAATGCAAATTTTTTTATATTTAGATTTTGCAATATTGTAATCACAGAGCATATTTGTTCTGTGATTGTAATGGTTTTGTTTTGACCTCATATTTTTTTTAAATCTTCTATCAAATGTAACTTTTAGAAAAATTAAAATCATTTCATTAAATTCAACCTGCTTGCTCGTGCTCAAGCAGAGATAGAAAAAAAATATAAATGGATATAAATAGAATGTATGTGTACATATAACTTCAAAAATAAAGACAATTGCTGATCCAGAGTATATTAAACATAAAAATCGAATGATAACGAAGGAAATAAATAATTCTAAATTATAAAATTTTACAGTTGGTTAATTATTAATATAATTTCTGACTACAAAAAATAAATGTTTTTATGTCTATGTCATGAAAGTTGAATAAAAAACATGCCCTAAAATCTAAACCTTTTAATCCTAAAACTACAAATAGTAACCATCTACCAGACGCACATAGAAAACAATATACCATACCTAACTTTAAAATAACTGTTCATAAAGTTGCAAATCGGTATAATCGGATAATAAACTACCAAAACATTACAGCTAAAATCAGGACCTTTCTGATCAGATACCAAATCTTTACTCCAAAGAAGTTAAGTGGAATAAAAATTTGTTTATTCTCTTAATTACATTGTTAATATTGGCTCTTATTCAGATATCTCCGTGACAACCTGAAAATGATAGACGGCAAGCGAGTCGGTGTGTACGGGCGAGGCTACGGCGGCGCTGTAGCCATCATGATGGCTGCTGAAGACGCCAAGAACGTGACTCGCTGCACTGCAGCAATCGCTCCGATCACCGACTGGACTCTTTATAGTAAGTACATATTACCAATACTGGACCTTCACTTGACATCAGTACCTATGTATATTAATACTTTTTTTTCAGAATGATTGGGAATAATAGTGGCAATAGCTGGTATAAAAACACAGAGCAAATTTATGGTACGAAAGCGTACCCTGTTTTCGTTTAGTGCTGAATCCTTTTCATGCTAACTAGTCACTAAGAACTAAATTCGTCACATCCTTCTATCTGATCCATCGAAATCCTTTATAGCAGCATCATTTAACTTGCTACTTATTGTAACAAAGATACATATGCCGATATTTACGGTGCAAGTAATTCATTGAAAATTATTTCTATTGCTCTAAAATAATATTATGTCAATTGTCGGCACAGTTCGGATATATTTCTGTGCCAACAAGTAAAAATGACTAAATAATGTATTTTCGTTAAAAATATATTATTCTCCTTTCTAATGGACATTTTTATTCGTCATTTCTAAAATAATAAAAATTGAAATTAGATACCAACCCACTAACAAGCTGTAATTGTACTTGTCCAGCTGCAAAATTAAAGACATTAAAGAATTGTCCATCAATTTCTCAAAATGATCTGCCAGATTTTAATTTGTCACCTTCTAGAATTAGGACCTACTATCGTGAACTAGAACCTACTTTAATTTGAGCCTTTATTACGGCGATATAATTTACTTTTCACTAAGAAAAAATACGTTGTGTTTTCAAAATTTTCACAACTACACTTATTATCGTAATCAAAATCTTCATAAAAATCATGAGAAAAACGCTCAATTCGTATCCCTGAATGTTCAAATTCTAACAAGGAGTTCATTTGTTAATCGCGCGTCGAGTCTTATCGCTTTGATTTTGCTACGCAGCGCCCGGTGTGTGATGCACTGTAAAAAGTTTAACCCTTTTTGTAACGCTGACGTGATGTATTTCGAGAATGCAATAAAAAACATTTAGGAGAAAAATTCTTTGATTACAATCATCTTATTTTGTATTCAGATACCCATAAAAATGACTTTCTGTATCGATTTAACAACAGACTTTATGGTTTGTTCGCATAACGTTCAGCAATGAACACCATTTTTAGTTTGCCTTGGTTTCATTTGGAATTAAATAGCAAGTTTTCCTCTCGACCTGCTCTACAAATGACCCTTTTTTGAAATATACAAACGTCTCGCAGATTCGTTCTTCACGGAGCGATACTTGGGGCCGGCGGGCGGGGAGCGCGGGGCGGCGTACGCGGCTGCGGGCGCGGTGCGGCGCGCTGGCAACCTTGCGGGGCGCGCCCTACTGCTCGCCAGCGCCGCCGCCGACAGCGACGCCCACGCCCAGCACACCCACGCGCTTGTGGCGGCGCTGGTTCATGCAGGCGCGCTGTTCCGTCATCACGTGAGTCCGTTTGTCAATAAATTACGAAATTAAATAATTATAATTTTCACTGGATTTTACCCGCGTCTTCACTCGAGTATTGATAGTTACAACCTTATAGAGAGAAACTAAAACATACAACGCCATTTAAAATGATTAAGGAACATTAAATATTAAGTCTTTATTTTCCTGACTTTATGTTACAGAGGACATTGAAAATAAAAATATTCCCATCTAAATTAAGGTTTCAAGGGACGATTATTTCGCTCCTTTATATTACGTGTACGTAGTGTTTCAAAAAATCACATCGATTCATTGCTCCGTTGCCACGTTGCTTCGTTATTCGGTTTGTATACTTTAATGATAAACTATAATGTATATTATTTCCAAACCCGGCAACCATCTTTTTAGAAAAAATCCTTTTGATCTATAGCTTCGTTGTGATATGAAAACAGACAAAAAAACAAACTTTCTCATTTATAATATTACAGTTAGATTAGGATTGAAAAAAACAATTAAATTAAAAATAATAAACTGGTAACTAATTAAGCAAAAGGTCGTATTAAAGGAATAGTATTGGAAGCTAATTTTCAAAATAAGTGATAAAATGTGCGAAATTGATCAGAAAATATAAGAATGAGGCAATCTTTAAAATGAACGAATATTAACTCTTAAATGTAGACTGGGGTTTTCGAGACCCACATGTGTGATGAAGGTTGCATCTTTCGTTTATAAATGCATAAATTTTTATATGTATTCTTTTAATGAGATGAAATAAACATTTTGCTGAAAATAAAAGAAAATAATTTTTTAGATCTCCCAATCTCTGGGACATTGGAAGATCTTGGCATGCAGGGGTTTTCAAGAATGTAACCGTACAAATGTGCCTGTCAAAAGATTTATAACATATAATCCTTTGATATGGCTCTAACTAATTGTTAACTCATTTATCTCAAACGTTTTAAAGTATCTTAATACCCATTACCTAGTTAATTTAAATGTACTGAACTCTTCCATTTCTTTGTCTTATAATTTAAACTATCATAATTTGGTATCGGGATAATGGTAAAAAATACCTGAGAAATGAAAACAGATACCGAACTAGATTTTGAAATTAGCAGTGAGTGACCGGACGCTGGATGGAAGTGAGTGTGCAAAATGTGAGGACCGCACTTTATCAACCAATATTAACTGAAAATAGCCCAAAAATTAATAATCCGGATCTTGCCGGTCCATTTTTTGGACCATTTTTATCCCCAAACCCCATCCTTTTATGAAGAAAATGATGGAATTCGTGCCATGGAACAAGGAAAAAATTTTCACGGTTATTTTAATGACAATTTATAATTTCTTTTTTATAAAATTGATAATATGTTGTAAAATGAAGTGAAAAACAAAAATTATAGTTAAAAAAATTATTTATTATTAATAAAACATATACAATAAGAATCAGCGAACACTAATAGAAATACATGAAAGCAACTGAAGTATTTATTCTTTTTTATTTTGGCAATCATTATTTATACATTTCCACAATGAAATACGAAGTAATTCTGACTTTTTGCGACTACAAGACATTGTTTTACAATTAGACGTACATTTACAGGGTTGAATCAATGACTCAGGCAAAGGTGGCTTTGTCATTTGCCATGGAAGTAGATCACCATTGTGCTCTTCATAGCCAAATAAAGAATAATTAACCAATTCCAATTGTGTTCAATGAGCATTTTTCCAAATAAATGTTTGTGCATTATCCCTTAATAAATGCAGACGTAAAGCATCGGATGTGCATATGACTTTCATTCAATTAAAGCTGAGACCTACATTTTGAGAAATTAGTTTATATCGGAGTGTATCGGCAGTCAAATTTTTAGAAAGAATATACGTGCAAACTATTTCTAACTTCTCTAATTGTTCATTATTTAGGTGAAAGTTTCCCAAAAATACTAGGGCTGTTTGTACAAATTGCTCCGATGCAAATTTCAAACTTTGTTTTTTACTGCCTAATCCACTAGTAGAATCACAACCACTTACAGCATGTAATGCTGGCAAAATGTTACTTATTTCTTCGCCAAAGGATTCAGCAACTAAATGGCATCCTAGAAGTCGAACCATAGCCCTTTACAACCCATATTCACTAATTTATTACTGTAATAAATTGCCAAGATGAATACATCTGTATCAGCACTGAGGATAATAACACGAGCAGACTGAGTTGTTACTGCGTGAAAAATATGATGAAATATTCTTGAATCAGCTTCTAAGTGGTTTGATTTTAATTCAAGTACCTCACAAAGTGAAGATCCTTGCAACTTGAAACATTTTGTTGGATCATCAAATCCTCCACAAATGTGCATTTCGCAGTCTTCTTTTACTTTTGCGTATTTTGGAGCAGCAGCATAAAGGTAACGAACAATTTGTAATTTATTATGAGTACAGCTTTACAATCTGTAGGAATTTTTGTTGAATGATTTAAAATTTATATTTTTAATAATTTGGCCTTTACTTCGAGAGCGTGCTTCCAAAAAATTTATAGAGATGTCAATCGAATATTAAATCTATTCCTTCACATCAGACTGCGTAAAATTCTTGTGATAAATGCCTCAGCGAAATCACCAAAAATATTGAACTTTTTTAAATGAATTTGATGAACAAATGCCGTACCATCAATAACATAAGTTTTTGGTGCACTGAATTTTATAATGGCTTGCTGAGAGTTTGTACCACATTTATAATTATTTTGAATTTGTAGAGCTAGTCCTAATTTTGGTGACTTCCTGTAGAATCCATCTTTATCAAAAATATATTTGCAATAGTCTAATATTTTATACGATTCTAATATCTTGGTATCAAATTCACGTTCAGAAGCAAACATGAATGAATTTTAGAAAAGTGTTACATCTGTTTTATCTTGCAATTCCTTATTGTAAGTATTTTTTGTTTTTTAGCTTGAGTATATTTTAAGTTGTAAAAATCGTTTTTGTTATAGGATCTGTTATTTTTTTAGTTTTAATTTAAAATCTTTAATTTTCGTATGTAGTTAATAGAGTTTCTCCAATCTCCTTAACATTAAGTAAGCATACCAAAGTAGATTCTTCAGCAAGTGCGCCGGTATAAATATGGCGGAACACACAATCTTCACTACTCTTGAATGCATTACAAGCATTGAAACACTTGATGATATTTTCAATATCCTTTTCAATATCCTTTGAATTAATCCTAGACTGAGTCCATTCATTATGACTGTTGATGTCACCTGTAGTGTCAGATTGTATTCCAAGATATGAAGAGAGAATGGTGTGAACGCTATGTTCGAAAGAATATAGAAGCAACCATCTCTACATTACTTCTTCATTTTTAGTTATTCCAAAAAAGCCTCCAGTAGCTGCAGAAGATCGGTTTGAGATTGTTCCAGTACTAAGTCGCAGCCTACTGCGTTGAACATACTCGCAGTTCGTTTGACAGAATGTATTCTTCTCTTCATATCATGTATGACCTTGTAAATAAAGAGTCACTCCATGAATATAACTAGTATAATTCATATATATGCATACACAACAAAATACAACTTTCAACGCTCTGTTTCTGTATCAACTGACTGCCTAAATGTATGATGCTATGGTTACTATAGGGCGAAAATTAAAGGAACGGTGAGGAAATGAAAGGGACCACCACAGTTGCAGGCAAGATGGGTTTTCTCGTTATTTAGTATCACAGATAAAAGAATCTGAACATAGTTGCCGGTCCTCACATTTTGCATACTCAACTTATCCCAGCGCCTGGATTATGGGAAAATATGAATGACGTTCATAATCAAATAGTCTACTAATGAAATATTCTCATAACTGATTACAAAATCTGCAATTAAATAATCCTCATCTTAAATACTCATCCAATATCGCTCTGTTTATTTCACTTATGGCGATATCAAATATTCTTTACAATGTTCACTGTTGTTTATTTATTTGTGATTGTATGTTGCTAATTCGTGATTATTATTAAACATAATTGATATATCTTGAGATATTTTCAGAACCAAATGTTTCTGTTTGTATTATTCATAAATATACACTACTACTTAAAATAATACATTTACTTTCAATATGTAAGTTTAATAAATCAAAAAGGAGGATGTGATATTAAAATTACATTCATTTTTTTTTAAATTGTCTCATTATCTGTGCATCATATCGGAGACAGATATGAGCAGACAAATTATTTATAAGGACTAACTAATCCTTTTTAACTAGTGTCAAAGCAATTGTTATAACAAAAGTTATTTTAAACAAGAAGTTTACAATAAATTTATATTCTATATGAACTTTATTATATTGACACTTTTATTAAATTATGTTTTGCCCTATTCATATGCTTCAAAGAAATCTACAACGCTAATAGGACGTCAAATGGAAGAAAAAAATTTATCTTGGATAAATAATAATCTAAAGCAATTAACAGAATGTTAACTTAAATTAAAAATTACAACTAATAAGTTTTGCCCATTTTCCGTCACTGTAAGTGAAAGGAAAATGTTTTAAAGAAGGCTAGAAAACATTATCTAAAATAAAAAAAATGATCGACTATGCGCTATACATTCACAAAGGTATTGAAATAATTTTTTTCCTAAATCAAGATAAATAACAATAAGACATCAGAATATTTCCTACAAGTATATGACAAAAGGCCTAGAATAAGATCCTGCCTGTAAATTGTTTATTATTAAAATGTAATTAATTAAACCTACATAATATTATTAAAATATATAATTTACAGCTATACCCAGATGAGGAACACGACTTTGAAGGTGTGATCATGCATCTCCACCGACAATTGGAAGAATTCTTCGATGATTGTTTTGGACCAGTCGACCTTGGAGACTGGGATGTCAATGGTGGAGGATTCTTTGCTTTTAGAGAATAATTTCATTTTGGTAACTCTTATCAATACATTAATGAAACTTATCCAATTTTGTATAAAACATTAACAAACTGAAGACCTTGTTAGCTAGGGAACACGCCACTACAGCGTTAACAATTACTTAAAAGAAAAGTGGTAAACATTCTTAAGGATACACTTATTGCATCATAGTTATTTTATACTATATCAAAAGAGATTTTATTTAGTTGAAAGATATATGTTTAAAATACAATAACAATGCAAAATGGTAAATATAAAAATATGTCATTTTAAAATACGACAGTTTTCTACAAAAAAACAGTCTTAAAATTTGTAATGTATTGGCCTGACGACACACCACCGTCTTGGCCATCTTAAATGAAAGGAAAACACAGTGATTGTGTTATTTTAACCAAACAATATAGCAAAAAGTGAAATAACGGCTTAAGAAATTAAAACCATTATTTTAAAAATAATGGAGGAGTGCTAGGTCATAACAAGACATTGTCCTAGAACCGGTCACAACTGCTTGGATATGCATTAATTATTTTTAAAATGTCACCAATTTAAAATATTAAAACCCTTATGGGTTAAAAATTATCACCTTAATTAAATAGTAAATGAAGACTTGAAAAACCATAATATTTTTGTGAAAATGAAAAGTAAAATAGTATAATATATATTTCACAATTGTATAGTTACATTTTTTATGTATACTAATGTGTTACAAATTCACAGAAATGCAAATCCAGAGTTTTATTATTAAAGAAAATCAACGAAGTTTGTGAAACTAGAGCGAAAATTATAAATATAACCTTTTTAAATTTTAGATTATTTAAAACACACATATTATAAATATTATTTAAATATTCTCAATAATACCTTCTTCCATTTCATCAACATCATTTAAAATTCTTGCTGGTCGACAATTAGTGTACGTATTGTTAATTATGGACAATTAGTGCATAAATTGGTTTTTAGCATTTATGCACTAATTTATCAAATCAACATTACAAATAATTTTTAAAATTACTTTGCTTAAGTCATCTCCACGATTTTTTTTAGCAAATCATTGGAAGTCACATAATGCACTATTAGACGTGGAAAGTTCCTTTTTTCTTATCTTCTTTATATTTTCCACATGAAAACAATTTATGTTCCAATTAAAATTGTCTATTAATGAGGTTCTTTGGGGAGTATACATAATAAAAATTATGTCTTTTCTTTGGGCTATTTTTTTGTATCGCTTATGAATATATTTTTGGCGGCAACTCTCATGCACACAGACAAAGTCAACAACAAATGATCAGCAGATGCCAAAGCGTTCTTATAACTTTTGTAACATCTTCCGTCTCCTTATTTTCATTGCCAATAAAACAGATATGGCCACTACTTGTAGTTGGTTCTAAGTTGTATAAAACAGAAATTTATAAAATATGTTTAAATAATTTACATTATTGTAAAAAATAGAGTTACAGAAATTGATGAATGATAGCAAAAAAAAATAATGTGTATCATTTACAAACAGTTAACCAATTAATTCAATAGAAATGGAAGATTTTTAAAGAATAAAAATGTATTTTACCTGAGATTGCACTTTAATTATACTTGTACAGATAAAATTTCATAAATTGTCTTAATATTTTTAATGATAATTAAACGAAACTATGTGATGTAGTATTATTTCTACTTTCTTTAAGCTCTTTATCACAACCTAGGTTTCATTGTATTATAACATCTTCAGGTGAGCTATTAGCAAAGATTAATATTTTTACTATACACTGCTATTCACACTATTACTGAAAAATAAAAATGATCACATAGATCATTTTTATTTTTCAGCAGAAGATAGCCACAAGAATATTAAATATTTTTACTTTATTTTATCTCACTCAACGATACATTCTTCTAAAGTAACAAACACTAATTGAATGCGTTTATACCTAATGTGTTGACCCTATCTCGTCCAACACATGTCTATTCTCCGATCCTTTCTAATAGACAATTCTTCTTAATATAAATTTTACATAACATATTCTCTATAGAAATCATTCAATTTAATTTTTTAACATTATTCTTCAGCAAATAACGTTTTTTAATCAAATAGTAATAATTTTATAAAGTTAATAAACGAAATAAATAATTAATTACTCATCATTTTCAAAGTGTAATTTTTTTAAATTTTAAAAACATTCATTGAAATTGGAATAGTTTTGACCGATTCTTGAATAAAAATCTGGTACTCCTCCACCAAAACTTTAAAAATGGATTGAAATTAACTTTGAAATGTTGTGCACTGTACTATAACAGAAATGAATTTATCTCTGTAATTTTCCCCAGTAACGATAAATCAGCTTCTAATATTCAATACCACTTGACCCAATTCAAATGATGTTAATATCTTAACTAATTTTATTAAACATTTTTGAGTTTGAGCTTAAGCTGAATTTCACATGAATAATTTTTTTATAAACAGAAAATGTAAATAAATTATATCCGTTGAATAAACATCTTATACTAATTTGATCTTAATACTCAAATTGATTTAAAACTATTGACTTTGTTTTATCTCCTCTCTTCTATATAAGAAATTGCTCCCTTAGCATATTTCAATCATTATTTCTATATTCCACATTCTATTAGTTTAAATGAGTCTATCTTATAAATTGTACATATTTTAGGACCGAATCAACTTCATTAAACTGTGTTAATTAAAATGAATTAACAAGTAGGTGAAAAAATGTAATGTAAATATGTATATTAAAACGGATTTTCCAGCCTGAAAAAGGAGCTGGTGTGAGGACAGCTATTTAAATGATTAGTAAATGTTAAACCAATGTTAGTGAAATTCATAGATTCTATACTCGGTGATAGATGGTGATAAAGCTCGACGGTATCCAAGAAATGTATAACGTAGAAATATTGTGTAGATGAACGTCAATAGTTGTAAAATTTGAAAAAATTTGCATGAAATACTTAATTTATTTTTAACATTCATAACAAAGCGAAATCGCAAAATGTCTATTTAAATGTGTAGATAATAATTTTTTATTAATGATCGTGGAATTAACAATAATGTTACAATTAGTGACTAAATCAAGTAGTTTCATTTTCTTTTTCACAAACTTATGCTAATAAGTAATTAACTTTCTACAATTCTCACAGTTTTAATAATATTGAAAGTATTATCAAATATTGTATAAAATTATGGAACACACGCTTGATGCTGCTGTTACAGAAAGGTGTACAGTGCTTTAAACTAATTATACAATTTCCAGTCTCATTATTTGCTAAACAGATCTCATAAAAATAGCAAAAAAATTATTGTACTGACTCTGAATTCTGAGATTCAAATTCATAACAAACAAACCCATATCAAAGAAGATTGGGAGAACATGCAATTATTTAAAAAAAAAGGAAATCTTTGTGAAATGGAACCTAATTTAAACAATGTAATAAACAAATACATAACAAGAATTACAGTATTCTTATATAACAACCTTTCAGTAGATCTTATCATCATACTTTAGGTAGATTATTTTTAACAAATTCCTAATTCTATAATAAACCCCCTATCCAACCCAGGCAGCTGCTATTTGTTGTTTGGGAATAAAACTTACTTAATCGATGCATCGATTATGATCATCAACAGTATATGAACAACATGCACAGTTACATGTGCAAATTGTTGCAATTGAAACTAGAATTCGGTTGAATGCAAACTGTTTGGTATATATTTAAAGCTTTTCCATAATTGTGGCTATCTTTATATTCGAAAAGGTAACTGCAATCAAAGAAAAATGTTCGAACAATGTCAGATTTTTGGCCATGTATATACAAGATTCAATTCCTGTCATTAACTGTTTTACATGATAATTGACATCTCTCCTATAGACCTATATTGAAAAGATTAATCTTGGTTATTTTGTATTTTTTTTCAACAAAAACTATTTTTAACCCTCTAAAGAAACTATTGTTTCTCACCAGTTTTTTATTCAAGAATAGTAAATAATATTACAGTAACTACTAACGCAACAAGTAGATACTGACAAAAAAAAAATACTTGGAATATCTGTATTCTTTTATTATTCATGGCTCACTTTTTTAAAAATGATATTTTGACCAGAAATGAAAATTTTGACTGATGACCATATTACGTGTAAATGTTGATTTATGACGAAATAATCATTAGTTTTTCTTAATAAAAAACATGTTTCTATATAAAATTAAAAAGAAACAATTATAAAATTAAAAACAAGAAAAAATTTCAGTTCCCGATTGGAAAATTGCATTTTATAAAATTTGCAGTAAAAAATTTCATAACTATTCTTTACAGAAATGGAATAGTTTATGTTCTACTTAATCATTTATTATTTTTGCTAAATCAAGTATATATTAACAATGAATCACATATGAAAGAAATATATCCATATAAATAAAAAGTTACCCCACTTGACTGGATCTACCAACTCCGAAAATTTTCACGAGCAGCACGTGCTAAGGAGGTCAATAACTGTGTGAATTTTTGTTTTAATCAACATAATTTTTGTTTTTAATGCCCACAACAAGGTGAGTCGGTGAAATGTTTTCATAGCTGAAGTAACTTGTTTGTTCTACAAAGATATGGCAATCAGTCCTTTTTGCTTAATTTCCAAATACGTTTATAGGTAACAAAACCCTATGTGGTCTCTTGGTCATTACTTCATAATCAGACAGAATCTATGAAACTTGAACTTAAACCTGAAAGTAATTATTCCTTGCGAAACAAAGAACAGTATCAATACAGCACTTATTTACTGAATATACTAAATATGGATATCCATGTTTACGTAATATAACATTAATAAAATTAGCTCAAAATATACGTATTAACATAGCACACATTAACAGAATTAGTTCAAAATATATTTTGCTTTCCTGGTAAAGATTTCAAATTATTTTGTTGAAGTAAAACTGAACTACAGGGCTGAATCTTTTTTAACTGTGTTTGTATCTACATTTAAATATTGTATTTTGTAATAAAATTATTAAAATATTTACAGGAAAATTATCTTGAAGTGACGTAACCAGAAATTTTTTCCAACATTCATGATAATTAAAAATATGCCAACCAAAATCTCATAAATTGTTTTTCAAAAGAAAATATGTATCTTGAATCCACAAAATGTAGGATCACATTTTTAATTTTTTAGGGAAGTTTTTAAATTTAGCAATAAATAACAGACTTTTTAAGTTTTTCTTGGACAATCCTTTCAGGTACATTCTTGTGATTTAAAACAGTTTCCTTTTTACAAAATTTTAATTATTAACCAAAAGCAAAATATCTATATCAGTATGGCATTCCATTGTCATTTTATTTGCAGGCTATAAGCTCTAAAAGTTTTTGTAAATGTGTAAATAAATAGAATCTAATAAAAATTTTAAAAAACTTTCTGCTACTAAAATACACTTTCTAATTAAGTTTTTACTTGATTAAGTCACTTATAACATTTAAAGTAGACTTTCATAGTAACAATAAAGTAAGTGTTCAAAAAATGGTTTAAAACTATTGAGTAATTTAAATATTGAATATATTTGGCATTAATTTTGTAGAAATTCATTATCACTTAATTTTTATACACAACTAAATGAAACTATGTGGTGTAGTATTATTTCTACTTTATTTAAATTCTTACCCACCAGCTAGGTTTCATTGTATAACAACATCTTCAGGTGGGCAATTTGTAAAGATTTGAATCGCTTCATTTAGTTGTGAATAAAAATGAAGGAATAATTTAAAGTTTGTTTCTTGAAAATATCATGCATGTAATCATGCTTCATAAGCATACAACTCTAAATGGTCATGAATATTTTTAAAATAATTATTTTTCGTACTTTCTAGATTATTTAAAAAAATTATTTTTATTTTTCAGCAAATAATAGAAAAATATTTGTACTCATTTAAAACATTTTAAATTATTTATTAAATTTTAGTGTCTGAGATACAAAACTGTAACAGGTTTTAGTATTGTTACGTAATTTTGGTAGAAAAAATAGATTTGTAGCTATTACATTGGCAACGGGTAGGTTTACCTAGCAGTTGTTCGGGAACTAACATAAGAATTAAGAGTTTCGCTACAGTTTTCTATATTTAAAAAAAACGAAGTCATAATCTTGCTATTAAATGTCCATAATGGAAGTAAAAATACTAATAGATCTTTTCACAAATACATACCGTATTTAAGAGTATTAAATAAAATATACAGTTAACCTTACTTACTAAACTTCAATCATCTGTCTTACGTTAGTTTCGCAACATTCCACTAAGGAACATACTAATCACCAACAGCAAAAACAATGTTTTCTATAAAGTAGAAGAAACAGAGAAAAACTAGGAATCATTTTAGTCTTGAATTGAATACAACATTGGTACTAGATACTATCATAGTTATAATGGTTGGTTAAGTACCGTAACACAGTTCCATCACAAGTGCTCTGACCACTTCTCTTATTTTTTTAAAAACTTAAAACGAACTGAATTCCCATAAGGCTTTCAAATGATTTGCCAATAAAGGACAGTAATTTGCAACCAATCTCTGGGTCCAAACTTTCCAATTCCACATATATCAACATTACTGCACCTTCTCCATTTTCAGTAACAAATGTTAACCGCTTAGGGTAAACTCCATTAATGACTTAAGATTGCACACAACAGCTTAAAACAAACATTAATTTGATGTGTGATTATAGGCTTTAGCAATTTCGCCAGTAACAAAATTCATGTGTGCTTATGAGTAGAAAGTAAGTGCTGTACATATAAGTGTAGGAAAAAATTAGGGAAACGAATCAAATAAATGAGATGAGGAAATGTAATTTGTAATGTTAGATAAATATTTCTAAATGTATAAATTAATGTTTAGTTGCTAATGTTTTAATTATTAATCTTATGAGAACAATTTTTATAATCGATGTTTATAATATTTCGAATTTGTCAAGACATTAAGATGTGACTAAAATTGGGAGCATTCCTGTTTGAAAAATTGTACCAAGTTTCAAATTGTATTCAACCAACAATATCTTTTGTCATCGTTGTATACAGCTTCTTTAAAAGAGCATTTTAATTAAAGCTAGGCCAAATATTCGACTAAATAGGAACCCAGTGAATACTTTGGCATAAGACTAACATTAGAATGATATGTTGCCAGGTCGCAAATGACACACGATCGTATGACCCAAACAGAGTCATAGGAGAATCATTATTACGTGGATTCTAACCTCAGACTATAAAATAATGAATATGAGATAAGTATAGTGTCCATGTGACATCATCATAAATGATATCATTTTAAGTCAAATTTGATATCAACATGATGTCACAATTATATTAAACCCAATGACATCATAACAAGATCGTAAGAAATGTCAGTTTTGTATCAAATTTACGTAAACATATAATCTATGTCTGACGTAAGTTTTAGGCCATGTGTTCACTATAAAAACATACAATTGTTCAATTCAGTCTATAACTACCTAAACACTGACCAGAAACTGTGTGATATTCACTCTTTGAGAAGACATTCATAATATTTATGGTACTGTTTTACTTGTTTGACTGTTTCTCTTTAAAGAAGATAAAATAAAATAGTAAAGAATTATAAATGGAAAAATATCTATAGATCAAGTTAATATATTTTCCATAGTTTCTGTGTAAGAGGCTGAAAAATTAAATGAAATCGTTGCAAAAGTTAATACGTGTTGTAATCCAGTAATTAACTAACATAATGATTAAATAATGCAAAAGTTATTTAAAAAGTCAACCATAAGTACTAAAACTGGTAAATGCATAATTAATAAGAAGGAAATTAGATCTTCTGAAAGCATTCTCCATACATAGATTGTCAGTAATGAGATAAAAATGAAGATGTCTGAATATTAAAAATCCGGTTAAGTACGGGTTGGATTCACATACAAAGGAGCTACTCATAAGTTTGTATTTCTCGAAGACACTGTGAAAAACAAAGTTATTGCTGCAGCCAGTACTGAAAATATCCCATATCTCAAAATCCATACAACACATCTTACTTTTAACCAATTTTCGTTGAAAGTTTCTTTATGTTATACTACCTTAACTTTTCAGAATTTTACACATGTAGTTGAAAAGTTAAAGGGACGCACTTTTCAAGAATTTAGAAGCGTGTATCTTACCAACTATCGACTTAAAGAAGTTATTTTGGAACTACCATATCATTTTTTAAGACCTATCTAACGATACTCCACACACCTATTTGCACTGGATTTTCTTTTCATCTTTCAGTTATTTGTATGGACTGCCATCCCTAATATTATTTTTTTTCACAATTCCACTATTTCATTTTATAGTGGTTCATAGAAGTCACCTACCATCCAAATTTCACCTATATAGTGTAAATAGTCTGAGCAAAATGGCTGTAGCATATGGACAAATAGACAGACTGGACGAAATTATAAATCATATCATAAAGATTAATTGAACCCTCAATCAATAATCACTTAGTGTCTGCCCGTCTGTCTGTTACCGCTGATTTTATAAGTTAGAGATGTGTCCATTATTATGTACACCAATATACATGTACTTATGAATCGATACTAATGTAATTCAAACTAACTCTTACATTTATTTTGTATTTCATAGTTTACCTAAACCTTATATGATTGATATTATTTTGATAAGTTATAATAAATAAAAGCAGTTTTACTCCCTGTCATATGAAAAATTCAAACTTCATAAAAAATTTATCAATAGTATTTGACCATTACCCAAAATATTTTAGTAATTATTAAAATAAAATTTATGAAATATTAAAATGTACCTAATAGTTGTTCAGAATGTAATTAATTTATGCATGGTTTAAGTTTAGGCTTTTTCACAATTTTACAAAAATAATCTAAAATGTTAAATATTATTTCCGCTGGTATTAAGAATATATTTAATACTTTTTGAAATTATCAAGTCCTTAATGAATCCATGAATACTTGAAACTTATAATTTACACAAAATTATAGCTGACATTCAATTACTTTAAGCGTTTTTAAATAGCTAATGAACTAGTTGAGATTTAAAAAATAGGTAATGGAAAAACAAGGTGAATTAGTAAAATGACAATTTATTTATAGATCCTGATTTTAAATTTCAACATAATTAAAACAAGTAATTGAAAACCAATAAGAAATATTAAGCCATCAATTTTTACATAGTTTTTTTAAACTTTATTGAAAACTTTCCTGCTCCAAAACTGAACTAAGACTACCGTGGTAGTATCAACTGCTGGACTCTTGGAGTGCAAAGCGTTAATATACCACTGTGAATATGACTATTTGAATTAATTTTCTATTATTGTTTGAAGCTTTAATAGTTCATGACTTTTTTCCTAATTTCTGAATAGATTTTTTATATGTCATGGCAGATCTATAGCTGTTTCAATTATTGTTTACAATGGAGTTGAAGGAACAACTTGAAAAAAGCATTGGCTCAATTGTGAATTGATTAATCAGTCACTTTTTCATTCCATTCAAGGAAACAAAATCTTTGTGGTATTCCAATTATTATATAATGAATTTAATCATTATAATGAGGATTATGCCATTTTTAATGTGAGAAGAATTTAAAATGGCTTTTGAACTGTTTTAAAATAGTAATTGCACTTTATTAATTGCTTTAGTCTTCCAGATTTAATAATTTTTCAAACAAATGAATAATACCTGATTTGTTACCATAATTTCATTCGAACATTTAAAGCTTGTTTTCGATTGATATATATATTTTTATATATAAAATAATCTGTAAATTTAATGTATAATATAAAGGTGCCATCAATGTCTTCAATCATTCACAAAAGTTTTGAAATATTAACCAAAAATATTTTTAATTCAATGGATTCCTAAAATTTTATAGTTGGAAATATTGAACATTATTATATTGATAAAACTTGATTGTGACCAGTTTTAGTTAGCAAAAAAAAGAACAGTTACTGGAATTTAATACTTAGCAAAGAAGAAGAAAGTTCGAAAGTTAAAATTTTATTTTAACTTGAAAAAATATTTAGTTCGACTGAAAAGAATATTTTTGTTCTTGTATCCACTTTGGATTTTGGTTACAAAAAAGTATTTTCGTTAGATTTCAATATAAAAATTGTTTTTAATATTTTTGTAAATTAAATTTAAAATTCTACTCGCACAGCTATTGATATGAATAATATGGTTTGAAATAATATAGATTTTAGAGAACAAAGTAACTTTACGATGCTCTCAGTTGTCAGACTAAAAAAATTAAACAATATAATTCAAGAGCGTTTTGGCCATAATGCAATTTTCGTTAATATAGAAGGATTTTTACAATTTTGTAGCAAAAATTTCTTTGTCATGAAGGATTAATTCATCTCTTGGAAATGACATTGAAACGAAAAATTGAAACACTAAGGTAATTTCCCAACATATGAGCAAACGATGGATAGAAGTTCGGAGTGGAGGGGATGAGAGATAGAGTAATGTAGTACTTAGTAAAGCAAGGACTTAAGAAGCAAAGGAGAAACATTAAAAATAGAATGGAAGAGTAGAAGGAAAGAAGAGGTGGAGGGATGTGGGGCATGCGGATATGGTGGAACGTAACAAAGAATAAGAGGGAGAATAAGGCTGAAGAAGATGGTTAGTATAAGAGAAGGTAAAGGGTGAAAGTGGAAAAAGAAAGAGAGAAGTGAGAGGAGAGAGATAGAGAGAGGAGAAGGGGAGACAAATGGACAGACTGAAAATGACACATAAAAATAAAGCAGGGCTTTTAATTTTATTGTGCGCTGTGTTTGTTGTGATGGCCACAAACTATTACAATGACAATTCCACAAACCAATATGAAAAAAAGTAGGAGTCAAGTTACCATATTATTACCTTTAACCTTTAACTAGAAACAAGTTTTCACTTCTGAACATTTAAAATTTGTTTAAAGAAAAGAATACATAAATATGTTATATCAACCAACAATTCATGACAGTTTCAAAAATTGTCAATAATTTAGCATAAAAATAATACTAATTGAATTGTCACTAAACAAATTTAAATACTCATCAAAAAAAAATTTTAAACTTAGTTAAGTTTTAATTAAGTATAATATAATTAGTTCTTTGTAATATAATTAGCATTTGATGTCGATCTCAAATTATATTACAAGAATTTTTTTATTAAATATATTAACTAAATTTATTATTTTTAACTAATTATTAGTCCTAAAAGACTTATTTTGTTATATCGAAATTGATTCCATTAAAACGAGTACGTGTTACCTATATATGTAATGAATGTTAAATGTATATTTATTATATTATATATTTAATGTATATAAGCAACGATTCATTAAATTTGAATGGAACATAAATAAATGGTGATCAGTTTTACCGGAATTAAAATTGTGTTTTAATTTATTAATGCTAATAAAATATATTTATTGCCAAAAATTTTCAGCAGAGACGGTAAAATATGTAGAACGATTTAGAACCATTTTCTGAGCTTTTATACAAAGGTAGTTCATCCTTTCTTAGACTTCTATCCTTTCAATGAGAAAGGTAAACATGGGTGACATGAAATTACTAGCTACACTCATAGCAGATATATTTTGTTACATTTCTTACTGGTTCACATTCGTATGTTCCTGTATATATGAAAACCATATCGCTGACATTCACATGATGAGAGAGGGTTAATACTAACTTGAAATGCGAAGCTATTTTTTTGTCAATTTTGAGTAAATACAGGTTAACGTCCTATTCTCGTATTGCTCATTTTTCAGTCGCAACAGCGACTATTCGTTTAGACATTCTTTTATCAATGGCTTCTTTCGCATTCAGCAGATGTCTCATTCTATGTCACCTTGATAGTACTTCTTTTATCTCGTGATGATCTTCAGTATGCCTGCTCACAAAAATAAATTCATTTAATGAATAGTAATAACCGTCACTTGAACGTAATTATTCTGAGACCATTTCAAGTTTAAACTAAAATCACTCAAACACATTTAATACACAAATAATTAAATGTTAACATTATTTAGAATATCTGGAACTAGTCCAGTTAAAAAATTGTTTTATTATTCACATTTGGTAAAATATATCATAAACTTAATATTTAATTTGTGTTTTATTGATGTCAAGTGAGAAAGATACTATCTTCTTAATACTTTTTAAATTCTTATTTTTCCTTTATTTAAATTTTTTTTATCAATATTTATATTTACATGTTTATTGAGCGTAGTAATGGCCACAAATTTAAATTCAACACAGAGGATTAAAATTAAACTGATGAATTATGGCATTTTTTTTCATCTCTAGAGCTCAGGAGTAATTATAATTATTTATGTGAAATAAAAAAGGAATTGCTTTGATGATTAATTTTCTCTTTCACATTGCTTGCACGTTATATCAACATTCCTTTCAACGCATAGAAAATAAGCCGAGAATAGAAGGTAAGCATAGAAAATAATTTAATATTGCATATGTTTATACTAAAATGACATATGTTTTTATCGTTAAAAACAATTATTATAGTGTAATTCACGCAATAAAATATAAAAATGATATTATTAGAAAATCATAATGTATTGTGACAAAGTTATTTTAACAATTGATTACATCGATAAATTACAGAGAGCGTCCATTACATTTGAACTCTTCCAGTCTCCGTTACGACTAATCGTTGGCAATTTTTACACTTTGACAATTTTTTCATAAACTTCGGATATTGTTTACCTAATTATGGGCGCATCAAAAGCAATACAGACATATGACAAGTGGAATGGCATATTGTTTACTAGCTATCAACTTTTTTCAAAAGGAAAAGTCAGACCATTGTCATGAATCTGGTACATATAAAATATCTACACAGATTCTCTAATTACATAATTAATAAATTACTTTCTGAGATACTCAAATTTTTACCAAATGCGTGTTTGTAACTAAATAAATGTAGCAAATTATTTGTCTCTTATTATGACATGAACCTCATATATGGTTACATTTCTGCATAATTAATATTTTACTTTTATTTTTTGTTACCTTTGGATGGATTTACTTTTAATATCACAAGTTGCTGTTGTGTTAATTTCACAAGTTGCTGGCAATGAAAGTTTACTAAGCAATGGTACGCTTTCGTTTGAGTCGATTTTTGAGAATACGGCATCATACTATTATAGATGAGACAAGAATTTTAACAAATTTTTTTCATGGCGTTTTGTGCATTGAGTTAGTGTTTTATGTTTATTTATATATTATTTAATAACAAAAATAATATAATATATTAAAGCAATGTGATAAACACTTAGCAATTTTCCCACACACTCTGTTTTTTTGTTGTATATGCGATGAATATCTGCAGTATAAAATAATCTATCTTTAACCAATTAGTGTGTATAAATGGCCAGGTCTAAAATATGGACAATGTACATGTTACCCGGACAATATGAATAATGTCAAGTCAAATTAAACAAAATTTTAATAAATCTTTAGTTATATGTAAGTTACCATGTTTTCTGGTCACTTCTACAATTATATTATTTAATTATTAGACAGAAATAGGAGACCTGCTCTATGAACTGTCATAGACAAATAAACTTTAAAATAAGAAGTAATATTTTTAATTCAACTATCCAATAAATGTAGGTCATAATATAATGATTGTTCATTGTAATATTTTCAATAATATTTATTCTTCTGCTCTCTTTCTTTGAGCATTTTTAATATTGCACGGAAATTATTAATAATACCATATTAGTCACTTAGTTTATAATATATACTATTGTTTGGGTAATATAATATTAAGATTCAACCATAAATACAGAAAAAACCTGTCATCCTCATATTGCATGTTTATAAAACCAGTTATCTATTATACCATTTATAAAACCAGTATGATATTAAATGTGTATTTTTTGTCTAGAATTTATCAAGAAGCTGCCATGTTTGTAATCCCTGTTGGATAAGAACTAACCAGCACCTAACTCAAGACTCATTAAGAGAAGAAATGGGACAATTAACCTTTGAAACTGTCCCACAATATATCACCTCAATTTCCACCAACTCCAAGGCTATATTACCGTCTCAAAGTAAATCTTTAATAATGCTACCTAATTATACACATATCTGCAAATATATCTGCCAACTACATATTTAAATAGTTGTAATATCATTGCACTTTTTTAACACACTCATCAAAAGGATTTTGACACAAGAACAAAAAACATATATTTTTGAATCTGTGAAACTTACTGTCTGATTGTATTTTTTAGTTTTAATGTGCACCAGTTAAATGATTTAAATAACATTACTGAGTCAAATTCTGAGATTTTTAATTTTGTGAATGTATCATGATTGTCAACGTTTGTCTGTTACTATTGGACAGGGTAAAATTGCTGACAGGAACTTAATAAATTCCATATACCCCCTTTGGTGATTCCCTGGCTTTGCTTCAAAGAATCCATCAATAGTTAATTTTGATGGTATATAGATATATTTACAAAAAAGTGCTAATTTTAATATGATAACTTAAAGGTATATGATAACTTAGTAAAGCATTTTACGATTGCTTTATCTACTATTCAGACTCATGCTGAAAATGTGATACACTTCGTTTAGGATGAAAATAGTCATCATCATAGACTTTTAGACCAAATGATACTTCCATTCTTTATAGAAGTTTTAGAGATGCCACACCACTTCTAGAGAGCTGTAATTATAAAGTTTTTAAACCTGAATCGTTAGATGAAAGACAAACTCGGTTAAGTTTTTTATAAGCCAATAAAAGCAGACGGCTTACATTGTGGAAATGGGTAACAGAATAGTTAATGGCAGATTTAAGAGGGCTTTTAAAATGTGCAGATAAACATATTTCAACCAAGTTTCTACACCTTTAATGACAGATTATAAAATGAGCACAGCTATTTTAAATAAATTCTATCCAGTTTTAAAAGGCAACCCTAGTTCTGAGGTAATAACCCAAAGAGCATTACAATTAATAGATGAGCCTAATCATTTTGGGTAATTTGTTAATGATTACAATATAAATAAAAGGATAATCTTTACTAGGATCAATGGTGACTTACCTCAACTGGGGAATTTCCCCAAATTGCCTTATAATGAATTAATTTTATTTGCTTTAGGGTCATATCAAATAAGATATATTACGGAAAACATATAAGGGCAAATAGTATCTAACAGACTGAAGTGTTCAGAAACGGAACATTCACAGGAAATGGTTTTATAGGTAGGATGTAAATGTCCTTATTTATCAAGAGGGCGCATAAAGCTAGGCTTGTTATTCAGAGGATTTTTTATGCACTAATTTTAATTGACAGCGAGCCCAGTAATAATTGACAATTGGATATTATTTTAGGATATTACTGTAATTGTTTAGTAGGAAAAATGATTGAAGACTGTTATTGGTGTGGTATTTTGTTTTGCCCAGATCTCCACCAGTGTTGATAATATTTAATTTAGTGTAGATAAATATTAAATTACAAGTTATTTAATTAAAAGAAAAAAGGGTATTTTTTACACCCTGGTTTTTTTTTGCTTAATAATTATTGTAATGTAGTATATGATGTTCCAAGTGTCTGTTCTGCCACTCTGAAATAGTTACCAATTCACATTTTGAATATTTAGTTTTACATGAGTACAGCAGGGGTGTAAACTATTTGGTAAGGTCGGTTTATCATTAAGTGGGATCTTTAAAAGTCATTTTCTTTAAAATGGTTAACAAAAGCATCATTTTCGAAATACATACTCAATCTTATTGATAGATGGCAAAGATGATAATATTTTACATACTAAAGCCTTTGAAGAGTGAGATGTCCTCTTTTATGCTTTATGCATTTATATGACATTTCACTTTCTTTGACTTCTGTGGAAAATGCTTTATATGTACAGTTGACCACAAAGTACATTTACAGCCGACATAATTGCATATAGTTTTTAACACAAGTGTGCTCAAAATCCCCACAAAAATAAATTAATTCTGATAAGTTTAATTATACTAGAAAAAAATAGTTTAATTAACATAGCATACTTATTATGTACTTATTTAATATATGAATAGTTTTTTAAATATAAACGTTCGTATGACTATGAGGTTGGTGGAGATTAAATAAATATTTTGCTTTTATTTGTATCTATCGGTTGATTAATTTTCTTTTCTCGTTGTTTTCTCAGTAAAATCAGTATTTCTTTGTTGGAGATCAGTTTCCACCCCTGGTATCGGTTTAATAAATGAGTAGTTGGCCACTTCTTTCTACATAACTTACCGTATTCAATTTATTTGAAGTGTTTTAAATTTTGTTGACATTGATTGTAGGGACAATACATCAATAATTCATGAGAGTATTTCTCAATTCTAATAATTTATGAAACAATATTATTTAATAATGGGTTAATTTATGTTCTGGTGAACTATTCTTTAGAAAAGAAAATGAATTATAATATAGTATGTTCAAAAAAGAGTCGAACACAAAGAAATAAAAGGTAGTAAAATCTGATGTGAATAGTTGCTTGAATTTGTGGTTGTTATAGTTTTAGGTGCAGATTCACAGTTTGGAGTTTGGCAATTCGGTTCCAGTTTATTCCTATCATTCATGTACTTCAAATTACTATGTACTTCAAATTATTAACCATTTATTTTTAATATATTTATAAACAGGTATTTTTGCATTTATTATATTATATTTTCTATTCAAATACATTAATAAAATTTTGATGTGATACGTTATAAATTTTTTCTTTTCCTTGCAGTATCTATACTTTTATATCTTTTTCATTACAAATTATGCTTACTAGAAATCTAACCAAAGACTTTTCGTAGAACTGCCACTTTGAATACTAAACCTCAAACGATCGTCTCTATATACTAACTAAATATCATTGTACGAACAGCTTGTTTCTTGGCTCATCTCTTTTTCATATTGGTGGGCTGGATGTTGATGAAATCAGACTTGCATTGGAACAGCTTCATTCTAAACATGTGTAATCGATCCATATGTAATTGAGACCTGTTCCGATATATTAGTCAAACTACTTACATTTATAATAAATCTTTCATAATGTTCTGAAATTTATCCATTTGTTTAGAAGAGGTCCTGGGTGATTCCAGTTTTTAAATTTGGCTCTGGTCGGATGTAAAAAATTATCGACACATAACAGTCTTATCTTCATTTGACAAAGTATTCGAAATTGTTTCTCATCGCTGTATTTATATGCATATCTAATCACAGTTAATGGATTGCAATGATTTCCACTGTCAGTAATCTTACTAATTTTGTGGATTATGTGGCTGCAAAATTGCATATTTTGATTTTGAAGAGGTATTTGACCGAGTCGACAAAGATATTCAAGCTCATTAACACATTTGTCTAGCTTGGATCTCAATCTTATATTACTCAATATGTAGTCAGTCAAGGCAGTAATTTAGTACCATTTATGTTTCTAGTTATAATAAACAACTTGCCTTCAGTTTATAGCACTGCTCATTGCTTTCTGTTTGCCAATGATTTAAAACTCTAGTTAAGTGCTAATAGCCAATCTGACAGTGAGCTGTTTCAACATACACAGCTACATTTTTATGTCAGCAAATGTATTATGATGAGTTACAAGCTATGCGGAGATACACTCAAAAGATTTCCATTGGTGCGGGACCTCAGTGTAATTATGGATAATCATCTCACATTTCATGTCCATATCATGGAAACCTGTCAGAAAGCCTACTGTAAGGATTTGTTATATGAATTCCCATAATTTTCACGATACTGAATCTGTCATTACATTAATTAACTCTTTAATCCATAGTATTCTTGAAACAAATGCAGTCATCTGGTCTTCGTATGAAGCTACTTATATCCTCATGCTGGAGAAAATATTAAATAAGTTTGTTAGGTTTTTGTATTATTAAATGTACAGGCATTATCCTTACTTATTTCTCACAGATTTCCTAATGGGCATGGTCAGACGTAATTCCCTTCAACTTATAGCTGAAGTTTCTTTTGATCATAGATTTTTTAAATTATTAAATCATTATGTTGATAACCCCTTAATCTTGAATTTAGTGGCCCTTCATGCTCCTGGTTGCTACATGAGAAGACAATGTCATTGTTTATTTCATCTGCCTAGAGCGTGCATGAATATTTTACAGCGTTCACCTGTCTTACATGCACTCACATTGTACAACTTAACTAGCATTCTTATGAATTACTTTATTTTATTTTTATGCTTCTAAGTAATTCGCCGTTGTCTATCTGATGTGACTTAACCAGCATTATTGCAAATTATTTTACCTAATGTTTATACTGAGTTACTTCTTAGTAGTTAGCCGTCATCAATTAGATGTTATGAGGTAACAAGGATTTTGGTAAATTAATTTATCTGAAGTTGCTTTATTCTGAGTTGCTTCTTAATATTTTGCCCTTATCCGTCTTATGTTATGACTAACTAGCAATCTTGTAAATTACTTTATCTAATATTTATGCTGAGTTTCTTCTTAATATTTCGCCGTTATCCATTGGATGTTGTGAGTTAACTAGCATTCTTGTAAATTACTTTATATGATATTTATGCTGAGTTGCTTCTTAGCAGTTTGCCATTATCCGTAGGATGTTTTGACTTTTATTATAGAATGCACAGGTGTGCTTACTAATTTGTCCAACCATAAGATGAAACTGAACCATCTTGATTCTTGGAGTGTCCTCACTCTTATGTTCGTTCACCTTGATTTTTCTATCCTTATAGTGTTGGATTATCCATTGTTTTAACTTAAGCATGACATATGTGCAATTTTTGTTGTCTTTGTGGTCAATTAAATGAATGATGCAGTCTTCAGTTTGGGACATTTCATCCATATTTGTGTTTTGACATGGTTGTGTTTCCTTGGTGATTTCTCTGTAAGCTCTTTCTCGTTATGTTATCTCATTCCTTCCAAATAGAAAGTATTTGGATTAGAGTATTATAGCCTGGTTTTGTTTGTCAGGTATCAGATATAGGTGTAATAGGCATATATTTAGTGGAATTAACCAGAAGGATCTCTATACTATATATGTTCTCTATCATCGGTCCATACATGAGTTTAGAAGTCAGGATTTGACTAATGTTTTTAGTTTCCTTAAGTATCCATGCTCGAGTGTACGATGCATATTTGCACAAATGTTATTGTATTTTCCAAAATTACTATTAAATATAATCTGCAAGCTTGTATCTATTTGAATCCCTATTTTCCTCTAACATATTGAATACTTATCTTACATTGCCTAAATTTAATATTAGTCCTCTTTTATATAAACAATTCGGGGAACTAAAAGTTACTTCGTTGAGGAAAAGATTACCGTTTACATCATCTAACGGCTCTATCATGACTGTTGTGAAGAGCATGACAACTCCAAATACTAGGCGGCCCTTTTTGTATCTTGTTGGTTTATAAACCAGCTCCCCTGTTTTAAGTCTGGATTTTTTGTATTAATGTTGCGTTTTGTAATTTTTTCTTTATCTTTATCCTTATTACTTATTTTTTCTTTATCCTTATACCATAGGGCCTATTAGCATACTGCAATGTGTTCGGATAGGTATTTATGCTTAAATACATAATTGTAAAATTCTTACAGATAATATATTTCTAGCGGGTTTTGAGGATTTGTTTGTCCTAACAATATTTCATGTGGAGGATATCCTGTCGCCGAATGTATAATATTGTTACATGCAATAAGTGCACATCACATTTTTATTGGTTATCCCCTGAAGTTTTATTATTTCGCCAAAGGTAGAATGAAACGATCCACTCAGGGAATTGGAAATAGATGTATGGTGTGGTGAAATAGATTTGAATTCAAATATTTAAACTACAAATTTCTTTTGCGACTTCTTTTTTGACCTTGTTATCCAAATCCATAGTTATTTTATTTGAAATCTGATGCATAGAGATCCATAAACTTATATTTTAATAGTTTGGTTGGTATTTAATTAGTGTAGCAGTCTTTCAAGGGGTTTGTATGTAATTCCTGACAGAAATGAGGTATTGTCCGTAACACAAAGGTTTGTATTTAATCAGTCCATAACACAAACTTAGTATTTGATCACATTCATGATGTGATCTGTCCTTAACTTTGTCAGGTTGTCTCTTAATTCATTATCTATGTCAGTGGGACATGTGTAATTATTAATTCAGTGTACATTTTCTTAAGTCATTCTGAAAGGATTCTAATTTGATCGGGGTGTGTTTTTAATCATTCTATGTTTTTCCAATACGGTAACAACCAATATTATCATTGTTTTTTCTCCGGTATTTATAAGAAATGTTCCACCTAATTCTGGTTGTATTATATAAGGTAGAGAGTTCCTCCTGTCTTGCAAGCACTACTGCTTATTTTAGGGTTTCAAGTCTGTTAATCCTAGCACCGATTGATATCTATGATTCTATATTGTTGACGAATTGTTCTATTGTCATCTTTTCATAGTACACTCGTTCACTATGTGTGCCTATTGAAAAAATTATATCTGATATATCTCTAATTCTACAGCCATATTTCCCTACATTTTCCGGTTTATGATTAGTGGTACATATTTTAATTTTTATGAACGTTTAAATAATTGATAATATCGGGTAGACAAATAATATTATGTGGAACCATTTTATGGATGTAAATTTTAGGGTTGTCTTATGCTTCTTGCAATATTTGCAAAGTTGTTTAAACCATCCAATTCAAACTTTAAAAAAAAGATTTCAATAGTAAAAAAAATATCCGGCAGTATCATTGTTAGAAGTGCTATAGAATCGATAAGGACCATTTAGTATCAATAATGTAAAGGTGCCTGAAATTCGCCAGCCGTAAACTTATAACCGTGTCATCAGTGTACTGTTTGCTCAAATTTTTACTCACATTTTAACTAAATAAAACAGGAGACTATAATACTTTATATAACAGACAGTCCTAAGCCTGCATAAAGTATGAAGGAAGATTTTCAATACCTTAAATAGCATCGTGTTATACAGAGAATCACTGCTGGAAGCCGGTACGTAAAAAATATTGAATACTTTATGTCAGATGTTTACATTGCGTACTCCTAACCGAATACCCACAAACAGATTGATGCGCGCCGAGTACAACCTAGTATTTTATAATAGATACATGCACTAGGTATTTGTCCATACTCGTAACAAGATTACCTAGTATGGAAAAATACAGATATTGCACACCTCTGATAACAAATTTAGTCTCGTTCCTTATATTTTTATTTAAGATCAGCTTGAATGTGTCGTAATAATCACTGAACTTGCAATACCAATAATTCCCCATGAGCCGCGTTTTGATCAAATGCGACTTATAGACAACTTTGTTATAATCCGGCATATCAGTTTCATACATGTATTTACGTGAGCACATTACGAAACAAAATGCCAAATTGCGCAATAAACCAGCGCAGGAATCATGGTGGGCATCAAATTTACAAAAAAATTGTGTCACATTTTATTAGTGAATATACAACATTAATATAAAGTTACGTATTGAATATATTTGGCGTTAATTTTGTACAAATTCATTATTCACAATTAAATGAAACTACTTGATGTAGTATTATTTCTACTTTCTTTAATTTCTTTACCACGACCTAGGTTTCGTTGTATTACAACATCTTCTTCAGGTGGGATATTAGCAAAGATTTTTGCTAATATAAGAAGATGTTGTAATACAACGAAACCTAGGTCGTGGTAAAGAAATTAAAGATAGTAAAAATAATACTACATCACGTAGTTTCATTTAATTGTGAATAAAGTTACGTATTTAAATATTAATTTCTCTTGTTTAAACAATTTTAGTAATGCAAAATGACACGTAGGGGACGATCGGGTAATTACGGACGCTGAGGAGAAATGAAGTATAACACTTGTATTATTATAACCAATCAGTCTGACTTCAATAATTATAATCAAACTTTAGTAAATCAACTATCAAATTAACATTAAAAATGTTACGAGATTAATCAACAACATTGTTTTTTTGACAAATACAAAATCTTTCCCGTCCGTAATTACCCGTACCAGTTGAGGTAAATGCGAAAAAGTGTTGGGTAATTAAGAACAGTCAAGGGTATTTACGGACCAACTTAATAAGGTAGTTGACTCATTCTAAATTTTGATATTTTTCATACAATATTGTGAAATATAAGTTAATTAAAAACCAGTCTTTAAAAGAAATTCAAAAATTGATTGAAAAATAAGCCAGTTGTAGGCTTCTAAATTTAAAGATACGGATGGAGTTGTGTGCAATATTAAAAATGACCTCACAACACAGTATTGCCGTCCTTCTGTAAAGGTTAAATTTAAACTTTTATAACTCGGTCAATTTTTAAGATTATTAAAAAAAATGTTCACTCTTTATCAGCTTGTACCTTGAAATTATGATTAACGAAATAAAAAAAAATTAGTAAATACCCAATTAAATCACAAATTACTTGTAGAAATCATAAATGAAACCTTGGGACGATGTTCGATGAGTGGCTCACAATACTTTCTTGTTAGAAAATGAAATAATAGTTAATTTCTTTCTCTGCTTCAAAAAAGGTGTGACTTTTTGGCTATTTTGGTTCCTTCGCTTCGTATTTTTATTTTTAATGTTTATTTTTAATGTATTTTTATTTTAATGAATGTTTCCTATTATGCGATCGTTTGTTTCCTTTATAATCTAAAGTTGGTACATCTATTATTTCACTCAGTGGTAATGAAGAGCACTGGTTAGTTTTAACTGTCGAACCTTGAAAAAATGTTGCTTGTGAATTTCGATTCATTTTGAAATTTTCTTTGAATAGAACCATCTATATAGATAAATTACTACCAGATGAAAATTGATTTTCAGATTCTCTTTAGCTCAAACCTTGGTGTTAACAACGCCACTGACAGATTTGGATTAAAGCATCAATATTGTCGATGTCTCTTAAATTTTCAGTATTAGCATCTGACCGTTCAAGTTGGTTTCTGTAATAATATCACCAAAACTGGCAAAAGTGTCTTTAAATTTATCCTGATTTACTGAATAAATCCAGTGCTTTTGAATCCGTTTATCGCTTTTTCGATATTTATGGCACCGTTGAAAGCTTTTGTGTAAAGCTGACACAAAAGATATTGTAAACTTGACTCCCGGATTATTGCATATAAAGGATCGCTTTCCTTATTGCATGCAGTTTTTGTGGTTCATGAAAGGTGAAATCCAAGGGCTGCATCCTGTGAGATGTATGAGAAGGTAATGTCAAAACATGGATAAAGTTCTTGCGGCAAAATCGTAAGCCTTCAGACTTATGTGGCTTTCGTGATTATCAGTAACTAACAGAATAGGATTGTCAGTAGATGGATTTGCAAATTCTTTGAAATATTGAAGCCATTCTACGAATATCGGTTCATTTATCCGACCAGAGTCAGAAATACAAGCAACCATACTGATGTTAAGTCTTTCACTAGAAGTGTATTCATTCTCTTCCATTTGAAAATAAAAAACGGCGGAACATAAGAACCTGCAGCATTAAAACCGTTTATTAGTTGTCAAGGAACCACGCCCTGCACTTGTGCATTTCCCAACTTGTTTCAATCCTTGTGGTGCAATAATCTTAGAATTTCGTTGTACTAAAGTCAGTTTCATCGACATTTTATATAGCATTTGAATTAAATTTGTGTTTTAACACAATTATTTTTCTAAATTCTCAAAAAATATATTAGTTTCTTCTGCGTTAAATGCTGTAATTCTGTTTATTGGAGTAGTTTCAGATAGTTTAAGTGGCAGGGTGTCTAGCTATAAAACCGTAAAACCAATCCATGCCTGTCATTAAAATAGTGTTTTATATTATTGGCATTAGTGAAATCGAAAGCTATTTTCTTAGTGTGGGTATTGTCATACCAAAGAATGGTTTAAATGATTTTAAAATAAACTGAACTAATTAATTTTCTTGATCTGCATTAAACCTGGCATATTACATTTCTTCGGGATAGTTATAGAGACTTTTTTCATATGATCTAAAAGCATAGTTCTTTAAATTAATTATTTTTCTTCTGCTTGACGAAAGGTATCTCCTTGTCTTTTAATTTTTGTACAGCAATTTTAGCGTTTCAAGTGAGTATTTTTATTCCTCCTTTCTTAGATATTTTCGAGGCAATAGTTCATATAGTTTTCGATCATTTATCAAATCGGGGGTACTAAGTTTGACCGCAGTTAACCCAAATGATTGAATTGAGTATCGCTTGTATTACAACAAAGCAACGATAAAAATTATCAACTACTTGACATAACTTATTTGATAGACACGACAAACAAAAGAATAAACCTTAAAAATTAGATCAAAAGTCACAACATTTTTTCGATATGACTTGAACACGATGCGCGGCCACCCGTTGTAACTGTTTGCTCCGCACTAAAGTTAGCCGACAGTATTGCGTGATCATGACAGCTGAGCGTGGGGGAAGATCGAGTAGATATTGCAGTGTCCGCTTTTCCGCCCCGCGTCCGCAATTCCCCCATCATCCCCTAACTTCTAACAGCGTTAGAGCTTGCTTAAGCGTGGGCGTATCGATAAATTGGTAGATATATTTTCGATATTTTATCGATAAAAAGGTTTACCGCTATCTACAAAATGCAAAGTTTAACCCAATGCAATAAAATTCATAATTAGAATAGGAATAAAATTAACTATTTATTACAATTTTACATAAAGTAATATATATCCAAAAAATTAAAATATAAAATCTAAATTGATAGAAGCTATCGGCGTCCTAATGATTATACACTCACAAAATAGAGCTGCTTCAACTCAAAGTACAATGATTATTTAATACCGTATAATCACAATAAAGTTAATTATTTTAATCTAAATTTAATACGAATGTTTAGATATAAAATTTTCAGTTACACGTATTTTTTTATTCCCGCTTAACAATTTCCAAAAATTGTTCTGTAAAAATGTTTATGCCATCTTGGTCCACAATTTATAATTTTAGAAATAGTAAAATTCAGCATTCTTATTTTCTGCGTATACGTGATTATAGTTAAATCGTTTTGAAGTCACACTGGATTGTAATAAACACCTGGCTTCAAAATCACAGGTCGATTACAAATGCTTATTGACACACGATCTATTTGAACGAGATATTTCTACATATAGTTTTGCACATCATTCGACAAAAGACCCCCTCATCTGTTAAATTATATATTCCGAGGAAAGAAAAACACATGATAAATTAGAGCTGAAATGGATTAAATAATGTTATTTTAGAATAAAGTAATCGAATTTTTTTAGAATAAATTTCGGTTATTGACATAAAATTTATATTTTTAATTTTCCCAATCACTTTTAAATTATCGCAGCTAGAATTTTCAATTATAGGAACTAAATGTTAAAGTTTTTTAAATAATTCATAGATTATATTATTTCGTTTTTTCTAAAAAAATATCGATTCCAACTAAAGTCTAGATTTTGAAATAATTCATAGATATAGATTATTTCTTTGAAATATATGAGAATTCGTCTACGTAAATTTTGCTTAATGTTTAGCCCTTTTTTATTAATCACTTTTCCAAGTTAATCTCCTTACAGATATCCTATCAAATTACAAAATTTCGGTTTTAAATTTATCATTCATCGAATAAAATATTTTACAAATCAAGTACGTAATTTGTCTATAGCAGGATAATTATTTCTTTTTGCAAAATTTGAAATTTTGCGTAGAAAATATGTGAAAATAATAACAACCTCGGACACTATCGGCAATATTTCGATATTGCAAATACTATCGATATTGTCACCGCCTAACCCACGAAAACCTGTTATTAGCGAATGGTTTCACCTATTATAATGCAATTTATATGATACATATTAGCGAATCAAACTAATTAAGAACGACTATATTCCTCTTACCCCACTAATTATGGCACCATCGATTTTTGGTCTATCAACTTAGAAATATTAACAAATTCACAGCATCAAACGAACAAAGACTGGAAAAGTTAATATTTAATGTTAAATGGTTAATGACTCTTTAAATAATTTATGGACTCAATAAATAATTATAAATATTTATTAAAAATAAAACGACCCTTAAATAACGAATTTCTTTTTCTTGATCCCAGCACAACAACGGGTATAACAAAAAATAAATTAAAATAGATACATGTTTATAGAAATTAGTGCAAAATGACAAAAAAAATTACGAGTAGGTAATTTTTTCAAAAATTTCTGGGTTTAATTGGAATCGATATTTTTTTGAAAAAACCAAATAGAACCGATATATATGGTTACTTGTTGACTGTTTTTATTCGATAGCTTCAGAAAAAGTGAGGTGGTAATATTATCAATTTAATTTTTCCCAACTAAACCAAACAACGTGATGTAGTATTATTTCTACTTTATTTAAATTCTTTACCACGACCTAGATTTCATTGTATGACATCTTCAGGTCGGCAATTTGTAAAGATTCAAGTATTTGTATCATTCAAATCTTTACAAATTGCCCACCTAAAGATGTTGCCATACGACGAAACCTAGGTCATGGTAAAGAATTGAAATAAAATAGAAATAATACTACATCACGTACTTTAATTTAGTTGTGAAAAATCAGTCGGAAGTATAGGTGAGACGTATTCATTGTCACCGGTAAAAATACTCGATATCTCAGTATTTTGTATGCAAAATACAAAATACTTGGTATCGCAAATACTTGTAATGCATGGCCGATCGGACGTTCCTACAATGGTTACTTTATGGTCAAGCTGCGGCATAATCCTACCCCTCTTTGTCTAGCTAGCTGTAGCTATCTCACTAACACATTTAACTCTTAAAGTATCTAATACGAGTATGTTTAACAAACTCGTATATTCGCTTTACTCACTACGTTAATTATTGTTTTGACGTGAATACGTCTTTAAATTTATTAACATACGGGGGCAATCCAAAAAACCTAATGGTAACAAAATCGGGGGATACAGTCAAAGGATCAAAGAATTCATTACGATAAGCGAGGACAGTGACGCATTGCGCGCGGTGGAGGGGGAAGCGCCGCCATTTTGAGGTTATTTTGCTGCGTATCGAAATTTGCAATTAGCGTAACTTTTGATTCGGAAAAGCTACGATGTTCGTTTAAGTTTTAATCATCAGCTGTCGTCAAAACATTAGTTTAAAGTAGTGACAGTGCATATAATAAGGTGTTAGAATAAAAAATATTATCAAAAATATATAAGCGTCGAAAAGCCAAAACCAAATACAGAGATCGTATACGGCTGAAAAGGGCTTCTCAAGAACAATCGAATGGTAATAATAAAACACCATATGACCGAGTCAAGCAGTGCCGGGAACGTAAAAGAATGAATGCGGCCGAGCGGCTCCGTTACATATACGTATTCACGTACAACACACGGCCGCGTCCATGACACAGCCACACCCCATTTTTTTTCAATTGGAACAGTTGAGTGTTATTATTTTGTAGTGTAAATGTTGTAAATAAATAGTGTATATAATAACTAGCTGTTAATTAGCTAAATTCCAACTTCGCCATTATGTCCATAAGAAAGTTCAATGTTGTATGGGTATTTTATAGACTTGGGTGATTATTTTGCTTCTTGCAATATTTACAAAACTAAATTGTCATTCAAAACAGCTACATCTAATTTAAGGAAACATTTGAACAGAAAACATTCAAGTGCAACAGTAATTAATACGGAACAAGTTGTTTGTTCCAAACATCTTACTACATTATTTCAAAAACAATTAAGCTAAAATAAAGATGGCAAACATTAAAAATAATATATTTTTTTAATATCGTGATCCAATTTTTAAATTAAAGGTAATTATTGTAAATAACGCGATTATTTTTTTAAATACGTTATTTAAATGATTACACCAAATAGATCATTCACTTACCAGTGCTAAGCCTGGAGTCATAAATATTTATGGCAGTATAAAGGAAAAATGAAACACTGTATTTTATTAAAAACGTCTCATTTAGACGTGATAGGAATTTCCGCCAATTTTAGTTGTAAGAAATAAAGGATATGAGCATTGCACTCTTCATAATTAGTAGCAATCAAAATTTATTGCACGTCTTCTACGACCGTAAATCTATAACGATTGTTAATATAGTCCTCTCATAACGGAATTACGTCATAAACGTCGGAATTGCTCATACTCGTCGAGTATTTTGTCACTGATATCTGTCACCAATATTTTTTAATACTCGTACTCAGTATCGCAAAATACTCGTATCGCTCAAATCTAATCGGAAGCAAAGACTGTATAACCAATAGACTACGTTCTTAAGTTGTGATATATGAAAACATGTGAGTCATTTTGAGGGGGTGGTGTGGTACGCACAGCGATACCACCATCTAGTAGCCAACTCTCGTATTATGTGTAACGATGACTTGTATCGAACTGTGACTTCGATGATCATGTATGTATCGATGTTGATAAATCTTTCTTTTTTTTAAACAATTATTATCACAGCAGCGGATCCTGGGCCAAATGACAAAAAAATTATTATAACATTTCTTGTCGACAACTATTAGGCAAAACATTTATTTACCTGTGGGTATGTGTCAAATGTATTTGGATAGTTATATATGTGGGTAGGTGTTAACTGTATTTGTTAGAAAAAGTGGAACACTGGTTTGATTTTATAATTTTAAATTTGGGTAGTTTCATGCTAAAGCAAACAGTAACCGGTTAAACACTATGGGTTGCGTCTATATTAAATTTTGGACATTTAAACAGTCGACGTAAAGAAAAGTGGAATGAGTAGGATTATGATTTATGGTCGTCGGGTTTTACTTTTAAGTCAAGTGCAATACCTTGGTATTCATCCCTGTCTTTTTAGTGCCGAATATTCCAAAAATCGAATTATGTTTTTTTTTCTAATATCATTCACACACATAAATAAAATCAGGATAAAGAAGGCACAATATCTAATTAATACATATGAGATTATTCAAAAACCATCTGTAAAGTAATTTACGTACTAGTGGGCGCCGTCTAATTTACAGTTTGAGCCAAACCCAAGATGTAACAAATAATTTATTAATTTTCCAAGTCTCGCCGGAAATCAAATCCTATTTAATTCGGCGTTAATACCTTAGCTAAAGACCGATTTAATCACAATTAAATGTAACTACGTGATGTAGTATTATTTCTACCTTCTTTAAGTTCTTTACCACGACCTAGGTTTCGTTGTATTACAACATCTTCAGGCGGGCTATTAGCAAAGATCTTTTTTACGAAACCTAGGTCTTGGTAAAGAACTTAAAGAAAGTGGAAATAATACTACATCACGTAGTTTCATTTAATTGTGAATAATGAATTTCTACAAAATTAACGCCAAATATATTCAACAACCGATATCATAAAAACATTATATTTGCACACACTATTTTATACGAAAGCTTAGCACATACCAGTATATTCCATTAATATAATATTTAAAAAAAGTAAGTAAAAATATAAAATAAATTAACCAAAAAATGCAATACAAATTTCAACCCTTTGTAGGCAATGTAGCCTTGTATAATCAATCGAATAGTAATCGCAAGTAAACCACACGCACACCCAAAAAATATGGAGATCCTAAATTTAAATCTACTACCACTAAATACTAAATCTAATACCCATTCTTGTCCAGCTGATATCAACCGATGACATTAAATTTCATTATTTGCATGTCGCTGTGTATTTGTTATAAACAGACAAGCCAGTACCTGCTGTGAGAGCAGAGCAGAGCTTGTTGAGTTCGCGTGACATTTAGTACATTGAAAAAACTGAAAACAAAATTGAATCTCCGACCAGTTTTTATTTATATTTAATAGTTTTTGACATAATATTTACTTCCATTATGGTTTTATTTTCTTATGCAATAAATAGCTTATAATAAAACATTTACACGACTTAAAATGTTTTATTTTTAAATTGTTAATTTACATTGCAATACGATATTAATTATGAATTTATCTAAGATAGCTTGGAAAAAATCACGTAATGTCGTTTACCTATTATGTTGTCACATTTAATACAGACCATATTATTTCAAGTATGAATTATAAATTATATAATTATTATATTAATACAATTATAAATTATATTTTCTTATAATGGCACCATGACACTTGGCACATGGATTAATTTGCTTTTGCATACTTTTTGTCAGTATATGTTAAACGCGTAGTGAAATATGTTTCCAAAACAGCTTTCGCCAAGTCAATTGCGTAATTAGCCAATGAATCAGTCTCAAGTGAATATTTCCAATTCGTTAAAAAACTTACTCCAACAAGTAAATTTAAAACTCTTCTGACCAGTAAGTTGACCATGTACCTTGCTTTTATATACTTGGTGTCACTATCCGATAACACTTCGTCCAAATATTTCTCGCATTTAAAGCAAATTTGAATTACTTCTTTAGAGGCATATATTAATGAACCTTTATCTTTTTTCAACGTAAACGCATTATTTGTGAGACAAGAGCAGACAAGAGCACTTGCAATTTGAGGAGACAAGAGCACTTGCAATTTGAGGCTTTTTAAAGTTTCTAATAGGCAAAGAAATCCTCATGGCAAAGAAAGAAAAATTCATGGCTAAGAAATCCAGCTATATATTACATAATGTTGACGCTTAATGCGCTCATCGATATTATATCTTCTATTTCGAGCACAGAGCCAACATCAGGAAAATTGTTATCAAAATCATTATTTTCCTATGTGATGTTAAATTTTTGGACAGCGGACGAGCAATTTAAGATGCAAATTTGTTCCAGAGGAACACAATTTATTCTGTCATTTGCACTAATATTGTTTTATAAATGATTTAGAATTGTCGAGCTGTATGGTTATTATTCAATCCATCGTGCATTCTTATAACACAAAATAACAGTCTAATACGGTCTTACGATATTTTATAAGTGGTAAGTCAACCTGGAATCGAAGCTTGCTTCAAGATGCAATAATAGTAGAAACAAAATTATTGTGGGAAAATGAAGAACATGGCGCAAAATGGTGGGCGTTTGAGAAGCTTTATGAAGGTCCCAAACTCCGATATGGAGTAAAAGAATTCAATAACCATTATCAAAATTTGAGAAATTTGAAAATCATTTGACAAATTAATGTTTAAGCTTTCCGTCTTTTATTGCTATTTTATTATGTTTTAAACCATCACATGGTCTCTTTAGATTGTCTCACCCGTTGGTTCCCATTCAAATACTATACGTAATTATTTGTGTAAAATATATAATTAGAAAAAAAAAGTTAGATGAACGAAATAAATCATAATGCATTACCTAGAATGTAACAATGGAGAAACTAACACACGAAACATAAACCATATTGAGGCGCATCCAAAAACCCTGTAATCCAGAAATATACAAAATGAGAAATAACTGAAGACTAAGGACGATGAAATGAGAAAAAAAAATATAACAAAAATAAATAACTTTTTAAATTTTTTTATGTCATTAAAATATTATTTAATGTAATAATTTTCAGTTATTAATGATGATTATGATGTAATAGTGGAATACGCTAATCGTAAAATTACTGACTATTCAGACAACCACACATTTGTAACAAATCAGTGAAAATGAAATATGTTCGTTTATTGAATTGATGTTTCTAAGACCCATATTCAAATCTGGAAGGGAAGAAGCTCGGAGCCTCTGGTCATCCAAGTTAGAGGGAAGATCTATTTTAAGAAAATTCATGAGTCTACATAGATTTCTTTTAATTCTATCGAAATTATGATTCAATGATGAAAACACAAGAGGAGAATGAAAAAAAAACTTGCCGGCTAGTCCTCATGTCAGAGTTTTTTGATGAAAAATTGTATATAAAAATTGTATAAACAACTACTGCTGCTCTGAATACGTGACTGTGAACGAAATGCTCGTTTCTTATAGAGGGATGTTGCTTTTTTCGATTGTGTATGAAATAAAAACTAGCAAAGTATGGTTTTAAAATAATGTGTTTTTGTGACGCAAAAACATATTATTTAATTAACGCTTTTATTTATGCGGCAAATGAGACATTTTCTCGAGCCAATTCAATTAACACTTACTGAACTGATTTACGGAACCAAGAGAAATATAATTGGGGACAAGTAGTTTACCTCATTTGAGATGGTCGATGCGCTGAAATAAAAACAACTTACATATGTTGGCACAATACGATAAAACAAAAAAGAGATTCCTCCGGAATTTATACCTCAGAGAAGACGTCTTTTTCTTTCATAATTTTATGACTTTCAAAGTCACAAAGAGTTTCATACTTAAAATCATCAACCTGTTACAAATCCTGAAACCAAGAAGCTGTAAATAATGGAATTTTACACCTCAACTAAAGGTGGTGTCAATGCACTGGACCAGAAATGTGTGGATTACTCAGTCAACAGGAGGAGTCCAATGTTGCCAACCATAATATTCTATGCTATGCTGAACATATCCGGAGTAATTAGGCATATACTTCATTGTGCATCCAACACTCAAGTGTTGGGCCGTAAAATTTTTTTGGAGAACCTCGAATAGCTTTAATGAGTTCTCACGTTCAGGATAGAAGATCTTCACTCAACCTTTCAAGGACACTGAAAGAAATGATGAACAGATTTTTGCAAGAAATTGATATTGACCTTCCTGAACTGAGCCAGAAAAAGAGACTAAGAAAATCAATTTGCCATTGTTGCCCTCGCCGGAAAAACGTATGTCACTTCTCACTCGCACACACAGCACCACTCGCACACACATCACACAAAACATTCCATGAATGTATAAAATATGTGTCAAATGTAAAGAATAGTTTAGAAAAATAATAATAAGTTAATAGCAAAGATTGTCTAATAAGACAGACGTTGCTACAAAAATCTGATAAGTGAAATGCCTTCGTGATTTTTTATTTTTTTGATAACATTGAAATATTTATTTCTGTTTTATATTATAAGTTATATATCAGAATAAAAAAGGCACATTTCTTTTTTAAAGTTGACTTCTTCATTTTTAATTTAGTATTTAAACAGGATACTAAAAATTTAATAGTTTAAGAATACTTTTTTAAATGACGCTATAAACATAATTTTTTTGTTTAAAATTTAATAAAACTATATTTTTCTAGGTTTTTAATATGTCTTTGATTTATTTTGTGAAAATAGATTCCAAAAAATGGGCTAATTCCCATTTAAATAGAGGATATATTCGCGAGGGACATAGATCCTCCACGTGTGTATTTGTGTAGGCTGGAAATATCGAATATTGCTAAGGGTTAAAAGAGCACAAAGAAAGAAACGAGCTAAAGAAAATAAAATAACAAACAAAATAAAAAACAACCAGCTGTAGCAAATAAAAGAAATATTTTCATCTGTTGGAAAATAATAAAATTACTCCTATAATGGTTACTTATAAAATAAACAACTATCGCCCTCAATTAATTAAATATACCTATTAGTTAATTGCTTAGTAGTAAAGTCTTAATAATTCATGTTGCGGATGTCGCTTAAGCCTCTGAAATATAATATTATTAAGTTTAATTAAAATCAGTGTAACAATTTTTGCGTGACGTACGCACAGGCACGGCCTTACTATAATTTGATTACATACAGGTGGACTTCTAAAACTGAATATTCCTACTGTTTAACCGGAAATTTAAGTTCATATATTCATTCATGTTTATATTTTAATTTTTGTGACGTAGCCTGAATGTATTCTGTGCGGTAAGCCAGTGTTCGAATTTAAAAGAGAAATCCAAGCAAGCACTATCTTTGGTCAAGCAGCCTCGTTAAACAAGCAATCGTCTAGGTAATTCAGCATTTCGAAAAAAATAAATGGAATAGCAAACATTCGGCCAAACGCGATCACCGAAAATTCGACTCTCTTTAATTTTATTACGATTCCATACATGAAGTTCAATTCCCGATTAGATTTTAAATCAGTATGCGAACTTCTCAAGGGAAGTAATATTTTTTGTTCATCGGTGTATTTATGAAATTATATTATGCACTTGCAATTGCAAGTGCGCATAATATTAAGTTCAACAGATATTCATCGACGCCAATTTGTTACAGTAAGTTGTTTGTTATAAGTGCACGCAAAATATACCATAGAACCACGCGCCAAGTAAAACTTGTTCTGCTATAAGAATGCTAAGCTTCCCAGTAAATACATATCGCCACGAGCCCATTGCCATAAGCCACGAAGTGCATATACGCGCAAGATTAAATCCCGCAAATACACATCACTACAAGTCCATTGTATTAACACCCTCAATTCAAAACACATACATTTAAGTGCCCCCATCAAACAATGAGGCAAGTAAATTTACGTATTCCGTATTAAGAATTCTAAGCTGCGCAGTAAATACATATCGCCACGAGCACATTATAATAAGCCACAAGGAGCAAGTGCGCGTAAAATTGAGTCCCATGAATGCGCATCATTACAAATCCAATGATGCGCATCAATCCATGAATGCGCATCATCTCAATTCAAAACACATACATTTATGTACCCCGTCAAATAAAAGGACAAGTAAATTATGGGTTCCGTTTATTTTCATTAAAAATGCTAAGCTGCGTAGTAAATAGGTATCGCAAGAAACTGAGAGGTGCAAGTGTACTCAATATTAAGTCCTACAGATTAACATTAATTATAATTAAATTATCATTTACCTATTACATTAAGTTCCACGGTACAAATGCATTCAAGATTAAATACTATAAATTAACATTAACTATGACTAACTTATCATTAATCAATTCACACGATGCAAATTCATCCAAGATTAAGTCCCGTAGATACATATCGTCAAGAGTCCATTACAATAAATCACGCGGAGATTGCTGCGATTTGTTCCGCAGTATGCTTCTTCACAAACCCTTTCCATTAAATCGTGTAGTTCAAATACGCGTAAGAATGGCTGGTTTCTGAGATACATTTAACAGCAATTTACCTATTCTGTGCAACAACTACATAATTTATCCGATAATTTGCTGTGAAAAAGTGTTTCTGAACACTCGAACGCAAATTTTCTCTTCAATAACTTATTAAATTGAAATGTCAACATTAAAGATTAATTTACTTGATAACAAAAACAATCATAAGTTTGTTGTCAACACTCGTAAATTTATTAGCTTAATTGTGAATCCAAAGTTATCAAATTCTGGTGAAAATATTCTCAAATTTCTAAATAATATTTCGAATGCTAAAAAAATGAGAAGCCGTAAAAATCACTTGGAAATGTTCACACGTAAAGTTGAAATTTAATTATTGTACAGAGTAAGATTTAATTGAAATCTTCATTGTAACTTAATTCCTTTCATTCGTTGAAAAACACACTTTATTTGTCTTTATAACTCCATCTTTTTATGCTTTCAGTTAATGATCGGTACCGATATTAATATTCACAAGATAGCTGTGTTAAGAGTATGGAATTCATTATAGTTTAATAATTATAAAGAATGGCATAAGATACAATACACGTAAATGCGCTGATTTTACCGATAAAACCCGTAAAAAATATCGAATTCACTTTTTAAACTTTGCAGTAAAACTAGCCAGTGATGACTCATCTTTAAAAATATGTTTATTCAATGTTAAGTATTAATATCCCTCCATTAATATTTTATCTTTAATATAAGTACTTCAGTTACGCAGTATTTAAAAAAATCTTTAAAATATTATTTTTAGGAAAGATCCATATCGAAATAACATGTTCCAAAGACAACGAAATAGTATTTGGAAATATTTTAAATCTGTAATTTCATCATTTTAATGAAACGATAATAATTCGAAAGTTGTCAATTATCATCAGATGCGGGCATAAGTCCAACACATACGGATTCCACAGACCTATTGCTATAAGTTACTGCTACTACTACGAGTCAACGCCCACCTTTGACATTTCTGCCGTTCAGTGCCACGCTGACCAGTAGAGAGTTGAGGATTTAAGGATTCCACTATCATTCGTGGTAAAACTAGCTATAATGTCCGCAACACCTGAGCAGTCAATGAGCTGTGTTCATCCATTGACTCTTGCGCAGGCAAGAGTCAATGGATGAACGGTAATCACACTATGGTACGATGCCAATACGGTGAAGGTCAGCAGCCAGATAGTCATATTTGGTAGTTGTTCTGAAAGCCGCGATGTAAACATGACAAAGAAAATCCCTTGGTAAGAGGTCTGATATAATAGCTGTATCAGCATATTTGATTTCAGTGCAAATATTGATTGTTTATAATATGTGCTTGAGCTGACTTAACTAACTCGCTCAGTGCTACTTTCATCTACAACGTCTATTTTCTCGCTTCCAACCACTTGTTGAAAATATAATTTTTGTAATACAGTACTTCTTAATCATTCTTAGCACCTTAAAAAGAGATTTTATTTGGAGGCTGACTGTAGGCATGACTTATTGACGTCGTCTCCCGGAGCTTATTCGCTCCATGCGTTGGGAACGCACATGCGTTGGGAACACAGTTTTCAACGTCAATTTATCTCAACGATGAGGATGTTGATGATGAGCCATCTATCATTTACCATTAGACCATTTTCTGGACAAAGGAAAACCTAAGAAAGTTGAGACTGAATATTTCACTAATCTACCTTGTATTTCTACAAATTTGTACTTCTATAAATTTGTAAATCTACCTTGTACTTAAGGACAATATTCAAATTTTTGGGCAACAAAGTGAATACGTAATAGTCTTTTGTTTTGGTCATAAGCATACCATACTTAAACTCATTTGCTGTTAAGAGAACAATGACTTTGTCTATTTGAATAGATTTCCATTAATTTTGGAAGATGTTAATTTGCTCAACGGCTCAGTTCTTTAAACATGATCATAGGTAGTCTTGAAATTATTAATACGGCTACAGTGGTCACTTGTTTTTGAGCTATATTTTACATCTTTGGTGAACGTTAAAACGCAGTCTGCCGTATTCGTATTCTTTTTGAAGCTTCCTTGTGCAAGATCAATTGCTTCAAGTTGCCTAATAATTTGATTAAGTTTTATCAGTACCATTCGTTCCAATAAGTTTATCGCAGCAGCTTGTCAGTTCAATTAACCTTTAGATTTCTGAGAAATCAGCTTGTTTTGTTTTACAAGATCTGTATAATACCTTCTTTTTTCTATAGCTCTGACACAAACGTTTTCCTAGTAAGGTTGATAAAGGGAGGTGACGTTATTCATCTGCTCGTAGTGCTTCCTGCTTATACCAAACGACCAACATTAAGATTTTCCTTGCCTTTTACCATGTCAACCCAATGACAACTAAGGGAAACCAAACTGGCCCTTTTCAACTCCCGAATGGAATGCTCGAGGTCTGAAATTTTAGAGGTACAAAACATTTTAAGTAACAGTGTTATCATCATTCAGGTAGTCCTAACTACAGCATCATTACAATAAAGATCAATATAAAAAAAAAATTAAATAAACAAGTTTATATTCCACAAATAGGCATTGCTACAATCCCTTTACCTTAAGCTGCGCGTGTAAATGTTCACAAGTTCTAGTTCCCCAAATAGCATTAGCACTTGTCTATTATATTTAGCCACATAGCGCAAGTGTGTCCAAGATTAAATCCCGCCGATGCAAATCGCCACGAATCCATTACTCTAAACCAGCCAGAACATGTACAAGCTGATCCAGTTCCATAAAATCACACAGCTCCAAGTTCATTAAAGTAAGGCGCGCACTGTGCAAATATGCGCTAAATTCAGTACCGCAGATTCACATTACTACTAGCCTTATTACATTAAGGTATACAAGGAGAATGCTCATAAAATTAAATCCCTTAGATTTATGTCGCCCGAATTCATTACAATAAAATTCGCAGTGCAAATGCGGCTACATTCTGCTCCACAAATAAAAACCGACACAAGTCCACTACAGTAAGCCGAGCGGTGCAAACAAGAGTCAGATTTTATCCGTAGGTAGGTATCAGTATACAATGTCAATTTCTAGTGCCATAACGATCAATAAAAAATTAAAAAATAATATATGAAAAAAATATTTGTTTTACTTTACCTTACAGTCAAACCCAGCATCTCCAGAACGGTAACAGGTTTCCTTCCTTTAACATTTTTTTTCTGCATATATGGTAATAACATGCTTAATAGCTCTTCAAATGATGATACGCTTATTCTAAAGTATCCAAAAAAAAATTGTCCATCTCTCTTTAATACTTCATATTTTCGAGAAAAGTACTTGCCATGTGGATTCATAACCTTATTAAATGGATGTATCCAGTATCTTCTCTGTCGGCTGTTTAAATTAGTATAATGTCTACTTAATAACAAAAGAGCAATACGTTTGTTGCGATCCAGGGCAGAGACAAGTTCCATCAACATACTCGAATCACAGAAAAATGGTAATTCACAGTATGGTAGTAGAACGCTTTGTTTCGCGGCACCACAAAGTAACGCTCAGCAGCGCGTTGTGTTGCAGCGTCGCGATGCGTTTATGTGTTTCGGCTCTAAATAGAGATAACTTAAATTTTGCCCCCGCCTTTGTATTATATGGTCTAATTAAAAATATATTATCTACTAAAACTGAAAGACATGATTGTTCTCATAAATTCTAAAAAAGATTAATGAAAGGAGTTCTGATTATATCCTTTTTCGTACCAATTTTTTTTTTATTTATAAATCTGCAAGTAGAATACAAATGTAAACTTGCATGCCTGTACGTATTAAATATTGACAAAAAATAATCAGGGAGTTTTAAAAACAAATGATAGGATGAGTTAAAATCACTTTCAAAATGTTTGCCCGTTTATCAGTTTATTATTTGCATGAGGACGTATCACGTAATAAATACTGACCAAATTTGGATGGAGTTTTTAGACAAACAAATAGCTCAACCTATAATACAATTTAGTTTTTAATTCACCGCAAACCGAAGATGGCCGAGATTAATTTTAAAATTATAATTTATATTGCATTAATATAAAAATAATAAAGAAATATCTAGCTACTTCACGCGTAGTAATTAAATATATAGTGGGCATATGTATATAAATAATTGACACTACGTGTATTATAAAACGTGCAATGAAATTTGTCACCCAGTCATACGTTAGGGAAATGAATTTGACTAGAAGTGAATTATGGACAGGTTTTTTATAATCAAATAAAATACGGGCAGACGTATAAGGGCAGACATCGTTTTCGACCGTCTTCTGCACACAAAATTTTTCGATATTGTACATATTTGATATAAGCTGATTGTTTCCACAATTTGTTTAAAATTTTAATCTGTTGTTGATATTAATTAGTTTGGTAGGTTCAGTATTAGGCTGCATAAATTGTTATTGCTACACATTTTATTGTCTACACATATAATAAATCTGTAGAATTGGTCTATTTGCATATTGAAACAGAATGCAATTGGCACAGAAATAAAAATCTTGAACACTTCTCCGCTCATATACAAGCTGAAAGTCGACGCAACCGAAACACCCAACCTCAAAACTTTTGTGCAGATGTCGAAACATACGAAACAACAACACAAATCCAGGGACCTCCATCAAAAAATTTGCTTTGTCTCCAAAACTCTCACCATCAGAACTTGGGCTATCGAGGATTCTCAATATAAGCAAGTCATTGAAATAAGCGATATTTCAAAAATCACCGCACCGCAAAAGAAAACCGCAGAATTTTACACTCCTGGAACCAAGGAAGGAAGAAATAGAGCCAAAAATTCTAAAATATGAAGTTGGAGCTACAATATCTTAAGAAGGGGAAAGCCACGGAAATAGATGCTATCTATATGTGACTATCAAAACCTCAGGAGAACACGACTTAGAAATCTTTCACAAGCTGAATAGTAATATGTGGCAAACAGGCGCATGGCCGACAGAATAATGGACTCATACCATTTTCGTTTCACTACATAATAAAGGTTCTCCCATAATTACCGCCTTATTGCCTTAATTTTTCATGTAAGTAAAATCTTACTACATATCTTAAACGAGCGCTTCAAAACCTTTTTGTCTAGATAAATTAAAGCTGAACAGATAGGTTTTCTGAAGAATAAAGGTGCCCGAGAACAAATCCTAACAGAGCGCCAGAGTATTGAAAAATATCGCGAATTCGATAAGCCCTCCTAGATTTGCTTCGTTAATTTTTCATTACCATTTTATTCAGATAAATGTCCAAAACTTTAAGTAACGCTACTGGAGATGGATACGCCGAAACACCTCGTACACTTCCTCAGACGTCTTTATGAAATTGGAACTGTCTCAATCAGAACAGAAGATATATTGTCGAATAACTTTCACTCCAGCGTAGGGGTTCGTCAAGGGTGTATAATCACGCCCTTCTATACGAAACTTATGAGTTTGTGAGAGTAGCTTTTGAAAACTGAACGGACAGAATTACGATCGGTAGCTCAAAAATTCTGAATCTTTGATATGCAGATGATACCACCTTATTCGCAACTGATATGCATCATATAGAAAGTCTACTGCAAACAATGGACAACATCAGTTATGAATGATGATTGTTAATGATGATTGTTGACCGTGCTAACAATAACATGTCAAAATCTCATAACTAGCGAATTGCGAAGTGGTTCAATCATAAATCTGTCAAGGTTCATGATTTGGGAGCCTTAATTTTTAATAATGGCGGATGCGCTAAAGATATTAAAAGTAGGATAACGATTACTAGATCTGCTAAGGACAAGGTGAAGAAGATATGATACAACAGTAACATCACAAAGACAAGAAAAACCCGAGTCGTTCCAGCTTTAGTGTTCCCCATTTTTCTCTACGCCACCAAGATGTAGACACCACGTGAAAACGAAAGAAAAAACATCGTCGCAAAAAAGAACATCGTCGACTGAGATCCATGCAAATATATCCATACTCTAAGAATCAGGCAGTGTTTGTCCAATATAGTGCAAACTCGCCATGTGTTGAACATATGTCGCAGTATAGTAATGAACGCCTGGTGGCACATAGCATAGTAGACCAGACCATTTAGAAGAATACCAATGAGAAGGATAGATTAGGTCAAGGCAACTATAAACCTTCCCTTACACGAGTACTCCCGGAGAACAGCTGATAGATAGCAATGGCGACGTATCATGCGGTACATCATGCGGCTCATCATCAATACGTTTGACACTATGATCACGACTACGCTGCCAAGAGTGTAACGACTTTGTAGAATAAGTATATACTTATTCTACAAAGTTGATGATATTTAAAGAAAATAATTTAGGAGAATATATTTGGCGTTAATTTTGTAGAAATTAATTATTCACAATTAAATGAAACTACGTGATGTAGTATTATTTCTACTATCTTTAAGTTCTTTACCACGATCTACGTTTCGTTGTATTACAACATATTCAGGTGGGCTATTAGCAAAGATTAACTCTTAGAAACATCCAACAGCATTTATGTGTTTCAAACACAATAGCGGTAGCCGGGTTTGTGTGGGCTTATGTTAGTGAGTTTATTGTAGGGGAGCGGTATAATTTTATTATATTTCCGAGAGTTATACGATATACCATTATTTTAGTGAGGGTAATAAATTCAATTGTTGTTATTATATGAGATTGTACAATGCAAATGTTCCGATGTATGTAATAAAATTAAATGGAAGTTATTATCGGTAATATATTTATACAAAAGCAAGGGTATTTGAAAGTAAGGACAAGGTAATACACTAATTCTACATATCTCCGGTTTTGTGTATTCATATATTTATTTATTTATTTCTTTTAATTTTTTGTTTTTATTATATATACCTATAATTATGTGTATTAGTGCTGAAACAATTTCCAGGGTACTGTAGTATCAATGTTGTATATTTATATTATATCTGGAAGATATTAAGAATGGGTGATTATATTATATTTAGTTGTTCATTTAATATATTAACCTTGGTGTCTTTTTTAAGTCTGTTTATTTCTAATGTTTCTAGGATATTAAATTTATTACCTTTTGTATTTATTTGTCATATATGGGGGGCATTATCAGTATGCGGGTGATGATTATTTTCAATGAGATGTTTAGCAAAGTGAGATGTATCTGGTTTGTCATTTCGCCAGCTGGCAATGTGCCTTATATCTTGTAGTAAAATCTCTTCCTGTTTGACCTATGTATACACTGTTACAGTCGTTACATTGAAGTATATAGATATCACTCTTTTTTATGTTTATCTATTTTTTCTTTACTATTAATAAGGGTTTTACCCAAGTTATTTAAGGTACTGTACGTACATGTTATATTATTTATATTTTTATTATTAGTTAAAAGTTTTCCTAATTTGAGTGATACTTTGCCTATGTATGGGATAGATTTATAGTAAATATTATTATTATTTGGTACGACCGGGTATATTTCTTGTATTAGTATTTTTCTTAATTTATTATGGTATAATTTTGTGACAATTGGTGGGTTATAATTATTATTTACTGCGATTTGTTTTATAGTTTTTATTTCTTTACGTAAATTAGGTTTTTCTAGAGGGATGGTTAAAGCTCTGTGAATCATCAAATGGAAGGCTGCTAACTTATGGGACCAAGGGTGTTGAGAATGACCATTAATTATGGAGTCTGCAAATCTGTCTTTTCTAAATATACTAAATTTATGTTTATTATTTTTGCGTTCTATTGTTATATCTAAAAAGTTTAGTTTATTATCGTATTCTACTTCTAAAGTGAATTTGATATTATTGTGTAGGGAGTTGGCAAAGTTAACAAACTGGTCTAACTGTTGCTGTGTACCTTTCCAGCAGATAAGGATGTCATCAACGTATCTATAATAGTATAATATATTGGTCGCTAATTTACTGTTTAAGAGACTGGTTTCTAGATTGTTCATAAATAATTCGGCTAAAAGGGGACTGAGGGGGGAGCCCATTACAAGGCTATTGATTGTTGAAAAAAAATTTTATCGAATAAGAAATAATTTTGGTCCATGTATAATTTAAAGAGGTCTCTAATTTCCGATGCTTCAATGGGGTTTAACCGTTTCTTTCCTAAGATATCTGAAATAACGACTTACTTAGGAGAATATAACAAAAATAATAGAACCCAAAAATATTTTTTCTTTTAATTTTGTCTGTTTGTGAGTCTATTTAATTCTTCCAGCTAAAGGAATTTCGATGAGGATTCCCTAGTAAATTCTATGGGGCTGGGTTATGTTTCATTGCAAATCACCAACTTACAAGGAAATATGGTAATTTTATATTTCAGTAAAAAGCGCATTTACTCAAAAAAAAGTTTAGTTTTTATAATTATTACTGTAGACGGTGTAACGTGCATTAATCTTACAGAAAACTTATAACAGATTTTAAATGTTCACACGAACGGAGTCGTAGGTACAACTAGTCATAAATTTATATTCACACACTAGTTACATTCCACATATTAAGAATCTAAATTCAATTAAATTTAACTCTATGAAATGTTTTCCTTGTTATTTTGAATTTATGTTCAGACAAACTTTCCCTAAGATCTATTTTATATGAAAATACTTTTTTACTTTGCAATCGATCGATAAAACATGTTTAATAAAAATCCTCTATAAGACAGATATTACATATTGAATATTAAAAATAAATAAAATGACAAATGATGAAATTTATAAACTCAGTAGTATACTGAATAATTTTTCTGTTCAGTATATATTCCGAATTATTTGCGGAACATTCGCTGCGAATTACGCCTTTAGCATCACAACTTGTATGACTGTTTCGACAAACCTTTCCTGTCGACCATACGTAAACAAATGTTACAACAAATATTTCGCACATTCCGTGGCCCGAATCGCGTTGTCCGCAATTTAAATATTACGTATTTACTCTTCAAACGTCCTTTGTTATTGAGACTAGACGCTTTGTTTCCGTAACATTTGCACAAGGCCACGTCAACTCGCTCGAAACGCGACACATGTTTATGTAGCGTTTGTCGTTTTCTGTGCGCAGATGTAATAGCCGGTGTAATTAATTTACGTTTTACGTGACCTCGTATTCAGCGTTTTACTAGCTGGAAAAGGTCACAAGCTGTTCAAATTATACGTCGCGGTAGCTGTTGAAATATTCTATTGTATAAACGCAGTAATGTTTTAAGTTCAGCGCCTTAAACACTTCAAAATAAAATGTATAATACTTAATTTGTTAAATACGTATAATGTACTTTATAAATAAAATAGTTAATGCAAAGTTGTGTTTACTCTATATTTACCTATTTAAATTTGTTCAATGATAAATAAAATTCTTCTAATATAACTTTTTCTAGAAAATAATGGGGCACTAGTAAATTGACCGACATATAAAAATATAAAAACGTTCAGACCTCATATTATTTATTGATCTCAAAGAGATACGATTAAGAAACTTCAATATAAACCAATTTAGAATTTCCTACGTCATATACACACAAACAGACATAAGACAATTAACAGTATGCTGAAATGTATTTAATATATAGATTTGTTTACCAATTACTACAAACGGATAGTCATGCTTTGAATTATTTTAATTAAATTATTATATTTTGATTTACTTTATGATTACTGCTAATAAAATTTATCGAATAATAAATTATTCTTGTCGATCCTGAGCGTTACTAATTATAATTAAATATTTGTACAACAACTATAGTTAAACTTACAAGTAGATAGACAAAAAAATATTTCAGTTTATATATAAGTTAAAATATTAAGTCGTTTAATTTTCAATATACCTTTACACAGACACATGCTAAAATTTTTTTTCACATGTCAGTATGAGCCTTGAGCCCAAGATTTGAACTTAAATTTGTCTGCGGATTAGCTTAATCATTTGGAACGTTTCATTATTCATGATCACATATGGAACTGTAAAAAGAAATAAAAATTCATATTTTTGTTTATACAGAAGAAAGTCATTTAAATAAATAAATATGTTTTAGATAGCCCATATTGAAATATCGAAAACAAAACTAACTGACGTTCCATGTGTAAATGCTGTACTAAGTTATATTTCTTGACTCGTTTAAAAGTTACTTATTTTATTATTACAAAACACATTTATTAGATAAGTACCAGCTGAACGAAACTAATGCGCTATTTCCACTGACGTACTTATTAAAATAAAACAGACGACCGATAACAAAACTAGAATATATTTAAAAAAATCATATTATTATTTCAATCCATTAGCAACATTGGAATGATATTTGTTTAACGTACTTTTTTAAGTCGACCTGTAATTAATTAACTATATAGTAGAATCTACGAAACTAAATTTCATGCAGTTATAACTGTAGTATTATTATGAAACTCGGTAGTTACATATAGTTCTGATTACAATACAATAAAATGGTACCATAGTACCGATTCCATGAAACAGAACCGGCAGTTAGGTACTTTACTCGATACCGGAGCAAATTACCCTAACCGTTTTTCGGATTCTCATTGTTGTATCCTCATGAAACTTGGCAGTTGTGTGACAACACAATAAAATAGTGCCATCTGGATGATTAAAAAAATACACCCGGAAATTAGACCCTGAATTCGACAATGGAACAGTGTATCCTACCCGCGATTGGGCTTCTAATTATTGTGTCATCATGAGAATCGGCAGTTGCATTTAGTTCTGGTCACAACACAAAAAAATGGTACCATCTGGCTGATTCAACAAAATAGAACCGGAAGTTAGACACTGAATTTGACAACGGAAGACGCAGCCTAACAGTGTTAGGGCTTCTAATTGTTGTTTAATCATGAAACTTGACAGTTGTGTGTAGATCTGATGACGACACAACAAAATGGTACTACTGGACTGATTCAATAAAACAAAATCGGAAAAGACTTACACTAAATTCCTTACAGAATAGACAAAGAAGACAGGTCCGATAATTTTATTTTACTTTTTACTGTAGTATTTATAAAAGCAGGTTTTTTTAGTTTTTTTAACTATTAATTTATTCTTTATCTGAAGAAGTTTTTCCATTAAAATTATTTCGGCCTTTTAGACGGTACTGTTTTTTAACATTGTAAGTGCGGAATTTTAATGATTTATGACAATTTTTAAATATCGAAAAAAGTGGTATGATTTAAAAAAATAGGTGTATTACTCAAAGTTTCCTAATTTTACATATTATATATATATCATGGTTTCTCCAGGTGCTACATCGAGATAATGGTATTTTTTATTACATTAGCACATACGGCTATAAAATTTAGAAAAATATCTCCATGCATATCCAACCAGTTAGTATCCACACCCTCCTTAGCTATGGCTTATGTGGCATATAAAGAAAAACTGTTCGAATAGCTCTAATTTCTGTTACTCTCACCCAATGCTAACTATTTTCGTATCAGCATTACCCCCTTTAGGATGACATGATCTAATAGGAGATTACGGTACTAGAGGACGTGACAGTCGACGTATTTAACACAAATACTAGCAATTGAATGCATTGTGACACAGAAAAAAACATACAAAACGAAAAAGTTTTCATTCCAAGTTTAATGAAAATTATGTGATAATTAGCGAACCACATTTGCTCAAAGGTGTATTAAATATAAGAAAATGAAAAACAAACAAGTGTTGATAAATTTTACATGTGAACTAAAATTAGTCATGAAAAAAATGTTTGCACAAACAAATAGTTACGCGGTCAATCAACACCTCTCCCCCCCCCCCTTACCCCGAGTAAAGCATCTAGGCACTTGGGAGTGCCTTTAGTTCTAATACCTGGCACGACACATTTTGCTGATATCTCATATTGTTAATTAAAATACAATTAGCAAAACAACTAGCAAAGAGACACAATCTGGACGAACGACATCTAAATAAATGTTCAACGACATAAGACTACAGAACTGTTGCAACAAACGAACATGACAAATTTCTTACCCTGGGACTATGCTATCAGCCTTCAACGAAGGTCCGCATTATCGCTATAGATGAGACCAAGAGACTTGTGTCATGTCAAGAAGGTTCACTGAATTCGGCAAAAACTCGTATCTATAATTTATTCATCATTTTTTTCCAATATTAAAAGATTTTCGACGAATTTTCGCCCTTTAGTGTGACCATACTTTAGAGAGTGCAAAATTCCAATGTCGGATCCACATCTTCACAATGCAAACTTGAGCCTCAAGAGAACTCAATCGGCACCAAAGTGGACCTATTTCTTGAAAATCCCGCACATACATAATACTTAGATATTTCGGCGACGACATGTGCTGGATAGGTACGATATTTAAAAAACAGATTGTAATTTTTTGATCAATTTATTTGGCCAACATAACTGTAAATTTGTATGGTTCCGTTGAGCAACAAATACCGCTTGTAAATACGTCATATCTTCATGTCCGTTCACGTGTCACAGCCTCACAATTTCTTCAGTTTTGAACCTATAGAGACGAAATTTAAAAAAATAGATACTTCGTGATTTTAAAATCTCCAATTGTGAAATTAAAACGTTTGTCCCACATTTGTTAAGTAATTTTTTATGCATCCTTCTGATGGAAATATCTTGAAGAGGTCCTTTAAAAACAGATTGAGACCATTTATACAACGATCAAATTGCATACAGTTTCAAGAAATATAAACAAACATTGAACATTACTTTGTGCAAAATTTAAAACGCACTTGCCCCATTTAATTATAGCAATTAATTAAACAGATTAAATTTATGGGCTGAATTTGTTGTATAAAACGTTTAAGGCGCAATAGTTTGAATTGAACTTTATAAATACGATTTTATAGTATCAGTCATTGTATAGATAATATTATTCTTTATTTTATACACTATAATATTTTATTTATAAGAAACAAATTAGAGATTTTGTTAGAAAATTCCTAACAAGAACCTTAAAATATTAAGTGTCATTCTCGTGTGAACGATGTTTTCAAAATCTTCATCCACACTAAAATTCACTTAACCGGAGTGGTTAAGTTACAACCGTATATTAAATAAGTACGAAAATTATATTTTACTTTTTCTCTTAAGACATTTTTAAACATTTTGTCAGTTATAATGCATTTTATCAATTGCCTGAATCAACAAAGATAATTATTACATTTTCATATATATAATGCCAGATATTAACTGAAATCTATTTTTGCAAAATGTCACATGTACGTAAACTGTAAAAACTCTGAAATTATAAGGGTTCCTTGTTTCACTAATGAAGCCTAAAAATGCTCACTTGTTTTATTAGTGTGTGTGACTTTATACGGAACAATCATAGCACAAACCAGACTCGCGCCTATCCGATTTTATTAAATATCGAACAGTTAATTTAATTACTTCACATTTAATTTCAATTTCACCCTTAACACAAAATTTTAGCACGTATTTAAACATATTTAATACCATTCATAATAATATTTTTTTGTATTTTGTTTCGAAATTGGGCGATTGTATCATATTTTACACACCTGATTAATTCCAGGTCAATTTCATTTAAGATAAAGATAATTAAAATTGGACTGTCTATCTGTGTTTCAATTTTCAGCTTTTAAATACTTTCTCCATTTGCTTATTCGGTTACTAATATGAATACACAGTTTTTAAAAAAATCTGTATCCTTTAAAAAAAAATTTTTTTGTTAAAATCTGTTTAATATCATTAATGAGCGGACTTATCTAGAATACAACTGAAGCTATTGACATGAACCCTTTTTGCACAGGTTTATAGTAGCGCTGGTATAAGATTCAGATATAGTCCAAAAAGCTGAATTTGTCCAAATAAACGTAATAATTAACCATTCACTGCATATTTACGTTAATTAAAATACGACCACTGCAGCAACTGGCAGAGACACAGTCTGCACGAACCCAATTTAAATACATAGATACGACGAGGAAAGTCCCGGGCGAACATAACAAAGGGGAATACCCGCACAATTATGGAACAGAGTATCGTATCCAAAATATTTGTGCTTCAGTGAAACTTACATTATTTTGTTTTATTCGATCAATATATTGCAATAAACAAACATTCGTAGCGTGAATCTAAGGGATAACTAAATATTAACGATAAATTGAGCAATGTTATTGACGCTCGTTCAGTATTTTTTTCACTGTCAATTGTTTGAAATATCACATAGTACAACACAATACAATACAGTATAATTAAAAACTTTAACTATGGACATTACAAAACTTCACGGAATATAACCATAAGGCGTTCAAAATATCGAACTAATTATACGACTTTTGAAGACAAATTTTGAAGACATGTTCAATTGTTCCTATTTCTTAAACTATATGTTTAGTAAGCCGTATAGGGATATTTCATACAATGAGGAATGCACTTTTTGCTAATGACATTAAAAAGAATGTTTTGAATAAAATCTAATTCTAAAGCAACGAAACAATAACAATGACAATACTCAGGATGCGAACTATCAAAACATATATTTTCATGTCACCACAGCAATTTTGTGCGGTACTATTTATTTACCGCACGACTTTATTTATCCATTCGGTGACATTTTATGAAGTTGAATCTACATAATATGGGGTACAGTTAAAATAAATAGAACCAAGATTTTTTGACATTTACTAGAACTTCGAGAAGAAGTAACTTGTCATAAAGTAGAATCTACGAAAACAAAAAATTGTACGCAATACTTTTTTATGTTTTTAAAATTCACCAAGAATTTTCAACTGCATAATAAATAAAAATATTATTTTTGACATTTACTTGATGAATGTACAATTTAAAAATAACACATATCTCTGATGGGTGTTCTACTTTATTACAGTGCTTAATGCAAAGGCATCTCCCATAGTCGCAGTGCAAACTTCAGCTAGAAGCGCACACGTACAGTCTATTTCACAAAAGCTCCATTCACAATACCAGAAGTAACACTGAATGTTTTAAGAATATAAGAAATGGAACCAACTAACAAGTTTGTAATTTATTTATTTTTTTCAAAGTATATGCCTCCATAGCACTCTATGCTTTGTTTCATTCGACGGTAGTTCCATCGAATGAAGCAGTCGACTGAGAGAAGTATTCGGTCCATATTTGCTTAGAGGTCTTGAATCCACAGTAAATGTTAATTTATCAAGTTTAAATTAACATTCACTGTGGATTCAAGACGTCTAAGCAAATATGCACTTCGAAAGTAGTATTAAAGCAAGTTTGATTTAAAATTTAAAATTTCGATAGTAGTAGTAAAGCAAGTTTGATTTAAAATTTATCATTTCAAAGGTAGAAAGGAAGCAAGTTTGATTTGAACTTTATGATTTCAATAGTAGCAGTAAATCAAGTTTGATTTGAACTTTATCATTTCGAAGGTAGCAGTAAATCAAGTTTAATTTGAACTTTATTATTCCGAAGGTAGCACTAAATTAAGTTTGATTTGAACTTTATCATATCGAAGGTAGAGGTAAATCAAGTTTAATTTGATCTTTATCATTTCAATAGTAGTAGTACAACAAGTTCAAATTGAACTTTATAATTTCGAAGGTAGTATTAAAGCGAGATTGATTTGAAGTTTAGCATTTCAAAGGTAGTAGTAAAGCAAGTTCGACTTGAACTTTATCATTTCAATAGTAGTAGCACAGCAAATTTGATTTGAACTTTATCATTTCGAAGGTAGTATAAAATCAAGATTGATTTGAAGCTTATCATTTCAAAGGTTGTAAAAAAACAAGTTGTATTTGATCCTAATCATTTCGAACTTTGTCGTTTCGAAGGTAGCAGTAAAGCAAGTTTGATTTTGAATTTTATCATTTCGAAAGTAGCAGTAAAGCAAGTTTTTTTGAACTTTATTATTTCGATAGTAGTAGTAAAGCAAGTTTGATTTGAACTTTAATTAAATTTATAGCGTATTTTACTTATTTCAAATCAATAATATTCGTATTTTATCATTTTTTCCATTTTCAATTATGAATATGGAAAGGTCATGATTATGTAAATCCTCTTTAAAAGGGAATAGAATTCCTCTTATTAAATTTAGTTATGAATTTCAGAAGTCCCCTGAGACAAAAAAATATCTGTGAGTTTTTAAAAAATATGGTATACGAGAAAATAAATAATATATAGATAAGTAGCTAGTAGTAGTAGTAGTATAGATAAGTAAAATAAATAGATAAGTAGCAATCACATCTTCTTATATGCGTTATTAGGTATATTACCAAAGTAGACTAGAACTTTGCTGACATTAAGAATAAATTTGAAAATCTGTCAGGTTCGAGTAGAACTTGCACTACGAGGTTTCTGTACAGGTTTAAGCATTTATAAATATTTAACGCACTTAAATATACAAACTATTTACAAATATTAATTTTTCGCCACGTAAATATACTATCTACTAATAACATAATAATTAAATATATTGGGCTTTCATGGGCGTAGAAACATGGTGCACTTTTAAAAAATTGTAATCAGATCTTACAGACGCTGTTTTTTTCAGTATATTTTTGATTCAGTAGATTTGAAAGTAAGGAAAAGGTGAAAGCTCTGTTTTCGCATATTATTTATAATATCTTATTAATATGCAGTTTATAATTGTGCAAAATAAAATTACGAAAAATATTTTTGCTAACTCCCTTTTGAAGTGATACTTCACATAATATATAAATATTTGAGAAGTGATTTTTAATTCCCTGTTTAATTCTTATATGAATATTTTAAAACAATTATTGCAAAACATGCGGGATAACAACATTTATTACTATGCCAAATTTAAAATGTCTACATGGCGTATCCACAGAAAGTGAAAAGCGACTGTGACAGGCTGACGGACAGATAAGTGAGTGATTTTACAAGGTTCAATGTAATGCATGGAACACTAAAATTAGTCAAAAACAATTTTTGAATCTCATTTGTCAGCTATATTAATTTGTTATTACTGTCAATATAATGTAGTATTAATAGTAGTTATAAGGACTGTTTGAAAGCTGGTTACAACATTGAAAGTAGCCAACAGCTTAGACCAGTGGTACCCAAAGTGATCCAGGTGGACCACCAGGGGTTCACGGGGTACTCGACGGGGGTCTACGTTGGCGTGAAAAAAATGGGTTTGGGAATATGGTAGAAATGTAGAAGTAGGGGGTCCACCGAAAGCAGTAAAATTTTGAAAGTGGTCTACGAGAAAAAAAAGTTTTCGAACCTCTGGCTAGACCGTTTGAGACATTTTGAGCTATACATGTGTTAGACGAAGTCTGAATATTTTTATTTTATTTTCGTTTTTCGTTCAAAGAAATCCAAAATATTACAATAATGTCCCAGTAAAAGCTATTACGTTAATGTTTCTTTTTTTAATTTGTATAATGTGTAACCAATCTAACAAAATAGATTTCAAGCATCTATAGCATCAAAAAAATGGTAGATACATGTAAAATTTAAAAAAATTGAAAAAGTATAGAAAATTGTTTTGATTGTGGCATTAAAAAAATTAATTAAATCGCTCTAGTCGTTCAAATCATTCTATAAGCGTGCATGGTCATTGCCATTTCTTTTTTTCTTTTATCACTCACTTATCTCACCAATTCTTAGAATTACTGTGCACAAACAAAACGCCGAACAGTGGCCTCTGTTCTAACCAAACCCGTCGGAACGGGCAGCGCACCTTTAGTCGAGTAACAACTGCCCTTGAGACCAGACGTCTTTTACGGTTTTCATATTGAGTTTACGATTAATTAACGGTGTCGAGTTCTAGGCTCTAGTCTTAGTTTTTCGCTCCTTTACGTATCGATTTTGTTAATTTTGGACTATTTCAAATAAAAAGGGCTCCTTTTTCCAATGAAAAGTACGCCAACATTATTTGGCAGAGCGGACGGTAATGGAGCTTCGGCACGATGGATGTACCAAGAGCGCTATCCGGATCGTAGGCCTGCTAATTTCATAGTATTTTACAGCAGGTTTCGTCCGCTTTTTGAAGATGGAATTCATTACCAGGAACCTGGAATCGGTCCAGGAAAATATCAACCAGATATTAAAGAAGAACGCATACAAGCATTTGTTGCGGAAACAAGCATCAGAGCAGTAGCTCGAAAACGTAATCTTTAAAGATAAAAAGTTGGAGTGCGATGAATCGAGAAGGAAAATACCCTTTTAAGGCACAGGAGTGCAAGCTTTAGAAGATGGAGACCTGCACGAAGAATTCATTTCTGTTCATTTTACTAAACAGTGAAATTGACAAAGCTTTGTTTTTAAGATTAACAGTAAGAGAACGCCTTAAAAACTATTTCTCAGAAAACTGGATCCACAGAATTAAGCTGGATATTCAGAAAATTGAAACCTATCCCTTGGTCCGCTCGATCACCTGTTTTAAACCCCGTGGATTTTTTGTTGGGGACCCATCCCTAAGGAGCTCGTTTACATCGGCGAAAAAATGTTCACAAGAGAAGACTTAAAAGGCAAAATTCAATCGACTTTTTAAGGCTTCAAGAAAGAAATCAAACTAAAAATAACTACGACAGAAAAGAAAAAAAGACCCGTGCCTACTGACTGGGTCTTTTTTTCTTAGAAATCGGGATTTCCATCTTGAACAGGAAAAAAATAATTTTAGCAAAAATAGTTTTTAGTTTGTCTATTTAAAAATTTAAATTTATTTTCTTTACTTCAATTTATTCACCATAATTCGAAGAATTGGCGAGATTTCAGCGTGGTTGCTTAGCTACGACCTTTGTTCAACGCATGGTGGTAATTGTTCGGCGTTTGATTTGTGCACACTAATTCTAAGATTTGACGAGACATCTATGTAATTGATACCTTAAAATAAAGAACAATGATCAAGCACGTTTTTAAATAGGTTTTAATGACTAAGGCTATTTTATTTATTTTTATAAATGCTTCTATCCAAACTGTTTACTTAATTTTACAAATTTTTGTAAACTTCAAATATCTCTAGTATTTTTTTCTGATGGCATAGATAATATATTTTATTAAATTGGGTCATGCATTACACAAATCGGAAAAATAAAAAATATTGACATACCAACTTTTACTGGGACACTATTAGCAATTAACTGTTAAATTTTGGATTTTTTTAACAGAAAACTTTAGAATAACAATAAAAACAATATTCAGACTTCGACAAACACATGTAAGGCACAAAATGGATATGTTATTCCGTTATCGAGTTCTATTCCATTGAATCAGTTCGATAGTACCATTTTATTATGCTATCATAAGAATTGAACCCGACTGCCAAGATTCATGATGATACAAAAATTGAAAACCCAAACACGGTTAAGATACCTTGTTCCGTTATCGATTTCAGTGTCTAACTTCCAGTTCTATTTCACTGAATCAGTTCGATGATACTATTTTATTATGTTGTCATTAGAACTTACACACAAGTGCCAAGTTTCACGATGATACAACAATTAGAAGCCCAAATACGATTAGAATACGTTATTCCGTTATTGAGTTCAGTGTCTAACTTGCGATTTCTGTTTCATGGAATCAATTCAATTGTACCATTTTATTGTATTATAATCAGAATTACACACAACTGTTTCATAATGATACAACAATTAAGTAGTGCATGAAATTTAATTTCGTTGATACCATTAATAGCTAATTACAAGTCGACCTAATAAACGCATGTTAAAAAGAAACGCACCGAAATGTTTAAAATAATAAAAAAACCGGCATTATTATTTTCAGACATAAATACGTTAAAAATAATGGGATTGTGTATTCTGTGACTTCATAGCATAAATAAATAAAAGGATTTATTTTATTTAGGAACAAGAAATGTAAGTTTTCTCAAAATGATATTATTTCAATTTAAAGCGAAATTGCATATAGTACGTACCTATATACGTAGGTGGCAATTACACCCTCACTCAAATTCAGACACTCATTTTTTTAGGCCAGTTTCCATGCCATCCTCTCACTCTCCTTGTTTTTCATCTTATATCCTGTATCTATTTGCTTACAAATATTTGCATCTATATTCTTTTCATCTTCGGCAAATAATTCAAATATTTATACCCCGATTACAAAGGCCATTACCTAATTCAAAATTACATACCGATCGTCTTTCATCATCGCCAATGACGAATAAGACATCGTGACCAGTTTTGCGGGCATTCTTCATCTGGTACGTCATCAAAGTATTTTGTACTCCGTCTCCAAATCCATTACAAGTTATCGAAATCTACAGATAATAATAATTAAATTTTAGTATTTATTTTTCTGCAATAAGCTAAAGTTAATTTATTATCGATTTATTTTACAAGCCGTTAATATGTTAACACGTGTAGCGAAGTTCGCTTTACGAATAAAATTAAGTCAACCAAATTGCGACAAATTAAATTATATAAATACTTGGAGACTGTGATATGTTGAATCCAAGAGATAAAATATCAAAAAATATATAAAAAATGATGAAATAGCAGAATAATTGAAAAATAAAGAAGAAAGAAAAAATAAAACACATAACTTTTCACCACAAGCAAACAAACAAAAAGAGAACTATTTGATAGTAAGACTAATTTTTTTTTAAACTGCTTCTGAATAATATTGAGTTATTAGAGGTTTACCTAAAGTGT